>JAHWFO010082738.1:212302-245896 GCA_023313115.1 Rhysida immarginata
GTTTTGTGTTTATCTTAACCTCTATAATACCCCCTTTAAGTATTTTACATTCGATGTAAATCACCCTGTATATTTTATAATTACCGCTTAAATGTAGAAGCGCGCGCACAAAATCGAATGTTGCAGGATTTTTGTCATGAGATTGTAGAAAAACAAACGTAAAAAGTTATTCCAATTTAATACTTGCCACAACAGAGGATTAAATTAAACAAAATAATCACTAAATTTCAACCTGTCAGAACGCTCGAAGCAAAGAGAGAAAAGGATGTCGAGATTATTATTCAGTCAGCACTCAGCAGCTAAACAATTCAACCAATAATATAGGAGAAGTGTTGAAGGGGATTCGCTTTCGCCTTCGATCATCACCAGTAGTTTTCCTGTAAGATAAAACATTAGGTCCAAGGGTCCCAGAGTATATTTTGTGGCCGAGTATATTCAATCTGAAAACTTTACTTTAGGAAAAGTGACCAATAAATTATAAAAAATTGGTTCACAAGTGCATACTTTCCACAACTGGGAAATAATCAAGAATTCTTGATTCTTATTCAAGCCAAAATGACGAAAAACTTACCACATCTGTTACAGGAGATGGAAAATCAGTCAAATTCTCACAACCCCCCTCGCCCCGCCCCAAGAACATAAACTTCCATGTTCTGTTTCGATGTTTATGCATTCCTTTCATTGAAGCATTTTTTTTATAAAATTAGTTCAGATTATATGCTGGAGATGAACTTCGCATCGAATTACGTCAGTGGTTAGATTAGTTCGGTTAGGTTAGTTTAAGTCGGGGGTGGCCGTGGCCTGGTTGTCTCGTCGGTTGGCTTGCCAATCGATGGAGTTCAGCAACTTCAGGCGCGGCCAGCTGCTGGTTGGGTGACGGCCTGGGCTTGAGGGCCACCGCTGGCGGGACAGCTATTTGGGGCGCGGCTGTTGGGGGACTTTGGTCTGACCCATTTGCCGATTGACCATAGCTGGTGTTCCAGCGGTTGGTGACAGCCTCTGGTTCGTTTATCCCCAGCAGCTTTTCCATCATGAAACCCCCCGTGCTTCGGAGGGCACGTTAAGCCGTCGGTCCCGACTGCTACTGTCATCTCGTAGCAGTCGTTATTAATGGGATGGCGCAAAACTCCCTCGTAGGAGTAGGCGCAAAACTACCCTCTGTACCAGATAAGATAGTTTAAGTTTCACTTATACACAAATTTCTTCGCCAAGATTCAAAATCATGTTTTCGATATCCATGTTTTAAGAGCGGCTGTTGTTTTGTATAGTTCCTAAATTAAATCTGCATGGTGCAAAAGTGGCCATTTCTGCTTTTGTTTTTTTTTTTTAACCATTATTGTAAAAGTTTGAAAGAATAAATTTTGTATACCAGAACAATCGATATATGGGCGGGAGGGAATGACCAGAGTGATTGTTTTGTTTAATTTTATTCTGTCTTCCACTATAACAAGTATTAAATGCGTTTTTCTGTTTTATACGTGAATTTTCCAATGTACGGTGTTCCATATATGGATCTTTCTCCCCTGTTTTACGAATATTTATGCTTTTGTTTTCCTTATGCAAAGACTGGATTTCTTCGAAACCAGAGACGCTCTAGAAATTCGTAATTAGAAATTTTTACATAGTTTCACAGCGTAATTTCACACTAGGGGCGCTGGGCATGGCCACTTACCTGCACATAGAGCTGACTTTTATAGCTTTAGCACCTTTTCGACTGTTTTGAGAATTTCCCCTACACCCTGTACGTATATGGGTATTTAAATCTTTGAATATGAACTTTGGCAAGTAGTTTATTTATAATCGATATGTTATTGGATATAAATGTTAGGTAAATTAGTTTCGGTTCGGTATTTTATTATCACTCCGTGAAGTTCCCTAATTAGATCCACTCGTGCTGCGAATCCACTGCTTGGGAGATACAGCTTCATACAAGCATTTTCCCTGTAGATTCTCAAGGGCTTGAAAAAAAGACCTGTGCTGCAGCAGAACCATGAGGTGGATAAGATGTATTCAATTAATTCAATTGTAACAGGTGGAACTAAACAAATTAATTTATTTCAAAAATACTGACCCTGGTAGTTCAAGCAAATATCTCACTCTGATATTGGAGGCAGGAGTGGTGGATAAGCCTTCTTAAGCGTGGTTCCCACATGCGTAAAAACAACGGCAGAAACCACAAAGCAGAAAAATTTTATGAAGTCACTTACCGTTTTCATCTCTTCTGCCCGACTGAAAATTTCTGCTTTTTAGAGTTGGGTTGAGTTCAACTTTTGTGGCACAAGCAGGGCAGAAACGATTGCTCAGCCAATAGAAAATGGTCTCTGCAGTGACGTCACAGTGACGTCCTCTCTCTCTCTCACAAAATAAAAATGTCGGACACTCAGCTCACAAAGGTGAAGAGGCCGAGAAAGAAATTGATGTAGAAGCGCTAATAGAAGAGGTGCGAAATATATATTTATTAATTAATTAATCAAATTAAATTGAATAAACAACAATTGAATGCAAAAATTCGATGTGATGATTGATGAGGATTGAACGATCTGTGTACGTACTGTGTGCAGTCGAAGCCGACCGTTTAGATCGATCGACGGCTTCGGTGCAGTGCATTTGTGTTGGGCAAAATTTCTGCTCTCTTATCCTTTTGAGTTTCTTGCCATGTGGGACACCTGCAGGATCAGAAAGTAAAAAGGCAGAAAAAATACGCCCTGGTTTCTGCCAGTGGGAACCACGCTTTACTGCCAAGAACTGGTGGAAAGGCTTCCTTGGAGCTAAAGGGGGTGCCACTGCCGTGTAATACTCCGTTCGCACTGCACATTTCAATCGAGTTTGAAATGTGCGTTGCGAACGTAGAGGTAAACTGTAGTTCTGAGGGCCTGCCAGATCTCAACGAGCACTTAAACATTTTCTTACTAAATTAATTTTTATTGTGTGGGTTATGTTCTTAGAGAAATAACCCCTAGCAGACAAAAAGTTACTTTATCTTCTTGTTGCTAATTCTCCAGAAATTAAAAACAAACATCATCTCACATCCTCAAAGACATGTGGAAAACCCGCATGATATTATTAGCCTATGTTAAAATTAAAATTAAAACGTTTCTTCCGTGCACCTCATATTAGAGATACTCAGCACTCTATCTGGCCTTTCTTAAATTAATGCACATTAATAAAAAATATCATGAAGTATAATTAGTCGTTGTTCCTCGAAAAGCCTTTGCGTAAATATTCTATACTTATAACTTATTAAATTTCGGTTTTATCTGACTACAAGCCAAATCACGCCGTCCTTCATCTGTGGCTGAAATAACCAGTGCTCTTAGGCAGGACTGGAGGAAAATTCTAGCTACGTACTGCCCAAAACTGCTGGAAAAGTCTTCCTTAGAGGGTTGAGGCTGTCATTAGAGCAAAAGGGATAGTGCCGTTTACTAATTCCTGTTATTTGTCCTCGTACTTTTGATGATAATAATGGATTCTCGAGTAAATTCAATTTTATTAATTTATTTATCATTAAGAATTTTAAAAATAGAGTCAATAATTTATTTTCATGACGTTTTGGCAGTGAGATATTGATGATCGAAATCACTGGTTCGTGACTAGAAAAGTTCATCAACCCACGCTTAAGCTTAGATTCCACATTACCGGAAACAGCACACAGACAATAGAAACAGACCAGTTTCCTGTTGTCTGCCTTCTGCTCTATTTTGTTTCCACTACTGTAGAAATCCAGGAAAGTTTTGTAGACTGCAGCGGTCTCTTGCGGTTTTTTTATAAAACATTTCTAGTTCTTCGTTCGCTTCACCATTGCTTCCGACATTGTGAGTTTCACTTGACTTCAAGGCATCACAGAAAGCGAGACCTGTGAATGGCTGAAAGTACAACGGCAACAACTGCAGAAACTTAAAAATTGAAATTTTGTCTGTTCTACTTTTCTGCTGACTATTTCCCGAGCAGTATGTTATGAGGAACTGACGTCACATTTGAATAGCTTCTGTTGTCTGTTTCTGCAGTACGTTCTGGTGACGTGGAATAGAGTTTTACACCTCCACTCCGTTTTTAAACGAAATGTCTTTCAGTCTCTTAGAGAACGGCGGGAAAAAGTAATAATCTGAAGGCGCTAGATCAGGATATTACGGAAGGTCAGTTTTGGTCAGATTAGCGATAAGCGGCAAAGCGTTGTCCCGGTCGGGACCTTTCAGCCGAACTACCTTATCCTCAGTGGATAAGCTGAACGGAAAGCTGTGCATTGTTATTTTCAAGCATGTGATAGTAGTTTCGCTTTCTACTTGCTACTTGATAATCATATCTCTAAAAAGGGATAAATCAAATTCACAAACGATGAACAAAAGTTGTTCAAGAACAAACAAGCTAATAAAAAAAGGCAACAGTCTTTCTGACAGCCCAATAAGAACACGCATGAAAATAAGCATCGCTTTCCGAATTTTTGTCCGAAAGATTCAACTACAAATGATTTGAGAGGCCTTTCTCCATCTTTACGATGAAATCTATCAGCCGAATCCTGCAAGTTCCATCTTTAACAATGCACAATAAAATTCACAATGGATGCGTAAAAGGCATCCGACAGAAAGACAAACTATATACTTGCAGAATAATCAAGCCTCTCTGAAATTCAATATTGATTCTCGTAAGTGGTGATGCAGTAAAGTGTTTTCTAATATGCAACATCTATTTGCATAATCGCATGTGTAATACAGTACCAACTAAGCTATTGTAAACAGAAGGCCTGAATTTTATGCTTGAAGACTCTTAGGAAAGAAAGATCAACACGCTTAGAGTTGCAAATAGAAATAAAATTTAGAATAAATAAACTTCAATAATAATTTGGATAAATTGCTAGCGAAACCCTGTACTTTTGTATGAATAACATGAAAAAATTTTCCTAATGAAAATTAAACTGAGTAGCAAGGAAAAAAAAGTTGGTGCATTTTGCTTTGCATTGAGAAAAGAAATGAAGAGCGGCATAGGATGACGGTCTGACAGTGTCACCACGTGATAACCTTCTTCCACTCCATTCTTCCGCTGTTGTCTTATTTTTAATTACCCCCACCAATTTAAATTGCCAAAATAAATAGAGAAAATCATCGCCACCGCAAAACTTTTGGCAACACTGTTGCTCCACTTTTTTCTTTTGTCTTGTTTTTTAATAAAGGAGAGCGCGCGAAAAAATAAAAGGAAACAAAAAGGTCAGTAAAAGTTAATTAAACCTTGTGTGTCTCCGTTCTGCAGTATAACATGTGAACGAGTTGAGGCAATAAAGCGGAACACATATTGCAATGGAATGAAGTCCCTTCCATTCGGGAAGACGGCAATTTGTGGAGGAGAATGGAGGGGGTTGGGAAGAGAGAGAGGGAGGTTGGCAGTAGTTGTTAGCCAAGGGCAGACATTCGATGATGCCTCTCCTCTTCCTCCCTTGCCTATCTCTCTCTCCACCTCCTCTCCCTATTCCATTTTGGCTTCGTTGCTCGCAGAGATTATCATCCCTCACTGTGTGTTACAGCCATTGACGGCAACCATTGAAGCCGCCTGCCTAAAACCCTGCATTTACCGCGATAATTGATAAGGGCTCTGCGGTGTTCTGAGCAGTCGACCGATGCTTTCAAAGCCATCTCCAGCAACGTCAATCCTTTCCAGACTATCCTGCATTTAAACCTTTTCTGAAAGTGACCACCCATCCGCTCCCAATTTCCCGATGATGCCAATGATGATGATGATGATGATAGTGGTGGTGGTGGGGTGGTGATGCGAAATTCCCTCCACCTCCTTTTGCAAGGGCGACCTCTGCTTCTCTTTCTCCCTTGCCCTCCTCACGTCACATCAAACGTCGAATGGAAATGTCCATCCTTGAAAGCGAGAGAATTCATTTACGATGAACTTTTCTTCTTTTTTGAAGGCAACAAAGAATCGATTCAAAACTAAGGAATGCAATATGGCAATGCCTTTCGTTTGCCTGTGGTTTTCAGTGAAAGGATTCATTTAAGCGATGGATTCTTTTCATTTTTAACGTCACTGCAGCCGATAACAAAAGATCGGTAATTTTATTTTACCCCATTTCAGCTGCGTAATTTTATTTTCTTAAATAATCGTTCCTTACGTAAACAGATAAATCCAAAGTTCTTTTTAAAGGTTCATGAAAATGGGAAACGCTATATTGCCATCGATTTCTATATACACCCAACATTTCATCAGCGGAACTGATGTTTACGATCAAATCCAAAACTTAATAGACAAACGAAAACCCCACCTTACTGAAAATTGATTACAACAAAACCCTTAATTTCTATAGTATATTCGTATATACAAAACTAGTTTTTGTAACAACAAAACAAAATGAGACTTGCAGCTAACAAAGTATTGTGACACCGTAATATGAAAGATGCATGCTTAATCAAGTTTCCCCCATTGGATCGAGACAGGGCCAGGTTCTGCGGACGGAAGAGTCTATAATATGAATACAAAATAAAATATCTAATGAAAGAGAGGGTGCTTTGAATTCCAGGCTTTACTCTTGCCTGCTCTGATTTATTCTCGAGTCGTTAGAGCGGCAGTTACTGTATAAATCGGGCATCCAAAATCAGAACGAGTTCCTCCATTTAATTGGCGCTTGTTCTTCCAAATCGGGCAGCTTAACAAATCAATAAGGGCGATAAGCAATTATTCTCAATAAATCTCAATATGCAATCCTACTTTGTATTAGCATAATCGTCAACAGCAAAATTCTTCATTCGCATTCGAACATTTCTTCCGAATCAAATATTCGCAAAGGTGTTCGTTCCCAGAACAATATAATTTTCAATATAATAGAAAATACCATTTGGATACTCTCGGAATTCCACTCTAATACAAGGCGATTGGATTAATAGCTCCAAACGATTCGTGCCTATTGCATGGCTGGCTTCTCCAATCATCTTCAAAATCATCTTACGTTCCATCCCATCTGGGCAATAACTAACAAGGGACACGTGGTTGTACGACGCATTTTTTTTTGCGCGCAAGCATACCTTGGAAGCGATAGCGTTGCTGTCAGGTGAAGTGGATTCATGCGTATTATACAGGGTGTTTTTGAATTGAGTACAGATTTTTTGGGAGATGGTAGAAGAGGTCCTTAGATATATTTTTTGTCATATGAACATGGGGTCCCCGCAGCTCCGTTTACTTACAATACTGCATTGAACAATCAAATGACACCGGGACGCAGTGTGCGTTGGTAGGCTTAGATTATTTTATTTTTAACAATTAACACAAGCAATCTACTGTAATAACTTTTACAGTAATTGTTCGAAATGACCGCCATTTGCTTCATAGCACAATTCGCAACGCCTTATGATGGATTGATGTACGCGTAGAAACAGTTGATTTGCACGGTCGCTGATGTCACCTGCTGCCGCGACAACACGAGCTGCCAATTCTTCTTCGGTATCTACGGGTTCGGAGTACACCATTGATTTTATGGTTCCCCATTAAAAAACCCATCTGTGTGAGATTTGGCGATCTTGGTGGCCAAGCAACTGATCCGCCACGACCAATCCAACGACCAGGATATGTCTCATTTAGGTAATCTCTAACTGCTCTTGCGTAATGCAAAGGTGCGCCGTCCTGTTGAAACCACATCAAATGTCTGGTCATTAGTGGAACATCTTCAAGAAGACCAGGGAGCTCCTCCTTCAGGAAACCAAGGTATGTTTGCCCGTTAAGACGGCATGGTAGGAGATATGGCCCAATCAGGACATTGTGAATCATGCCAGCCCAAATATTCAACGAAAAACGATGCTGAAAAAGTTATTACAGTAGATTGCTTTTGTTAATTGTTAAAAATAAAATAATCTAGGCCTACCAACGCACACTGCGTCCCGGTGTCATTTGATTGTTCAATGCAGTATTGTAAGTAAACGGAGCTGCGGGGACCCCATGTTCATATGACAAAAAATATATCTAAGGACCTCTTCTATCATCTCCCAAAAAATCTGTACTCAATTCAAAAACACCCTGTAGGGTAGTGGAAGAAGTAGTTGAGAGCGCAATAATATATATGCACACCGCTTTAACAATGGAGTCTTTGTATGGCTATAGGTGCTCAAAGTTTTTCGTTTTCTCGGTTTATTTGAAAGAAACAAAACTTAGCATTTTCTTATTTTACAAGCATCAATAGTAGCTTTGGATGAGTAACATATTTCAATTTGGTGTGAATCTGTGAGGTACATGTTTGTGTAATTCCCTTGTAAACCTTAAATTTGGCGAGCTACACCAATACCTCCTAAAAAGAAAGCCTGTGCACAGACGATTCAGACATTGTTAATTCTTCATCAAAAGGCATTGTTAATCGTATTTCTACCAATAATAAGCCCTAAATTATGACTTATGTAACAAAGATCATGTAACAATATATGGATTTTCAGTGCACAGGCTTTTTTTCTAGGACGTGTTGGCTACACCAATACCACCTAAAGAAAAGGCCTGAGCGCGGAAACTTCATAAGTGGCCAACACCACCTAAAGAGAAAGCCTGCGCACAGAAGTTTCATTGAGATCCTATGGGTGATGAAAAAACATTTTGGTCATTGAGAGCAGGGTACAAATGGTACGAAGGGCGATTGATAAATAAGGTCTCCATGGCTGTAACTTTTTTATTTGTTAACCGATTTTCAAAATCCTTTTTGCATCTTATACTCACATTTGTCCTCTATGTAATGCACTATTCACTTTTCGACATAGTCCCCATCCCTTTCCACCCATTGCGCCAACGCGAGACTAGTTGGGTGAATCCGTCGGAGAGAAATTCCGGAGTTGTTGTCGACACCAGGATTGCATGGCAGCGTTTACCTCGCCGTCAGAACCAACTCATGATCCTTAAGGGGCTCTTTCTTCTTTGGGAAGTGGTGAAAGTTGCAATGTACAAAGTCTTTCATTTTTGAACTGTAATTTTTCATCTTTGAACAGTAGGCGCTACAACGCCTCTTGTGTGTGGTGACTCATGTGCGGGCGAACGTTATCGTATTCCAGAAGAGGGTCCAAAGCTACCATTCAATCCTGGTGTCGACAATAACTCCGAAATTCCTCTCCGACGGGTTCACCCAACTAGTCACGCGTTGGCGCAATGCGGGAAAAGGAATGAGGACTATGTCAAAAAGTGAATAGTGCATTGCATAGAGGACAAATGTGAGTATAAGATACAAAGAGCTGCCTGAAACAACCAAATATAGCGTTATTTAACTGCATGAAAAGGTTCTCAGAGTAGAAAAGCAGCGACACTTAGAATTAGCAAATCATCATTTTAAAATATAAGAGAACTAGAATAGAGCATCTCTGGGCAACCACTACACTATCCGAGAGGATAGCAAAACGCGAGCAAATTTGCGAAAAAATATAAAACATGTCGGAGTACATGTTTCGGTGGACACAATCCGCGTAAAGCAAATAAGAAACCATCGATTACTCCAAGGTAGGCCATAATGCGACTGCGATGGGCCAGTAATCATAAGAAGTAGTCGCTGGCTGAATGGTCAAAAGTGATTTTTTCGGATGAATCCAGAATACGTCTATTCTGGAGTTCTACAGATGTCCATACGAAAAGTTACATCCCAAGTACCTGCGCTCTGTTGTGAAGTTCCCTGCCTCGATAATGATACGGGGATCCATGAGTTGATATGGTGTTGGCTAAAGGTGTATCCTTAAAGTGACAGTAAATTCAGATGTTTACAAGGATATTCTGGAATCTTTCCTCATTCCAGTAACAGTGGTCGGCATGAAAAAAAGCCCCGACTCAATTTTTGCTGGTTCATACGTAAAATGACCTCCTGAATCCGAATATGACCTCCGTTTTTTCTCATCACCCACCGTTTTCGGGGATGCCCCCAACCCCATTTTATCATTTTTCGATATATTTCGATGGATGAAAAGGTTTATTTCAGCTTTTATACTTCTTTTGAGGGTCTTGAAGGATGAATAGTACTAGAAAATGACCATGTATAGTAGAGAGGTACGTTAGGGGGTGAATTACCCCCTTTAACTGTTTAAAAAATCATTAAAATTTGCTTTTTTTTTTCGCTATATTTTCGCTATTTTTTCCTAAAAAAACGGAAAGTCGATCAAATTTTAATGATTTTTTAAACAATTAAAGGAGGTAATTCCCCCCTTATGTACCCCCCTGCTATAAATGTTCATGTTTTAGAACTTTTCAGCCCTCAGCCCCTTAGAAAAATTTTAAAGGCTGAAATAAACCTTTTCAACCCTCTAAATCTATCGAAAAATGATAAAAATGGGTTGGGGGAGGGGGGCATCCCCAAAAATGGTGGGTGATGGGGAAAAATCGAAGGTTATATTCGTATTCAGGAGGTCATTTTACATAAGAATCAGATGAAATAGTGTCGGGGCCCGAAAATTTTTTTTAAATATGCAGACTAGTGTAATTGAGAACACATTGTAACAATGCAAGCTGTCACAGAAGTCGCAATGTAACATCATGAAAATAAGATAAGAATGTTCTGAGATTAGATTGCGTTCCAAATAGCCCCGATCGAGAATTTATGGGCCTACTTGAAGAAAAAAAGTCTCGAAAAGTGGAGCAACTGAAAGCAGCCATGATTAAAAGCTGGAATGAAATGCCTGACAGAAAACGGACGTTAACAAGGCGAAAGACGGCCCAACCTTAAAAAAAATATTATATAATTGGAAGTGGTGAAATATATATGCGCTATCTCCTTATGTTTGTCTGCATTTTCTTTTGAAATGCAAGTTGCAGATTAGTGAAACCTGAAAAGTACTTTCACGTAAAATGTTCTACTTATCAGGTTGTTGCAAAAGTTTTTTCCGGATTTTTACTCCAACACAAAAACAATTGAACCAGATGCCGGGCAATAGTTGAAAAGTGAACCTTGAACTGTTCTGCGAGTTCCCTCGTTGCTACATTGTGATCTTCATCAATTGTTTGGACTAGATCACCATCTGAAATCATGATTGGCCGACCAGAGAGTTGCATCTTGAAGAGTGCTATCTCCGCGTCTGAACCGCCGATGCCATTCTTCTATTGTACGTAAACTAACAATATCATCACCTAAACGTTGGCAAATGTTTCGGTGACATTGCGCAGCACTGATCTATCCAGAATACTCGTAGAAGATTATTGGTCGACTATGCTCGCGTGAAAGGTCCATTTCAGACCGTTGATGGCACTCACAGATGTATAGTCAGAAAGTTGATTCTTGGATGTAATATAGCAAAGATAATCAGGAATCGAATGCAATAATTTGTTTGAAAACATATGAACACCCCCCCCCTCATAACTAAAGGCGCATTTCCAGTGAGACAACACTGAACGACATGACGCATGCTACAGGTTTTCTGTTGTTGCCTGTTTCTAGGTGCGTGACTATGTTGCATAGGTTTTGCTACCTGTGGCTTCGTGTTCCTTCAGTTGAAAGACTATGTGTAGCATTCGGCATTGACGCTTGCTCCATGATGCTTGAAAATTGCCTCAGTAGAAATGCGCCTTACTTTTTAACCGTGCAAGATACAACAAAAATAATTTTTTACAGTAATCAATAAATAACAAGACAGGCAACCGAAATGCCCAGGACCGATAGGATTTTAAAGAAATCGAGAACGAAAAGGAAAGCATTTGATTTCTAAAGAAGTCTTTCATTGTTATGAATTAGATGAGGTTTAAAAGGAGGCCTAAGGATGCTAAGCAAGGCGTACTTCTAAGAGAAACGTATAGTTCAGACTGAATAAAACTATCTGAAAAGTTAAATGGAGAAAGTAGCATTTCTCTATAGATTAGAACATATACGAATCCTTTAAATTATTAACATTCCTTTTAAATAATCTTTCTTCAAAAACAATTCCCAACGCTATTCTACGTAAGCATGTATCATTGAAGGGATGAGTAGCTACTATCTATTGTTAAAATTTGCCTAACACAAACTTACTATTGATAATATAAGGTGTAAGTAGTTACATGCCATATCTTAGCAGTGAAAATTTCCAGTAGTTTCATAATGGTATCATTAAAACACGAATCATGGAACCAATTTCAATTATAATTAATTTTACGTATATTCATTCATGACACGTTATTGCAAGTTGTATGATATATATTACATGCCATATTTTATCATAGAAAGTTCTAATGAACCGTAATGGTTCCACAAAAACCAGGTTCCTTGGAACCAATCTCGACTATCATTAACTTTACGTTAAATTCATTCATGGTACATCATTCCAAGTCGTTTGATATATTACATGCCATATTTTAGCATTGACATTTCCAATGAACCATAATGGTTCCACGAAACCAAGTACCTTTGAACCAATTTCGAATATCATTCATTTTACGTGATATTCATGCATGACACATCATTCCAGGTTGTTTTATATATTACATGACAAATCTGAGCTTTTAAAGTTTCCCCTGACCCATACTGCTTCTTATTTTGACTCTTTTTAATTTTACTTCAATACTCAATCATGACATGTTATTTCAAGCTGTTTGATATAATACATGCCATATCTTAGCATTGAAAGTTTCCTGTGGACTATATATAATTGTACCACTAAACCACAAACCCTTGAACCAGTTCTGACTGATATTGACCGTCAAGGAAGACGATCACGTGCCTTCACTTAATTCACAAGCCTTTTCTCTGCTTTAGCTATAGAATCTTAAAGGGAGAACAGAATTTGGCAATGCACAGGCCATTTATACATGGAATTGTAAAGTAAAAAACGTGGTCCCCTATATTATTTTTGACGTTTTGAAGCGGAAGTAGTTCACCGATTTTTTCCACCAACGAACTCAGTCTTCCGATTTCCCTAAGTTGTCAAATGGCGAACACGGAAGTCGAAAATTCGGAAGCGTTCGAAAGCTAGAGCACCAACGAACAGACAGACGGACGGACGGACGCACATTGTGAAAACATAGGCACCTATCGGTCCTAATAACATAGGATACGATAGGATTTTAACCTTCCGTCAGGCGCAATACGGTTTGTCACATCTTCAGGCGCAATGAGCTTGTTAAGGACATTCCATTAAAAGATCTGATTGTAACAATAAAACCTTTTTCTATTTTTATTAAATCATCCTTCCATTAAAGAAAAACGTTTTTAAGAGTTTTCTGTCAATTTAAAACGTAAGAGTTATAAAAAAATGACAAATCCACAAAATTTACAAGAGCAGTATAATTGAGAGGGACAGTGTTCCTGATAGGCTCATTGCGCCTGAAGATGTGACAAACAGTACTGTGCCTGACAGAAGGTTAAAAAAAGATGTAAAATACAGTAGAACTTGGTTAAATGAATAAAATAATTCAGTTTAGTGAATCGATTTTGAAAAAATACATGCCTCAGAAACTCTGCAAAATTAATTGCAATGCGCCTGACAGAACACTTTTATCCACTGTCCTCAATCAAAACTTTTTGACATGAACTAACGGATATGTATGAAAAGGTCACTAAATAAGAGACAGCTATTCAAAGTTTCAAGTGTTTCTGGCATCTAGGAGGGCGAAGGTGATCTAGAATACGAGAGCTGTGCCTATTAGATCAGTTGCGCCCGACGGAGCGTTAATGTCAGTTATTGAATTATTTTGTATATTTTTATCTCTTTTGAAGATTAAAATTACTTGTTATTTATTGATTATTATATTCTTCAACGTATAATAATCTATTTTAATTTTTACAGTATTTACATTCAATTTTTACCCTTTGATAAGATGTACGTATTTTCAGATTAAATTATTAGGACCGATAGGTATTTATGTTTTCACAATGTGCGTCCGTCCGTCCGTCTGTATGTCTGTCCGTCTGTCTGTTGGTGCTCTAGCTTTCGAACGCTTCCGAATTTTCGACTTCCGTTTTCGCAATTCGACAACTTAGGGAAATCGGAAGACTGAATTCGTTGGTGGCGGCGCTCACTGCGATGCGAAGCTATCAAAAAAGCTACGAGAGCCAAATCATGGCGATACCCAGTGTACCTTTTCCTCCCTGGCCTTATGGTATACTCTTCTCGCGATCGAATATTAATCATGCTGAGTTGTTCATTTGATGCAGATTTTTATTTCATGTACACTAAAATTAGTAAAACCGCCGTTTCTTCTCAATATTTATTAAAGTCGGTTAAGCCATTTCTTTCAGAGATAAAATCGCGTTCGGCAACAGTCACTCAGACGCTCAGAAAAGCAGTCAGATACCACGTGACAGTTCTCTCAGATCTGAGTGCCGCCGAATGCGTCTAATATCAGTCAGAACTGGTTCAAGGCCACGTGGTTTAGTGGTACAACTATAGTTCAGTGGAAACTTTCAATGCTAAGATATGGCATGTATTATATCAAACAGCTTGAAATAACATGTCATGATTGAATATTAGCGTAAAATTAACGAGAGTCGAAATAGGAAGCTGTATGGGTCAGGGGAAACTTTCAAAGCTCAGATTTGGCATATAATATATAAAACCACTTGGAATGATGTGTCATGCATGAATATCACGTAAAATGAATGAGAGTCGAAATTAGTCAAAGGTACCTGCTTTTCATGGACCCATTATGGTTCACTGGAACTTTCAATGCTAAAATATGGCATGTAATATATCAAACGACTTGGAATGATGTGCCATGAATGAATAAAACATAAAATTAATGATAGTCGAAATTGGTTAAAAGGCACTTGGTTTTGTGGAACCATTATGGTTCATTGCAACTGTCAATGTTAAAATATGGCATGTAATTTATCAAACGACTTGGAATGATGTGACATGAATGAATAAAACGTAAAATTAACGATAGTCTAAATTGATTCAAAGTTCATGTTTCGTGGAATCATTTTGATATATTGGAACTTTCAATGCTAAGAAAGGCATGTAATATATCAAACAACTTGGGATGACGTGTCATGAATGAATATAACGTAAAATTAATGATAATCGAAATTGGTACCATGATTCGTGTTTTAATGATACCGTTATGAAACATTGGAATCTTTGAATGCTAAGATATGACGTGTAAGTACTTACGCATTTTATTATCAATAGTTAGTTTTTGTTAGGCAAATTTTAACGATAGCTTGTAGTTAATCAATGGTACATTCTTACGTAGAAAAGCGTTGGCAATAGTTTATGAAGAAAGAATTGACCCTTACACAGAACGCTTCAACAATTAACGCTTATTTAATTAAATAGGAATGCTTACAAATTAAAGGATTCGTATATGTTTTAATCTATAGAGAATTTTTGTTTTCTCCATTTAACCTTTCAGGTATTTTTATTCCGTTTGAACCTAATTTCCCTTAGAAGTTCGCCTTGCTTAGCAACCAGAGGCACATCTTAGCAACTTCATCTAATTCTTAAAAACGAAAGGCTTCTTTAAAAATAAAATGCTTACCTTTTCGTTCTACGAGGGACGAATTAGTTGGTGTATTATGCGTTTGTCTTTATTGTCATTAATCTTCAAGAGCCGGCAATTCCGGTAGCTACCCGGCATTACACGAAAGTTCTAGTGAAAGCTGCTGTGCCGATACTTTTATTTTGTTCGCCATCATTTATCCCACGTTGCCGAAAAGCTTAGGAACATCCCTGTAACATTTGTCTACACAAATTTTATTGCTAATTTATTGTTTAATCGTTATAATCTTGAAACTTTTTAATTTGAACTTTTTAATTTCTTATTTAATAGCAGAAAGACATAGGAAATTTTAATGTATTGAAGGCTGACTTAAAATAAATATCTCGTATTGCTAAATTGGAAATATCTTATCCTTTTTACAAAATATTCTAAGATTAATTACCAATAACTCCTTAAAATTAGACTTTTTCGCAACAACAAACGTGTTTTTTTTGTATTCATAGGCGTCAAGTTTTTATTCTTTCCCGCACGCAATTTCTCGCGAGACACGTTTACTATGGGATACCTCTAATGCTAGCTTTCCTTGAAAAAGCTCGCAATCTACTGCTACATTTTTCTCACGAGTGAATTTGCTACAAAGCTCAAGCTTCGCTTTAAAGCTTCAGCAAGCTTTGGGAATGCATACTATGCGAAAAAAATAGTTGCCATGACTTAGCGTCGACCTTCGTATATTATCTTTATACAAACACAAACATTTAAGTCTACAGCAGGTTCGAGAACTAAATATTCAAACAATGAAAAAGACACACAAGGCACGTGTATTAGCGCTCTCGTCCTCCGGGCCAGCAGCTTCAAGTGGGCTGGCTGGCGCATTATTCGCAATGGTATTTACATCGAACAAATAGGATCGTTTTAAATAAAATTTAGTATTAATATGGATTTGATCCATCAACCAATTAGATATAGCGAGAGAAACAAATTTCTTCATACAAATAAAATTGTAAAAAAAAAAAAGATATATTAACTAAAGGGTTCTTACCTTTTGTGAAACGCTCACTTTAACTTCACTTGACTCTTAAATAGGTTCTACAAATAAAATAAAATATTTAAATAATACTGTCAGTTGTTCATTATAAGAAGTTACTGGATGGCTTAGAGTAAAGCTCAAAATGTAATCAAACCAATAAGCAAACACAAGGAATGTTATTTCTTATAATTATAATGTATACGTTCATGTAAACAGAATTTGATACAGTTTTTCCCCAAAATAAATAAAAAAAATGCATGAAAATTATATGCAACATACAATAGTCTCGAGCTTATTTCTATTGGGAAATTCAGCGAATCATATTTCATCCTCGTTAATATATACAGGGTGAATACAAAAGTCTGAACCCCCCCTTTTTTTTTTGAACAGAAGCAGATATGTCAATTTTGATGAATCCAATGAATAGGAAGTTGTGGGTGGCCTATCCCATGGTGCACTTTTTTCATCCCAAAAACCGTAAGAGTTAGAGAAAAAAACCCAATTGCAAACTTGTTCACCATAAAAAAACAAACGAAACAAAAAAGAAATCATCCAAATCGGACCAACCAATCACCCACAATCACGTGGTGAACTGTTTGTAGCTTACACTGCACAAGGAAAACTGAATGTTGATATTTCCACCATGTAAAGCATGCAAATCAAAAAATTAACATAAATTACCATACTCACCTTCACTTTCATGCGGAAAAGCAAATAAAAGGCATGTTTCAGCACAGAGAAGACAGAACAATTCCAGGATGGCAAGCTACACTGTTCCGGAAATGGTCAAGTTCACCACGTGATTGTGGGTGATTGGTTGGTCCGATTTGGATGGGTTTTTTTTGTTTTGTTTGCTTTTTTATGCGGAACAAGTTTGCAATTGTTTTTTTTTTCTCTATCCCTTACGGTTTTTGAGATAAATTTTGAATTTGTCCTAATTTGCATATTTGGGATGATGAAAAGTGCATCATGGGATAGGCCACCCACAACTTCCTATTCATTGGATTCATCAAAATTGACATATCTGCTTCGGTTCAAAAAATAAAAGGGGGGTTCAGACTTTTGTATTCACCCTGTATATTTTTTGCTCGATCCCTAAAATATACATAAAAGAAACAACTGTACTCTGGAATGAAACTAACTATAAAGTGAAAAACTTTATCTAATCCATAAGATCACCACCCTCAAGCGGTCATAGGAAAAAAATCGTAAAGCTAGAAAATACAGGGTGATTCAAATCGTGTGTAAAACAATTTAAGGGGCTATTACAGACGTCAAGGTAAACACAAACAGTCCTATTAACACTGCTCCAATTTTTGTTTCTTATTGCATAACGTCATAACATCATTACAGGATATAAATTATGTAATCATTGTTATTGATAAAGGGCCTTTCATAAAGCCTGGAATAAACGGCAAAACCGGTCGGGAAATCTTGTGTTTTCTTCCGCTATGTACTGTAAGGGCTCCATAAACTTCATCAAGAAGGACAGTATAGTGAACCGTATTTTTAAAAACATTAAAGACTACTTCTTAATCCTTGGCATTTGCATTTCGCCGAATGATAGCCACAAGGTGGCCTAAATGTACAGTCGGGTGCAAAAAGGTTTAGAATTATTGAGTCATAGTTAAGCACGTGAATAGCACATACCAAGCGTAAATCTGCTCCCCTATTTTCATTCAGAGGAGACAGGTCCAGTCTAATCTGCCTTGACTCTCAGTAAAAGTACCCGATTTTGCAACCGATCACCATCCGGTAAGCTCAGTTCCTATGTAGCAGATAGAAACCTTTTTTGCACCCGACTGTACATACGATTAATGTAATTAAATCATTTGCTGTGGACAAGACGTTCTTTAGATTGTTTTATATCCGCAGTGGTTTTTGGTTTCTATGCTTTATGTATCTGCATATCATAATTTCGTGATGATATGTTAAATCAGTGTTTCTCAAAGTGAGCGATATCGCCCCCTAGGGGGCGGTAGGGTCTTCGGAGAGGGCGATAAGTAGCAAATGGGAGAGGGATTGCGAGACATAATTGAGTTGTCTGAGCTTACGTAATTCGAGGACTATTTTTTTTCAACTTCCAATGGAACATAAAATAAAGACAAGTGTGAACAGCAAAATTACTTTTCGACATATTCACTGTAGAAATTGACACATTTTTCATACCAGTGGACGTGTTTTCCAATAGTGTTTGCCTCCAGCATGTTGAAAGAGGTCTCCACGGCGTCTTGAATTCTTCGTTGTACGCGGTATTCTGTCTTCTTGAAAGACGAGACATGTTGTCCTCTGGAATTGCTATAGAAAGAAAAATAACTCCGAAAATGCTATTCCACATAATAAATTTTAATGACTCAGATGTACATTTCGGAAACGAAGTTTCCATCATCAGAGAGTAAAGAACAACAAGAGAAGCCGAGTATTTATAATAACGTTGTAAAGTAGTGTATAGGAGCAGTAATACATTAAAAAGAAAACTAAGTATAATAAAAGATAAGATCCCAGCGGAAGATTGCCCCGGGGTATACAAGTTTAAGTGTGAAACGTGTGACATGTTTTATTTGGGAAGCTCGCAAAGAGGAGTAGGAATACGGATGAAGGAACATATTTCTTATGTAAAGAATGCTAGGTTAGGGATATCATCTTTTGCTGACCATATCATTAATGAAAAACATAATTATTCTACAGATTTGTTTGAAGTTATTCATAGATGTAGAGACGTTAAAATGTTATACTTCCTTGAATCGATTGAAATTGTAAAAAACAAAGCAACCAATAATACCCTGAATAGTGATGATGGTCCCATGCCAGTGGCAGAATGGCTCCCTTTAGCAAAATTTTTTATAAAATAATTTACTTTCCTTGTGTTGTTTCTTGTAAGGGTTTCCCACTTTGCTCTTATAACCGGACTAGGCTTTTATCCGGTGTTGGGGGGGGGGGGAGGGGTTTTGTTTGGCTTTTATAGGGCTAAGCTAAGAAGGTAGTTTGTATTGGTTGTTTTCTTTTGATTTTCGCGTTTTGTTTTTGTAATATTTTTTGTCTAATTTTTTGATTGGTTCTTATATATTATAAATACTCGGCTTCTCTTGTTGTTCTTTACTCACTAATGATGGAAACTTCGTTTCCGAAATGTACATCTGAGTCATTAAAATTTATTATGTGGAATAGTGTTTTCGGAGTTATTTTTCTTTCTATAGTTGTGTCCACAGTTTTTGGCTTGCTTCCATTGTATCTCTGGAATTGCTTTTATTCACTGCAACGCACGACCGCATACGGCAATTTCAATGGAAGATCCGATCACCTGACATACAGTCCAGGCCTGGCGCCGAGTGACTTTCATCTTTTTTTTCCGATAGCTGAAGAAAGCTCTAGGAGGACAGCACTTCCCTATCAACGAAGAGCTTCAAGATGCCATGGAGACATCTGAATATGCTGGCAGCAAAAATCTATGAAGAGGGTATTGGAAGTAGTAGTATTCACCTTACATACCATTTGTACAGGCCAATACCGAATTTTAATTCGGTTTTTCTCAAAACCCGTGTGTGCAAGAAAATTTCAAAATTAAATTCGTAATCAGCAGAAAAAATGCTACCAAAATTCCGTCAACAATGAATTTTCATTAAAGCATGTTTCTTAATAAGCTTCATTATTTTGAGATGTCTGCACTAACTTTAGTTTTATACTTGTAATGACGTGTTCAGAAAATTTAATTAGCTGCTTTAATTTTCCAATTAAGAAGGCAATTATGCAGGATGGTTTATTAAAGTTAGACTAAATAATTAGTTGAGTATTTAGTTGGTATTTAAAATTTTAACTTTGACTTCATGGTTTACTCAGTTGTTAAATTTACATAGAAACAACGCGGAAAGGTTTCACATCCATAAAGAAAGTGACTGTAATAAATTTAATATACAACATTCAGGAGACAGGAGTCAAGGTTATAGTGACGCTGATTTACAATGGGGGAGCCTTCAGACTATCACTGATCGACTGGAATAATAATAGTAATATCGGTTATTTATTCTTTTTTTTTTTTAAACAAAATGAGCTGAATTTATTTTCTTGGTGAAATTACACTTTTCCCCGTGAACGGTGTTTATTATTCATGGGACTCTTCTTTTATTTGGAGAAGGGGGTTTCGTTTTTATCTATTTATTAAAAAAATAATAAAGATAAGGTTACTTTTATCTTCGGGGAAGGAAAAAAAAAAATTCCTTTCCCTGAGCTTTGACTCGTCGTCGTCTCTTGATCGCACCGTGTCTCTCCTCGCCACCTTGGCGCCACGACCTACTTTAAATGCCTCGTTCTACCTACCACCAGAAAAGTTTTCGGACCAAAAAATAGTTTTATTTGAAATGATGGAGCGAGGAGATTCTTTGGAAGGCAGTCGTAATAAAAATCGTTTGCCAAGGAAAACTGAGCGGGGCTTGTGCGAATTATGAAGGACAACAACAGTAACAACAAACGGAAAACGCTTTTTGTTAATTTGTTATTGCCCATTGGTTCCTTCCAAATTAGCTCTATGCAGATAAGAGAGAATTTCTTAAGGCTTTTTTTAAGCATATCCTTGTTTGGAGTGAAATTTACTTCGTTACTAAATTCTTTTAGATGAGGATTAGCCGTGGATTAGACCAAAGTTGTTTCTTTGGAGGTTCCTTCATTATTTTGTGGCCGCTACTAATGTAGTCTCTTTTCTTCTTTCTTCTTACATAATTTTTTCTAATTGTCTAAGTTGCCCTTCTAATTTTTTTTTCCTCATCTTAATATTCCCTCCCCCGCATTCTTCATTTTCTTCTAAATATGAGCATTAACCCCCGGGGGAATTGGATTCCATCGTTTAATTTTAATTACCGTTCACAGGGACCGCCAGCTGCGCCTCCATTTCTCGCTTTATCGCGTTTTATGGGTACGTTTTAAAAGTTCGGCTTTTAATGAACTTCCGCGACCCCATATTCTTGATCACGTGGATCCTATTTGTTTGCCTTCCGTCGTTTTCTGGCCACGCGCATGCGCCTCGGGGCATTAAAAAAGGGGCCTGGACGTAATCACGTGACCGCGGTCAGCCGTACGTAAAAAAAAAGAGCCCTGTGCGTTAGAGGGCCTGAGAGAGGGGGTAGAGAGAGAGAGAGAAAAAAAGAAAGAAGTGCTCGGCAATGATTTAATGAAATAATTCGGCGACTAAAGTGAAATGTTCCTTCAATAGAGCCGACTTAGGGCCTCAAAGGGGTGTAAACTTTTTTATGGCTGTCAGAGTGCATTGCGCGTGGGGCCCGAGTTACTGTTTTAATTTTGTGCCAGATACACAGCCATCAAATCTGCAAAACTTGCAACTTTCACTTCTAGAAAAGTTTTACATAAAACATGTGGTATGATCGTAAATGTCAGTCGTATCCTCGATGGGGGAAGAGTCGAAGGGACATTGAGCGAAGGGTTAGAAGGATCGTAAAAAAAGGAGAGCGAGGGAGAGAGAGAGAAAGAGGCAGATTTCAGGGGTCAGCAGGAGACTAGTAAAAGGAGCTGGGAAACGACAACTTTTTATTGAAGAAGTGTAGATTGAAAGAAGGTGAAGAAATAAAATGAGATATTAACTACTTCGCACGTTCCCTTTCACTCACTAATTAAATACATTGTTAACTAAAAGCTTCATTGTCGTCTTGCGGACATGGAACACAGAAAACTTTAATAAAAACTTAGGTGAAGAACAACAATTGTCGATTATAATATTAAGGGTTGCCTTAAGAGTTCTTCCTTTCTCAAAATGGGTCTCGAAATTAATATATAGGGATGGAGCATAATAATGGAGAAACTGCCGTCTCCGACTGACTCTGTTCATATTAATGGTTCTATCCAACTGCTTTACATATCATATTTTATTTACCTTATATACACTGCTCAAAAGAATTAGGGAACACTTCTGAAAAAATTTGAGTTTATAGTGAAAATGCCAGAGATCCTTTAAAAACAGAATGGTCATAACCATATGACAAAAGGCACATGGTCTTCAAACAGCATTAATTTGCATGTTAAAGCTCTGATGCAGTATTCGGACGTTTAATTGAGTCAAAATAAGACATCTCAGGCTGGAGGAAGTCGCACGAGCTGTTACGCTGCTTCAAAAGGCTGTTCAATCAGGTCCGTCGCCAGACAGCTTCAAGTGTATCTTCAGCTTCAGTGATCTATCGTGCATGGAATAGTCTCCAACAGACTAGTCGTTATTCGCGAAGGGGTGGACAAGGACGCGGACACATAACGATGTCTTCAAACTTCTGCTCTTCGCCTACGAATATCAACTACTAGAGACTTTCAAAACGACCTGCGCGCGGCACCTGGAGTGGTTGTTTCTGACCAAACAGAACAAACTACGGGATTGTGGTTTGAGAGCCAGAAGGCCGAATCGTTTACCGTGTGGAGATGCTCTGGAGAGCGCTTTGCAGAAGCAACAATGCAACAGACAAACACAATGGGATGTGGTTCAGTCATGGTTTGTGGATGGGGAATCTCTATCGACAGCCGTACTAATCTCGTTTTTGTCCCAGGACGTCTCAATGCTGGAGTCTGCATCAGGGACATTCTGGAAGATTAAGTAGCGCCTGCTGCTTGTGTTGGGTACCCTGATTGTCTTCATAAGCAGGATAATGCTCGTCCGCATACCGCACGTGCCACTCAAGAATTTCTCCAAGAAAGGAACATTCCAACACTAGAGTGGCCAGCAATGAGTCTGGACAATAATCCGAATAATCCGTGGGACACGCTTGAAAGACACATAAGGACGTGTTGTGTTCCTCTGGGTCTTCCTGTTTGCAATCATATTGCCTATAGTTGTATACAATGGGGTATTTGGAGAATGATGGAAATCCCACGGATTGACTTGTTGAACAATTGGCATCCTATGATGGTTCCACGTTGGAAGTTACTGAGCTCTTTTGAACGACCCATATCTTAATAACAAGAAATATACAGACATCTTGGAATGCATGTTCACGTGGTGGTCAAGAACAACATCAAATCAAACAAGTTTCTGAGCTGTTGGGTTCTCAAGTTCGCAAACTCAGTTGCGTTCACACTGAAAGCGGATATACATCCAAATGTGCAATATAAGGGGCTTTATACATGGGCATTCCATTTTTGCGTTATAAAAAACGGGAGGGGTTCTTTTACACGAGTATATACAATAATCTAATTTTGTATTTGTTTATTTGGGTTATAAATATCAACATAACCCCTGCCAAGATGAAAGGTACCTTCCTCCATCTTGTCAGTATTTCAAAAACTTATAACAAAACTAAGCAAAAGCCACTTATCTTGCTTCCGAATTAAAGTTTTTATATGTATAAAAAAATTTGATTCTTCAGTCCACCTCCTTTAGAGAAGACACAGCTTTCTACAAGGCCTGTTCTTAAATTGATTCACATTAAAAATAGCCAGTAAAGAATACTACTTGTTTTTCACTGGAGACGATTAAAAGAATCTTCTTATATGCAAATCATTAACAATTTATGAGAGGATTCGAATAATCTTTGTTTGTAGTAAGGAAAAGAGCTTAATACTATAAGAGCGGAAATTCTCACGGAAGTGCTAGTATGAAACATCGCATCTTCTGCCATCTAGTGACTCATTTATAACTGTGGTCTGTCACTAATTCTTAGCATTTAAACAGCAGGATAGGCTAACACTCATTCGGGAACTGACAAATTTAGGTTGATGAGGCCCTAAGCTATCGAAGGTAATGGGGGCCTTTATATGAACAATTAAGCTAAATTCATGTTTTTGGGGGCCACAAAGAAAGTGAGACCTTAAGAGCTATAGGGATAATCTTTTTGCTTAGCAAGATTTCTCCATCAGTTTATTTGTGCTCACAAACAAAACCCATTGACAAATCAAACCATAACTTCACAAAATCACTACCCAAACAAAAATCCATAGAGATGCCGGAAAAATAAATTTAAAAAAAAAGTTTTTTTAATGGGAAAAACACTAAACTGGAACCAACTAAAGCTCTGGATAGGGCTTTAGAACCAACTAAAGCACTATAATAGAGAGTACGGACAATTAGACTGCGGCGGCCATTTTTAGGACCGATAGGTACTTATGTTTTCACAATGTGCGTCCGTCCGTCCATCCGTCCATCTGTCTGTTGGTGCTCTAGCGTTTGAACGCTTCCGAATTTTTGACTTCCGTGTTCGCCATTCGACAACTTAGGGAAAACGAAAGACTGGGTTCGTTGGTGGAAAAAATCGGTGAACTACTTCCGGTTCAAAAGGTCACAAATGCTATAGTGGACCACGTTTTCACTATACAATTCCACGTATAAATGGTCTGTGCACTGCCAAATGCTGTTCTCTTTGACATTCCATAGCTAAAGCAGAGTAAGGCTTGTGAATTAAGTGACGACATGTGATGGTCTTCCTTGATGGTCTATATCAGTCAGAACTGGTTCAAGGGTATGTGGTTCGTATATGTTCTAATCTATAGGGAATTGCTACTTTCTCCTTTTAAGTTTTCAGGTAATTTTATTCAGTTTGAATTATACATTTCCCTTAGAAGTACGCCTGGTTTACCAACCAGAGGCTTCCTTAGCAACCTCATTCAAATTCTTAACAACGAAAGGCTTCTTTAGAAATCAATGCTTTCCTTTTCATTCTCGAATGCCTTAAAATCCTATCGGTCCTGGGCATTTCGGATGCCTGATTTGTGCTGCCATTCTTCGATTTATTAATAGCTGAGCCAATGAAAAATGACTAGCTTTAAAACTGTTTAAGTTAGAACAACATAACTCTTTTTTTCCTATTTTTATCATAAAATGTTACATATAATTTTATGTACAGGGTTGTGCATAACCTTTTGCTAGGGGTCTGGAAAATAAACAAAACTAAGTGGAATGTTCTGCGGTTGATAATCGAAAAGTACGTTTATTTCTGCTTTTATCACATCAATATTTAGTGTGGCCACCACCTGCTTCTCGAACAGCACGCATCCGTTTCGGGTAGGAGCGGAGGAGTGTCTCAAACAGAGCAGTATCGTACTCCATGTCCTTCAGCACAGATGTCAGGTGTCCCATTAGAAGGTCTCGAGAATACCGATTTTCACCACGTTCTTGAATCATTAAAGATTCCACTGCGTCTTTTAACACGGCTCCAAAATGTTCAGCAACGTTTAGGTCAGGGGATGCACCAGGCCATTCGTTTGATGAGAAGAAATCGATAGCACTTTCTCTTAGGATTTGCTGTGTTGCATTAGCCTTAAAGCAAGGTGCCTTATCGTGCAAAAAACAAACTTCATGCGGGTCGATAGTGTTGTTTGGATCTCGAAGAAACGGAAAAACATCGATTTAACTTGTTCGCAACCCATTTGCGATTAATAAAAGACGCACCTGCTTCCATTGCCTCTCGATATGCATTTGCACGAACTCTATCCATGAAACGCTGCTCTTCACTGTCATTTATTAACCAGCCATATTAGTTTGATACCAATAGACGCACAATGAACTACTCTCTGCCGAAGCGTCATAAGAGTGTGCTACAACGCTGCGGTTTAAGTCGCAGCCCCCTAGCAAAAGGTTATGCACAACCCCGTATATTAACGAATGATACAATTTAAATTTAAGTCATTAAAGTGATTTAATTTAGGTAACATACTACTTACATCATTAATTTAGTGATGAAACAGGACTCGCTTTAAAACTGATTAAAAGTTTTGTTTTCCTATTTTTATAATATTTTATTTATATTTACAAATGTTACGTTTACATTTAAATCATTATAATGAATTAAGTTAGGTTATTTATGTTATGTCCACCTTAGCAAAATTAACAAAAAAAAATTTCTGAGAGGGGAAAAAAAAATTTATATTCTTGCTCGTTACTTTTTATATTTATTTCACATTCTTAATGACTGCTCGCATTGCTATACTCCTACTGTCATTTTTTTTTCCTGACAAGAAGGAAAGCAAGTGGCTAAAACTTTAACGCCTTTAAATTTCATAAGGCCATTTCATAAACTCAGTTTTGATAATAAAAAGCTGGCTTCATCGCTTCGTATAACATTTTCTGCTTCTTCCAATAAGTTGTGTACATCTGCATTTACAAATTTTAGAGGAGTTTGTTCATGGCAAATTCTAAAACACCTTAATTCAGTGAGTCTTTTGACATAGACTTGTTCCAAATTTTTCATGTTCAAATTTTTCTTCAGATAAATGTTTCTGTAAAACATTAGATTTTTAACATACAGTCAGTGCCAAAAAATTAGCACCACCATCATTTTCACTGAAATTCTTTTAATTAAACAAAATTCCAAATGCTCTTTTGGAATACAGACACTTAATATCTTCAGAAACAATCTAGCTTCATAAAAATAAATTGAATGTCCACTTAGAATTTTTTAAAAAAAGTTGTTTTACTCAGGTGATATTTCTGAGTGACAAAAAATTAGCATCAGCTACAAAAAAATGGTTTCGCCCTAAAGCTAGGCTCATTTAACTCAATAGGGGTGATATATTTACTTTATCAAGTAGTAAGAGCAATTACTACAAGTGAAAAACTTAATTAATAAACATACAACAAGATGGGACGTGGTTCAGTGCTGTCAGAGTATGAAAGAGGTCAAATTGATGCCTTCAAACAAGAAAACATCTCAATTCGTGGTGAAATTGGGCGTCGTTTGAAGAGAAGCCCAAAGGCTATTTCCAACTATTTGAGAAATCCTCAGGAATATGCAGTTTACAAGGGTTGTGGAAGACCTCGTGCCCTTAATGGAAGGTCAGTTCGTCAGATTGTCAGAGCTGCATCCAACTCAAGTCAAACAGCAAAACAAATTCGTGATGAACTGCAGCTCGACACAAATCTGCGAAACGTTCAGCGTGTGATCCATGACTGCCCGCATCTTCTGCGACAGCACATCAAGAGGAAGCCACCACTCACTAACCGTCATCAAGAAAACAAACTTCAGTTTGCCAGAAAATACATGGGTTGGACTTCAGAATGGCAAAATGTCATATTCACAGATAAGAAGTTCAACCTTGACGGACCAGATGGATTCTCATACTATTTTTACGATTTGCGAAAAGAAAAACAAGTTATTTCACGAAGACAGCTTGGCGGTGGATCTGTAATGATCTGGGGAGCAATTGGTTTCCAGAAGAATTGTGACTTGAAGTTTCTCAGTGGACGAATCAATGCACAAGGGTATTTGTCAATGCTGAAAGACATTTTCCCTGATTTTGGACCAATTATGGCTGGAAATGATTAGGTATTTCAGCAAGATAATGCTCTCATCCACAAAGCACATGTTGTAACACGGTGGTTTGAGGAAAAAAAAAATCACTGTTCTGCAATGGCCAGCTATGTCACCTGATTTGATTCCCATTGAGAATGTTTGGGGGTTGCTATCACGAAAAGTGTATGAAAACAATCGTCAGTACAAAAATGCTTCTGACTTGAGATGTGCCATCATTGATGCTTGGGAAAATTTAGATCATTCATTGATTAAAGGATTAATTACTAAGATGCCTAATCGTATCTTTGAGGTAATTTCACAAAAAGGCAAATCCACCACATATTAAGACCATACAGAGGATTTTTTTGTAGCTGATGCTAATTTTTTGTCACTAAGAAATATCATCTGAGTAAAACAATTTTTTTTTTTTAATTCTAAGTGGACATTCAATTTATTTTTATGAAGCTAGATTGTTTCTGAAGATATTAAGTGTCTGTATTCCAAAAGAGCATTTGGAATTTTGTTTCATTAAAAGAATTTCAGTAAAAATGATGGTGGTGCTAATTTTTTGTCACTGACTGTAAATAAACAGAAAATTCAAGTTTTTTCCTTGTATTGTGTGGCGAGTGTTGGGGGGGGGGTCTTTTAAAAAGTGTTTCCTAAGATTAATTTACTGAATAATTTTTTTTTAATCTAGTGATTTAGTGGGATTTATTCGTGATTTGTTACTGCAGCTTACTGCACAGTAGAAAGGTATTTCAGAAGAAATTGAAAGTTAACAGCGTTTAACAAGTATGCATTCGTACAGAGACACACAGAAAATGACCGTATTTATTCGTATATAATGCGACTCTTGTATAATGCGACCCCCTTGTTTTTATGCCCAAAAACAGGGTAAAAATTGTATCCTCATATATAATGCGACCCAACATTTTAAATAAGACATACCGATAATTTAAACACAAATCTGAAGTCAACATTTTTTAATAACTGAATAAATATCAATAAAATAAAAAAAAACATAATTTTATACACATTACATATCAAAAACCTTCTAAATCATAATCGTCGTCAGACTCGCCAAATAATTCCTTCCAGGATTCTTCATCTAAAGGTTCATCTGTATCCCAGGTAGACCCTTCTTCCTCATGCCAGTTTGTATCAGAAGTTGCATTTTCTTCATCCCATAGCAGGACTTCTTCAGTGCCATCCAGACTGTTACTAATCCGGGATACCATTGTTTCTGGCAGTAGTTCCCAACTTTCTTTCATCCATTTGGCAACTATAGATAGTTCTGTTTTTTTTAGATTTCCACCTTTCGTCTTCTGAACATTGTCTGAGGACATCCAAGAGATCCAGTGCTTTCTTACTGCATCTTTAAAAGGTTTATTAAGGACTACATCACGTTTACCTTCACGCTTTCACGCTTTTCGATCTTTTCCTAAATGGCGGATATGAAAACAACGAATATTTTAACAAAATCGCGATTGTGCAGGCATTGACCGAATTTTTTAAATTTTTACTCCCGTATATAATGCGACCCCCCCCCCCATTTTCGACCCGTTTTTTAGTATAAAAGTTTTCGCATTATACACGAATGGCAACAAAATGGCGATCAAAGGGTCACGTGCGACCGACCAGCCAATGAGCTTGCATTCCTGACGGCATACGTTCGGGGGAAAGAATGTCCATACCACGGTCTAAAGACTATGGTCCGTACTCACTCTCTATTATAGTGGCTCTAGAACCAACACCCTTCTAGCGCCCCCTACATGACCAGAAGAATCCTCCAAAAGATTCTTCGGTAGAAGGTAAAAGAATATCTCTTACAGGGGCTGAATCTATGCAGGGGACAGACAGCACTTGGAATTTAGTAATAATGGATATTTAAGTATTAAGATTTTTTTAAATTGTAGGAAAAACCACTAACCACAAAAAACTCCGAGATATGAAATTTAGAAACGTAGAAACAACGTAGAAAACAGCTTTCTGAATGGCTGCTATTTGTTGTTCTCGAGATTTATACTAAATGTTTTGGTAAATTTTTTGTTCCGTGAGATGCTACACATTCTCAATAATATTGAGATCTCGATTTTGAGCAGTCCAAGCAAAAGTGGAAATGTTATTGCTCTCAAAATAGACTTTCACAACTCGTGCAGTAAAGACTGCAGAACTCTCCTGCTGCTAAATCCATGGTTTTTGCTTAAACTAGACTTTACACAAAGGGATGAACACATTGTGAAGATCATCTTTATACTGAGCTGTTGTGCAATGTCCATCTATACTGTGAATCTTCAACTTTCCGTTGCTTCCAATGGCACCCAGAATCATCACTCCACTACCACCCATTTGCCGCTTAATTCGCAGTGGAACAAGTTTTTCTTTATCACGTTGCTCTTCATAAGAAACTATATTATCAGAACCATCCAAACTCATTCGTTTTTCATCAGAAAACACAACCAATTGGAAGTCTGTGTTTTCACGCAGAAGTGTCTTAGCAAACTGCAGTCTCTCCTGCCTGTGTTTCTGTGGTAGTGGCAACTTTTTGGGTTAAATTTCATAGGCAAAGTTCTGAGCACGTAGTTCGCTGCGAATTGTTCTTCTTGAGGCAGCAAGTTGCAAATTAAGTTTGACTTGTGTGGTGTTGACTACATGCCCAGATATAATATCATGTCTAACATGTCTCTTAATTTTTGATTTGTCTCTTCGCGTCAGCGCACAACGTCGTCCTATTTCCGTCCTATTTTCCAATTAACATTTTTAACAATTCTGATAAAGATTTATAGCTCACACGGGAGATTTCAGCAACTTTTTTGAAGTTTGTAAATTGCTTGTTAAAATGTCTAATTCGCTCTCGTTGGCTTTCAGTTAACATTGTACAATACATACGATGGTTTTAGTGCTCACCACACAACACGATGACTTGTAATATGCAAATTATTTGCATGTTTGTGATGTTGGTCCAAACGTTTGGCCAGTCTTATTTTGATTTAAGGTAATAAAAAAGCAACGACTCAGAAATAAATTTGTTTCTTCCCCTGAATATTGTTTCATGTTTACTTAGAGTTGTAGGTGTAAAATTTTTTTGGTATAAACTCATTTTTTCTTGATTTTGCTGGTTGGTCCAAACTTTTGGCCACCAGTGTAAATCATGGACTGTATTATCACTATTGGTGTACACATGCGATATCAAATTATAAGAAAAAAAAACACTTACGGTTTCGAAGAGAGAATTAATTTCTATGGCTCAAATAACTTATGCTTCCGCGGGCATATGCTTGTAACCCTTGCGGAAATGAACCCAGCCACCGCTGATGTAGAATGAAGCATTATCTCTGACGAATTTTCACAGCAAAATTCTTCGTTCCAAAAACTAACCTCCAAACTGGTGATATTATTTATGGATAACACTGGAGTGAGCGGCGGCGTAATTATGCAACCGCCGTTTAAAGTAACATCTACGTAGCACTTTTTAGGCGTCGGAACTTTCTCGACGATTTGTACGGCCTCACCGCTTGCTGCCGCCGTCCTTACGGTCGCCGTTTCGCTTCTTATTCCGTGTTCCGAAGCAGTTGCCGTGTTCTCCAAATCTCTCCTACGCCAAGCCACGTTTCCATTCCGTCTCTCGCGACGTGAAGCTTTCAGAGCTCCATAACTTGCATCCGTCGCTCTCCAGGTCTTACTTTCCAATCCTTGACTATTTCTCTCTCTCCATTTTCTTCACCTCCTCCTTGTCCAAATCGAATCGCCCGCCTTCCGTCTCTCCTCATTCTCTCTCTCTCTCTCTCTGTGCGCCCTCTGTTGCCAAAACAGACGGGGTTTGTCACAGCGGGGTTTATTTCGCTATAACACTCTGTCCATATAGTTCGGTGAATGATACCATATTGCGAGTGGATTGCTGGCTTACATGAAAGATCAGTTATTTTCCTTCAAAGTAACCCCGTCGACGACCAGCAAGATCTTAGATCTTCCGTGTCAGCTTTTCATAAGTTTCCGTGGTACCCTTCAAGTCGAATTCACGTGCTAAAACAGCGAGTGTAAAGAATACAAGATAATCGAATTGTCAAGAAGGAATACATTGTTACTTTCTGTTCATCTTTTAAGCATTATTGACATCGGCGCGCGCACGTGATATCGCTTTGTCGACGCACGATTGCTCAAGTGCTCATAGTCTAATTTATTAAGTAGCGGAAGAATGGAGTTCCCTATGGGCATGCCCCTATGCACTGTTTAGTTTTGATTGGTACACTGGGGTCGGAATTACCGGGGTGGGTTTCAGACAGGAAAACTTATATATGTGCTATTTAGGTACGTAAAGGCGTGAAATTCAGTATCCAGGTTTCTATAGGGAAGATCTACATTACTATGAAGTTTAGGCCAAATTGTTCTATTGGGGTCGGATTTGCGGGGGCTGGCAGTCGCTTGGTCTTTAGAACAATGGCAACATGTGGCATGTGATATATCATATGTTCGGAAATGATGAGAAAGGAAAGAAGATACGAGCTTTTTTACATTTTCTACATATTACATTCGAGAAAATTAATTTTTTTTATTAAAAAAACTTAGGGAGAGGTAAAAAGTGCAGATAAAGTGGTAAAAATAGATGACTGCAGCATCTTCTACTTGCCTTACCCTACTGTAGTTGGCGGAGGGGGGCGGAAGGGATTAATTTCTTTTTAATAAATGTAAAAATCTATTTCTGCTTCACTGCTAAAGCTCCTACTTGGAATGTTTACAAGATTTTATTTTTGTTGTTTTTTATGTTACTTTTGTTGTGGTTATTTTTCAGTTATTTTTCTTTACACTAAGTTACTATTATCCACATACCTCTGTAGTTTTATTTATCATATTGGATCTTTGCCCAAGTTATACTATTTTGGAGATTTACCCAACTTATATTTTTTTATATAACTTTGACTTGTACTATAATTGTTATCAAGCTCTATCTTCTTTCCTTTCTTATCATTTTCGAGCTTATGATATATCACATGGCATATCTTGCCATATTTCTAAAGACCAAATGAATGCCATTCTCGCAACTCCGACCACACTGGAACAAATCGTCTTTAACTTCATAGTAATATAGATCTTTCCTAGAGGAATCTACATTACGAAGAGAAATAGCAGACATCCGTAATTCCGTCATCGTAATTACAAATAGAAATAGAAATTTTTAATTTAGCCACCTTTAATACGGCCACCCGCTTTTAATGGCCACTCCAACTCGGCCCGGATTTTCTAACTGTTTCCTATGTAACAAAATTTTCGATTTCAGCTTAATATGGCCATTTTTTTCAGAGGTAGTTCACGAATTCTACTGTAAATGACCGATCTTTTCCTTTTTTTATACAGGGTGAACCCCCCCCCCCCTTTTATTTTTTGAACCGAAGCAGATATGTCAATTTTGATGAATCCAATGAATAGCAAGTTGTGGGTGGCCTATCCCATGGCGCACTTTTCATCATTCCAAATATGCAAATTAGAACACATTCAAAATTTATCTCAAAAACCGTAAGGGATAGAGAAAAAAAACTCAACTGCAAACTTCTTCACCATAAAAAAACAAACAAAACAACAAAAGAACGAAAAGGAAAGCATTTGATTTCTGAAGAAGCCTTTCGTTGTTATGAATTAGATGAGGTTGCTAAGGAAGCCTCTGGTTGCTAAGCAAGGCGTACTTTTAAGGGAAACGTACAGTTCAAAGTTAAATGGAGAAAGTAGCATTTCTCTATAGATTAGAAGATTTACGATTCCTTTAACTTGTTAGTATTCCTATTTAATAACCTTTCTTCAAAAACTATTGCCAACGCTTTTCTACGTAAGCATGTATCATTGAAGGAATGAGTAGCTAATAGCTATTGTTAAAGTTTGCCTAACACAAACTAACTATTGATAATAAAAGGTGAAGTACAATACTCATTTCCAAAAAAGTTGGGACAGTGCAACATATAAGAAGAACTCCAACACATTTGTTTGGATTATTGTATTGCCGTTTATTTCAACGCATTACAATAC
>JAHWFO010082738.1:275896-321174 GCA_023313115.1 Rhysida immarginata
TAATACAATTGAATTTAGCCTACTTGTTCTATTAGGGCCAGTCAAATGAAAACGAGATTTTTAAATGCGTTGGTACATACCTGAAAGAATTTAGAGATAAACACCGTGGGCGTTAAGGCAAGTATCCCATCTATCCACGAATTGACGGATTCCCTTCTCATAAAATTCCCTTGCCTGGGGAAGTAGAAAAGCCGTGACCTCCTGTTGGACCTCAACCTCATCGTCCTTTCAAATGTCGTTTCAACGGCCCGAATATGCGTTAAAATCGCACGGTGTTTATCTCTAAATTCAGGAGTGTAGGAGGATGCTCTAGGACATTCCATCGCTTTCTCATCAGTTGCTCCGTTGTCCTGTTGGCCGTATGAGGCGTGGCGTTGTCGTGAAGCAGGGTTACTCCACTCGCAAACGTTTCGCAGTATCAATCCGCATTAACGGTATTGCCCTAAAGTGTGGACTCAATGAGAACACGTCCTTTCAACACCGCGCGCTGTTTCTTCTTCCTCGCATTTTGGATGACGAATGCTATTACTCTATCTCATGTCTTGCTTTGCGGACCGCATATAACCAAGTTTCTATGAACACTAACGACTCGCTTGATTACCTAACATGTGTACGCATGCTCACGTATGCTACAATGCATCTCCACGCGCATATTCTTGTTGTCATTTCTATAATCTCGTTTTCATTTGACTGACCCTCATATTTCGTAGCGTAAAAAAACGCCCACTTCTGACGCTTGATGGCACCATTTGTACATTAGTATTATATCTCGATGATTATTACGAAAAAAACCCCCCATAGAAATGCAGATTTGTCGTTAACGAGAAATTTTTACACGAAAACATTGCTTGAATGTTGGTAATTGATTTTTCGTAACGAAAAAAACTAACTCCCTGTTATTCACAATGAGTTTTTTGATATACAAGATACGTCTAAAAAGTTCGGTGAATGGATGGATAACTCAAAAGCAAGGTAAGGTAACAATGCGGCCATGCGCATGCGCAGGGAGAGACCAATGGAGAGATGGCAAGGAGCGCAAGAAACCGACGCAGATTAGTCTGCTACGGGCACTCGAAGGGCGCGTGTACGAAAACTCACGTCAAATGAAAATGGAGCAACAGAAGCGCATGCAATTAGGAAAAACGGCCACAGAAGCGCATGCAATGTTGGTCCAGATGTAGGGAACGTGTGCGCAATTTCTTGGTCCAACGCCGTGTTAACTTGCCATACATCCACCGTACCCGCCTGATCTGGCGCCTCCAGATATCTTTTTGTTTCCTTGCCTCAAGGGTGTCCTGAAGGGCACACGTTTTGCAGACTTACAAGACATCCGACGACGTGGGACACCTGTGCTTGGATCGATCCCAAAAGAGACCTTCGCTGACTCATTCCAACAGCTTTATCAACGATGTCAAAAGTGTATTGTGTCCAACGAATGTTAATTTGAGGATGAATTTGTTTTATGCTTTAATTCACCGAACCTTTTAGACGTACCTTGTACAACAATGTGTGGTTCTAAAATAATATTTCATGATGCACAATTATGTGATCTTTTACCCATTAATTGCATACTTTTCCATATAAATTGTTCTACCACTAAATATGTTTCCTAACCACTTATTGTTGTATATCAAAAAACTCATTGTAAACAACATCGCTATTTCAAATTTTAAAAAGCAGCTTCTATTATTATCGTCATCACAACTTGAAGAAACCGGATATAAAAGGCCAAACCGATTGTTAATTATCTTTTCCAATAAATATATATTATAAAGCGTCTGTCCTTTTCGGATTCCTCTTAGTTGTCTTGCGTCAATATTAACAGTCCTACGATAATACTGGCTCATAATGATACCATTAACACATGTATCAAGTCGTTGTATATCAAATGTCGCATTTCGAGATGGGTTCCGCGCTTCAGCACGGTTTCCACGTTTAGTATCCACGTTTAGTAGCAAGTACCCATAACAAAGTGGTACATTCCCACAGATAAACCTATCAGCGACCAGCTGCCTGAAATTTGCACGTCTGCGATGATATTTAATAGCGTTTAAACCCAAGCGAAGATAGTCATGACTTCATACGAATTACGAATTCAGGTTGAATCACACTACATCCAACGCCTCTCGAAACTTCAATAAGGTATTCGGTGTAGGCACCATAAACGTACATACTGTCTAACGTTGGTTCTGAAAATTCCGGTTGCTTCTACGGACCTGGCAAATGAGCCACGCGGCAGACCGCCCAACGTGTTGAATGAAGCTGATCTGAAGCGATCTGTAGAAAAGGACCCGTCAAAAACTGTCGGGGATCTTGCAAGGGATCATGCTTTATCAACATCGACTGTCAGTAAACACCTTAGGACCATCGGCAAGGTGAAAAAGCAGTACAGATTGGTCCCACATGAACTTACGGAAAAGCAAAAAGAGCGTCGGTTGGAGGTGGGTACGGAATTGCTTTTGCGCCATGAAGAAACGGGGATTCGTGATCGCATTGTCACTTGCGACGAGAAATGGTTCCTATACGACAATAGGAAACGGTCACCACAGTGGCTGGATGCTGATGAACCCCCGCGACAGTTCCCTAAACCCCCGTTGCACTCCAGGAAGCTCATGGTTACAGTTTGGTGGAACATCCGTGGTGTAGTGCATTACAGCTTCCTGCAGCAGGAGGAGACGATCACCACTGCAACCTACTGTCGTGAACTGCATCGTATGCACACAAAACTGTCAGCAACAACCTGCACTTGTGCATCGCAAAGGCGTCCTTCTGCTGCATGACAACGCACATCCTACGTTGCACGAACGACCGTGCAGGCGCTACAGGCTCTGGGCTAAGAGGTGCTTCTACCGATTACCATCTTTTCCAGAGCCTGGACAATTTTCTCCGGAGGAAAAATTCCTAACCCAAGCAGACGTCGAAAATGCATTCCGGGACCATGGATTTTATCGGAGAGGGCTCGAGAAGCTGCCAAATCAATATTTGGATTGCAATGGGGGTTATTTCGAATCCGACATTTGATATGCAACGAGCTGATACCATTCAACCAATGTTGACAATCGTTAATTTTACGTAAATTCATTCCTGACACGGTATTACAAGTTGTTTGTCATATCTTAGCATTCAAAGTTTCCAATGGTACCATTACAAAATGTACCATTGACGGATTTTGACCACTTCATTTATAAGTCTTCTCTTTGCCATAGTTCTATCGAATGGCGAAGAGGGAAATACACTATATGATCAAAAATATCCGGACACCCCTCACAGATCATCGATTGGCCCAATGTCACATGATAATGACTTGCACATCATTTAAATAGCTTCCCACACCTGCAGACACAACTCTGCTTGGACATTGGCAAGAATGGGTCGTTCGGCAGAGCTCAGTGAGTTCCAACGTGGAACCATCGTTGGATGTCACCTATGCGGCAAGTCCGTGCGTGACATTTCCAGCCTTCTTCAGATACCCAAGTCAACAGTAGGCGATGTCATTATGAAATGGAAGACCCGGGGATCAACAACACTTCAACAACGAACCGGTAGACCCAAGAAACTAACGGACAGAGACCGTCGAGTGCTTCGTCGTGTCACCCGCAGCAACCGGAAGTCCTCGGCGGAAAAAATTGCCACCGAGTTTCGAAACGCCTCTGCAAATGATGCCAGTACCATGACAATTCGTCGGGAACTGAACACGATGGGATTCCATGGCCGTGCTGCTGCCCACAAGCCCCACATCAGCTGGGTCAACGCCAAGCGACGTCTGGAGTGGTGCAAAGCCCACAGAAACTGGACAATGGACTAATGGAAACGTGTAATGTGGACAGACGAATCTCGCTACACACTCTGGCAATCCGATGGACGAGTTTGGGTTTGGCGCATACCTGGAGAACGCTTCTTACCTGAGTGCACAGAGCCCACAGTCAAGTTCGGAGGAGGAAGAGTCATGGTGTGGAGCTCATTTTCATGGTACGGACTGGGCCAGCTCGTTCCTGTGCAAGGAATCATGAACTCCGACCGTTATCTGAATGTTTTGGACAACTGTGCACTTCCAACGTTGTGGCAATTTTTCGGAAACGGGCCATTTCTCTACCAACACGACAATGCTCCGTGCCACAAAGCGAGGCGTGTACAGTAGTGGTTTGCGGACTCAGGGGTCGAAGAAATGGGTTGGCCGGCACAAAGTCCCGACCTCAATCCTATAGAGAGTCTGTGGGATGAATTGGAAAGACGCTTGCGGGCCAGATCACATCGGCCAACTTCTGTACCTGAATTGATTCTCGCTCTTCGGGAGGAATGGAGGAACATTCCGGAAAGTACCTACCAACATTTGGTGGAAAGTCTTCCCCGAAGGGTGGAAGATGTGATTCGGGCAAAGGGATGTGCAACGCCCTGAAATCGTGGCTAGAGCGCAAACGTGCGTGTGTCTGGATATTTGTGATCATATAGTGTAGATTGATTAGTGCACAGAAACAAGGAATTGTATAGAAAACAACGTGGTCTCCTCTATTATTTGTGTCCTTTTGAACCCGAAGTAGTCCAACGATTGAAGCAGAACTCCTGGCAAAATTGTTTCGTCGCCTTCTCGGAAACTTTCTACGGATTCCATAGTTGAACTATACCCAGTTTCAAAACCTTTTAAGTTTTTCAGCAAAGCTTGTTTCTATTGCTTTTTGAGAGAGATCGTGAAGAGACAAAAACTTAACATTTTATATAGATGAAGTTCCTATCCCTCCGATTCCGTTGTCAGTTGCTAGATAGCCTATAGTGATGCTAAAACGTGCGTGTTAGCCTCTTTTCGAAGGATCTGCTTCAAAGCGAGATCCTTTGGTAAGTTAATAACTTTAGTGTAATTAGAGTTGTTCAGTAACGATGTTAACAATAATGAAAATGGGGAAATGGCGTCCACGTCAATTCACGTACGAACAAGATGCGGTTGACGTTGGCCGGCCATTTTGCGTGGAGTCAATAGACTCGCGATCGGTATTTAATGAGATCATAAATCAATCAGTTTTCTAAGTGAGAACACATTTTCGTGGTGACAGGAAATTTGGGAACGTAGTTTAAACTGAGCTTCTTTAATAAATGAAATGCGCACTGAAGACCTGTAATCGCCTGCTGTCCATTTTTGGTTTAAGTTTGAAACGCGAAGAAATGACCCGAAAAGTGGGGCTAGATGGTTTGACACTGAATGATAAATTGGATTGCGTTTGCAAACTTAGCATTACAATGGCGCAGGAGGGGATTTTTTTAAAAATAATTTCCACTTTGATTCGTGACCTGTAAACCATACACGAGTTGTAATGGAGTATAAAGTCATAGGGATATGGGAAAAAAATAAATTGAACGAAAAGGGTGGTTGGACGAGAAGATTAAAGAGGAGAAAGCGAAAGCGGAGAAAGAAAAAAAAAAAGGGAGATACTATTCGAATGCGATCGAAAAGAGGATTTTGGGTGAGTTTTGCTTCAGAAATTCATATTTCAATTTGCATTTGAAAACAGCATGGCCCGGTATGGCTTACATTTTCTCGCCGCCTCCGCTCTCTCTTTCGTATTGTTTTTTTTTTTTTTTTTTTTTTTTTTGCTCGAGGTAATCTCTTTCGATTCATTATTCGTTACGAATGCAACAAGTTGTTCGCCGTCTCTCATCTTACTCCGACCTTTTTTTTTTGCCTTGCTAAATCAGCAAATAACTGAACCGTGATTCAAGCTGGGGTTTTCATCCTCCTCTTTTTTTTTTTTTTTTTTTTTTTGAATTCTTTCGGATGCCGAATTTTGCCCTGAAGAATTCTTGATTTTTCAGTCACTCCCTCCCTCTTCTGATAATTTAACTTTTCCGTCCTTCTTCTTGAAGTTTGAGAATTTTAAATTAATTTTTTCCTCCCTACGTAGCGATTTTTTGGTTTTCTTTCTCAGATGTGCTTTCCATCTCATTCATGCTATGGGAATTGTTCATTTGAAGTTGTTATTGATGCCTCTTTCGCAATACTGACATACGAATAGTTTGTGAACATCACAAATGAGGAATCATGCGAACAGAATAGTATTTTTACCACATACAGGGTGTTTCAAAATTATGTACAATAAATTTAGTGACATATTCTTCAGGTCAAAAGAAGACGAAAATGTTCTATTGCACTTTGTCTGGAAACGATTTATTTACGCGATACAGCCAATTAAACCCGTAGCTCCAAATTACAGGAATTGTTCAAAGTGCCCGCCATCAGCTCGTACGGCACGCTTCGGCTCATCATGAGCGACCGTCTGATGTCATGGAAGAGTTCGTCGCCAGCATTACGAACGGTTTGGCATGCATTTTCAATTCGTTGTCGCAGATCCATAATGTTAGGAAATTCTGTGCTGTAGACGATCGTTTTCACATGACCCCACAGAAAAAAAGTCCAAGGGATTAAGGTCGGGTGATCTTGCAGGCCAGGCTACCGGTCCACCTCGACCTATCCACCGATTCGTGTATGGCTGGAATGTGCTGGAGCGCCATCATGCATGAACCACATGTTAGATCTTATCAAAAGAGGAACATCTTCCAGTAATTCTGGCAATGCATTCTGCAGAAACAAAAGATACGTTCGTCCAGTCAATCAAGGAATACGTGTACATGACTGTTTTTTTACGTAAATAGTAATGCGTATGTCAAAGCACGCAAACGTTCTGAAATTGATATTCTTAGTGGATGTACAGTAATGGAAACAAGCGTACACAACTAATGGAACAACCCTAAAGTAGGTTTAAATGGAACAAACCACTCAACCTAGTGTTGGGTCGAAACGCTGGAACTGCTAAAATATCGTCCGCTAACTACCGTGCTTCCCTACTCTATCATATTGGATTACTCGCAAATAAATCGTTTCCAGACAAAGTGCTATAGAACATTTTCGTCTTCTTTTGACCTGAAGAATATGTCACTAAATTTATTGTACATAATTTTGAAACACCCTGTATAATGACCAAAAAGTCAGTATCCAAAGCATCCTAAGACGGACAAAGAAAGGAAACAAAAGCCAAACGAGAATGCGCAAGTCATCATTACGAAACGAACTTAAAAAAGTTCATCAGCAATTGAAATGTAAAAATGTGAATGCGTCAATGTATTTAATAGTATGCATGGGTGAGTAAATTAGATTTTGTTTGAGTTGAGTTTGGTTGCGTGAGAATAGAACGTGAACCCATAAGAATAAAATCTTCGAGGGGATATCATAAAGTAACGCGGAGTAATTATAGTCGCTGTGTAAAAGTTAAAATAGCCAAAAAAGAAGGCTGATTACATGAACAGACATTGCAAAACAAGAATTCTTCATGCACACACGTACAGTCGTTTTATAAACAGCCTCCACTATTACATCGTCTACAGTGGAAGAATACCGAGCTGTTATGAGGCTTCTTTTCGCAAAAGTAAGAAACCCACTGAAGTTCATGGGAAAATGGTAGAAGTTTACGGTGCCGACTGTTTGGACTATTTCAATATCTACGAGGGGAGATCAAAAAGTAAGTTACACTAACTCGCCGCAGGAGTGCGCTGTGTGTCGCAATCTTGGACAAAGCGGAGAAAGGGACATTAACTGCGCAGACGCCGGATAGGACGGTTGCTGTGGTTTCCCGTCGTGTTTTGTGTGACTAGCGGGCTAAAAGCAATGGCGCGTCAACTGGATGTCCACTCCAAACTTTAGGTGCGAGCAGCAATCCGATTTCTATGGGCCAAACGGGTGAATTGTACAGACATTCATCGTGAAATCACTGCACGATAACGCAACACCTCACAAGGTCCGCCAAACGTGCGAACTGCTGCAGCGATTCAAGTGGGAGGTTTGGCAACATCCTCTATACAGTCCCGATTTAGCGCCATGCGACTTTCATCTTTTCGGTAAGCTCAAAACGGAACTCGGTGGACAAGGATTTCGAAACGATGAGGAGGTGAAAGCGGCTGTCACCGTGTGGTTACAAAACGCTGGAGGAGATTTCTATGCATCCGGAATCGAAAACTTGGCTGATCGTTCGGATAAATGTTTAGGGTCTCTTGGGGCCGTTCGAACCTACATTGTATGCTGCTATAGCCGTGTTGCTTTTGTATAGGTGGTGTAATAAATGGCCATACCGTGGAAGTGCAACTTACTTTTTGATTTCCCCTCGTAAAATGTTTCGGGAAAGAAGAGTTAGCCATTAAGATAAACGGAGTTCTAGGCGGCAGCGCTTACATCAGGACATTAGCAAGACAATCTGATCCAACATGGATCTGCATGGGATGTGATACCGCAAAATCTGTTCGCTTTGGATTCCAAAATATCTGACACAGAACGGCAACCGAATGGCAGTAGTCTGCAACATAATCAACGGTACAACCAGGAGGAAAATGGGTTTCTGAATGGCCTGTCAGACCTGAACCTAAAACTGCAAGCATTGCGTGGAAACATCTTATCATCCACTTCGCAAAAAATTGGAAGTTTCTCCTTCAGCTCGGAAGATTATGCTTACAGTTTTTAGAGATCCTGCCTCGTGGGTCGATCGTCAACGCCGCGACGTATTGTGAAACGTTCTCTAAACTGCGGCGTTCGACTTCTTCATGATTAGCCCGCCCGCATATGGTCAACGTTGTCAAAGCAAAACTGGTCCGTTTCGGTTGGGAGGTTCTGGACCACCCAGCCTACAGTCCGCCCTCGGACAACCACCTCTTTAGTTCCATCAAGAGATTTCTAGGTGGTCACAGGTTTGAGACTGACGAGGAACTCAAATCTGCCGTGCGCCATTGGCTGTATTCACAGCCGACGGAGGTCTATGAGCAGGGTATTCTGAAAATGGTGCAGCATTGGAATAAATGCCTAAATTTTCAAAGTGCCTTTGTGGAAAAGTAGGTAAAGACGTATAGTTTCAGCTGCACTTAGTTGTTTACCTGTAATTTTCTATGAAAAGAATAAATGGCGTTACTTTCTGATTTTCCCTCGTATATAAATTAAAGCAGGTAAGAATGCGCGGTACTGCATTAACATAAACGCTAGTTAAAAACATTGTTACTGTGTTCACGAATTCGGTCGTTCTGCTTACTAATTTTTGATTTTGACTTCAGATTCGGATAGAGCATCAAACGGTAAGTAAAAGTTATAACACACACACATGTTCCCGAATAGATAGGATATGGGTGCCAATTGTAACTTTTATTTATATTTTGATGCTCTAGCCGAATCTGAAGTCAAAAATCAAAAAATTCGGAAAAAAAATTGGCAACAGAACGGCCTATTTCGCAAATCCATTAACGATGTTAAAAAACAGATTACGTCAAAAAACGAAAATTCTAGTGTCCGTCAGATTAGCTTACCGGATTAAGTAGCTAAACTATATGCAATTAGCTATTAGAAAGTTCGATTTTTTAACATTGTAACAATGTACGCTTTTTTTTGTTGAATTTGAACTTTTTTCGCGGGCCATCCAGTAGCGTACGTTTTGTTTACGTTACATATACATAGAGTATATAAAGATATTTTTTAAAATAGCATATTTTATCTTGTGAGATGTTAATAAAACTTTAAATTGACAAAAAGCGCTCAGGGATATCCGGTTCTGACTGCACCAGGGTATTCATTGTTAAATTTAAACGCCCTGTCAAACTATAAATAAAGGAGAACATGCGAGTTCGTCACGGAAAGAGTTTTGCATTGTTGGCGTTGGCTTGAAGCACATGCCAGAACTGAAAAGTCACCTGACCATTGCTTTCTGAGCAACAATTATACTACATCTGTACATCTTTACTACACATATCTCATCAAGAAACCACTAACTGTAAATAAAGGAGAACATGCGAGTTCATCCAACATCTCCAAAAGAGAAAGCCTCTGCAGGGAAATCGTCATACATTGTTACATCACCATAAGAAGTGCAAATTCAGGGCTTATTATTGGTAGAAATACGAATAACAATGCCCTACTTCGATGATGCAACAATGTATGACATACCGTGCACAGGCTTTCTCTTTAGGTTCATCACACCAACCAATTTGAATGTGCGAGCTTTGCAACAATACGAATTGAATTTGAAACTAATTACCGCGCAAACTGCGCGCAAATAAAATCTTGTTAAATAATAAGTAAGTACCGCAGTTCATATCCCTCCGGTTGATATGCTATATCTCCGTAACGACCGGCCCAGTTATGATTTTTTAAAATTTATTTTAATTTACTGATATTATGTGCACTATTAAACTGCTTTGATTCCATTTCGCTATCACTCACCATTTTCGAGATCGTGCATAGTTTTTCATTCTCGGGTCGCAGAGAAATCTGGATGGGATATTCGTAATCAGCACTGAAAGAAATTTATTTCATATATCACACCGGGTGTCCCAAAAATGACTGATGGATTTTGAAAATCAATAAAAAAAAGATGGAATGCGATAGATATGTATCGTTTGCAGCCTTATGCTTAGGAAATCAGGGAATTTTATCCCACCAAATTTCAAATTTAGTTAACATTTCTACCAAGAGATGGCGCTGCAGGCGATCTGTAACAAGCTGATAGCGTGTGCTGCTGAGATTGCAAGTCCGCTCTACCAAAATGTCATTGTTTAGTTTTTTGCAACAGTCCTTGCAACATTTTCATACCGGTTTTTATTTTTTCATAGTTTTCAGCGCCACCTGTGGGTGAAAATGTTAACTAAATTTGAAATTTGGTGGGATAAAATTCCCTGATTTCCTAAGCATAAGGCTGCAAACGATACATATCTATCGCATTCCGTCTTTTTTTTTTATTGATTTTCAAAATCCATCAGTCATTTTTGGGACACACGGTATGTTCCGCAGCTTAAAAAGTGCGGTTAGACAGAAATATAGAAATCGTTGACAAAAACTAGTCTGAATGAAAAAAACCTGGGTGACCATGACTCAGCAACCAAGACATTGCGATGGGAACCAAATCAGTTGACGAATGAATCCCAACACCTATTCCCTTGAGAAGTCTTAAATGAGTCCATAATGTGACTACTGAAGTCAAAATTCGAACAGCATTGCTTATTCGAATTCAAACTGGGTCACAATGCAACTGAGGCATGTCGAGATGAAGATAACCCCCGCTGTTGATAAAAATGCACTGAAGGCATTCATGAAGCTTATACTGTCATTAATTAGCCAGACAATTCTCTGCCACAAAGGAAACTGTGCATGGCCATCTCCACATACTGGGAAAAGTCGAAAAGATTGGATAAATGGGTCCCCCCTGCTTTGCCAGAAAAGCTACTGGACCGAATAATATTCATGACTCTTAACAATAGTTATCCCAAAACAGAAAATGTTGCTGACTATTTTCTAGATAGCAAAACCAAACAGCACGTCTACTGTGATAAGCTCCAAGGGAATCATCAGAAACTCTTTTAATAGAAACCTGCATTGGTATATCGCAAAAGCCCCATACAGCTACAGGACAATGTAAGACCGCACTCAGCTTAGAGATCCGTTTAAAGATTGAGGAGCTTGAGTGGGACGCTTTGCCTCATCCTCCGTACTCACTTCATTAGATTATCCTATGCACACATGACAGCTTAGAAATTGTCATGTCATGGAATGAAAGGGAGTTTCTACTAAAGACATGAGATATACACATTACCCACCTGGTGAAGAGGGGGAATATTGATGAATAAACTGAATTCGTTACAAATGTATCACTGAAAATTGCCAAGAACTTTTTAAATGACTTGAAAATTTCCCACAATTTCTACGTTGTACCATAAATGCTTGAAACGTTGTTTAGCGAATGGTTACTCTTAAGATTTCGGGAACTATTAGAAATGAGTAGGCAATTTGTAGGCCTATTTCCCCACACAGAAAGTTATAAAAAAAGATGATAACATTATGAAAGTTTCACTTTGAAAGAATTAAAGTTGACCTGCTCTCTTCCAGAATCACGAAAATAAGGATTCCACCCTTCTGCAGGATTTGTTGGAACATTTTGGAGAGGAGCACTTTCCGTGTATACGGGGGCTGGATCAAAAATTTAGTGCAACAGAGCTACCGACCTAGAAGTTATTCTCTTAATTTCCGTCCAATAAACTTCTAACTGTGGATCAGCAGCCGTGTTAAGAAAACACGAAAAACAACATTGTTGTCCATTTTGAAATGAGGGCAAGGGCAGAGCTGGCCCTTATAGGGGTATAAACGGTGAATTACTTCCAAGGCGGGAATCTCCTCCTGAAAATTAACATTTAAATAAGGGAAGACTCATGAAACCGGTCTTAAGGACCAAATTTTATTACAGGAGAAAAATTTTAAAACTTTCCTCTTCTTTCTCTATAGAGAAAAGATGGTGGCTATAGTACTGCGGTGGGTGAGGAGGAAAGGGGCGTTAGTCATTAAATGGGCCCCGTTTTATAATCCCAGGGGGCAAAATTACGATGAAATCTCAGAAGGGAATTCTGCTCGTGAATCTTGAAGGCTCTTCTCTCGTTTAATTAAAAATTCTATGCAACCAGGGTTTATTACAAATCTAAAGCTTAGGAGAAAATTAAAGGCCCATTATAAAAACCGATATTAAAATTTGAGACTAACGAATGCCTTACTTCCATTTTTATTTTTAATAATTCTTTTTATGGAAGTTTGTTTAATGAAAACGCTGAAAAAATAGGTAAATGAGAACAGAGGAAGGAGATGCTAAGAACTCGTCTGTTAGGTTTCGCATGACAATTTATACAGCAAAGTTATCTTCGAAGTTAATAATACTAGTAATAATGATAGTAATTATAATATTAATGTATTCTTCAAGGTGATTTAAGAAACGTGCTTTTCTATTAGAGCAAGATTATTAAAAACGCCTTACTCTAATCAGATTTTGAATAGGCAACATTGGATGAATTATGCGCTTAATACAGGTTTTAATCGGGCTAATTTTCATCAGACACCACATCAAAACTAAAATTAAAAATATCACTTCCACTTAATTTAAGGACTAAACATTTCTCAAACAAAGTTAGTATTATTCAACTATTAATCAAAATAAATAGAACAAAAGTTACCAAATGCAACTTGTCATAGTTATGGTAATTAAGCCTATTGATGCTGTTTTTACATGTCCTCAATGTTAATACCCAAGCCGCTTGAACCCAGATTCTATCGCAGGTCACGGTCGGCCCTGGTGCGATCTATGCGGCACCTGGCGCGATCTGTTTTCCTTAGCTTCTCGAAACAATGGAAAATGGCCGAAGCTCGATGACCATGAATATCTATAAACCGTGGTTTAATTGGTTATCCAGGCAATTTGTTTTACTGTTTCAGACGATTCTTGCGTTGCTTTGTTGCTGTAGCGTTATCTATGCCTTTTATTGTGCCACGTTGGGGAAGCGTGCTTTTGTTGCGCAATAAAAATATATACTTTTGTATATTTAATTTTGGAGAAGAAGTTCGAATTCTCTCCCTTGGATGAGAGACATCTAATGTTGGGGTGCAGCAAGCCATGCCCCTGCGGTCTCCGTCTTGAATGTATTTATTTTGGTCTACGGAGAAAATGTTTCATTTCTGGGCTTGGTAAAGTACTGGAGTTGTAGGTGCAGCAAGCCCATGTAAATATATGCTGTTGGAGCAGCATTAGCCCATTCTGAAGTTATGGGAGCAACGAACATTCAGCTATTGGAGCAGCGTAGTAGCATCTGGTTGTTGGACTAGCCAGCCTCTGTAAGTAAATGCTGTTGAAGCAGCATTTGCACTTTTGAAGTTGTAGACTTTGTTGTTGCAATTTGATAACCAAGATAGCAACGTTTGGTTCCTGGTATTGAATCGGTTTATTTTCGCATGGAAACTTCTGGTTGGCTGGACCTGCGTCTAATGAGAAACACCCCTTCCACCTATTGTCTTTGGTTGGCTTTACTGCCTTACTTTACGCATTCTCTTCTGGAAAGCACCCAAAGTGGCATTGCTGAGCGAAATACTTTACTCGTCTCATGTCTGCTTTATCAATAAAGTTATAATTTCCCGATAGTCAAAATAAAGAATCTCAGAATAGTCTTCTTTATCTACTTGTTGTTAAGTGTTATCTCAGTTCTTTTAATCGAACCCATGTGATCTCATCACTCTGAAGAAGGGGGTACGTCACATTCCGAGGTTTGTTTTTTTTTCTTTCAGAAAAACAATAGAAAAAGTGATTTCGGTTTAAAATTGTGTGCGACGGAAAAGAAATTTTTTGTTTTAGCGAACGGTCTCGTATCACTTTCGTATTGCGGAAAATTATTCTTATTTTTTGGAGTTTCGTGTCAAATGTTATAAAAAACGATAGTTTAAGAGGTGAAACTATAGAAATGGATGCTAAATGTTTATTTACGATTCTTATATTTATTTCTTTTTTTTGTGTTATTACCCCGATTCCCCGTTTATTTAAATTTTTTTTATTATGGCATTTAGTTTTGTAAATAAATTCTGTTTTGAAATCTATGTGGAATATATCACTTGATTACATTTACTCCGTTTACATTGGCGTAGCCATGCGTATTCATTGAAAAGAAAAAAGATCATGTAGATTTAAATAATCTTCATATCGGTAGAAGGGTGGATCATAATACTGTTCCTATTGATTAAACAGGTGGTGGCCTTACAGTATGACAGAGGGACATCAGGAGTTCCAACTAGTTTCGCCATTTATTCCCGGCTTTGTCAAGGATGTATACACCAAGAGGCATGCAAGCCTTTATATACAGACAAATATTCCCAATCCGGAGTTTACCGCCTGCATTGTGCGTTTTGCGACAGATTCTATGTAGGATTATCGACCCGCAATTTTGCAGTACGATTCAAAGAACACATTGACTCGTATAGAAAACGAGATCGTACTTCCCACTATGCAAACCACCTCGAAGATTCCGGACACGCTCTAAAGACGCAAGAAGATGTTATGTCTGTCTTACATATCTGCAATAGGCCAGAAAAAACTGCTACCCTCGAGGCGATTGAAACATTCAAGGCCAAGAAGTCCTCCCCCCACCTGCTTCTCAATCATCAAACAGACTTTAATGTATATGCAATACTTAACTCTTTATCCGATCTATTATGATCCCTTTTTTCTCGGTTTCTTTATTATGGTTTTTGTTTTCTTTTGTTATTTCTTGCCTGTTTATTTTTTCTGTAAATCCTCTTGTCCTCAGACAATCGGATAAGTTCTCTTTTCGGTCCGCGTAAACGCGCACCATCCCTTTGTATATTTTCTTTTTGTATAATTTATAAAAATTAGCGTTTACACCCTTTTTATTCTATTGGCTATTATATTTCAAAATTCTGTGCTTTTTCTATTTATCCTGTTGGCCATTATTTCCTCTTTAATTCTTTTGTATCCTATTGGTTCATGTATATGCATAATTTGTACCACTGTTCTGTATATAAAGGCTTGCATGCCTCTTGCTGTATATATCCTTGACAAAGCCGGGAATAAATGGCGAAACTAGTTGGAACTCCTGATGTCCCTCTGTTATACTATAAGGCCACCACCTGTTTAATAAACAATCTTCAGGTTACTGGAGTTCGGTTTAAATTAAAAAAAAATTTTAAAAAAAGGGGGGGGGGCTTAAATTCGACATCGGGATGTATTCAGGTAAATACAGTATTTCACTGAAATTTAAATCATCGAATTCACCTGACAGCTACTTTTTCATTTTCTGTAGACTACTGAGGTTTGTTGGAGATCAATGGTGACAATTGTCATATTTGAATGTAGTACACGCGATCACTTCACGTGAGCTATTACTTGGAGTATCGTTAGGGCAGATATTAATAAGTTATTATTCGAACAGTGAGCGCTAAAACCATTGAGTTATGTCAGCTAAAATTAACAGAAATTGGAGGGGGGTTAAGATGAGTCTCCTTACTGGTGTCTGTGCTAACAATCGAATATGGGACGTGGAAGCTTTTCGCAGTATCTAAAATCACAAAACGAATGCATTTTGTATGACACAAAAGTAAATTAACGCATCATCCGTAATGATTGATTACTGCATCACCCGTAACGCCTTTTTGGGTCGGACATTATTCTTAACTATAGAGAGAAAAAAAGCAATCTGTAGAAATAAATTAAGCACTTCAAACAAGCGCATACATTATAAATAAGATGAAGACTTCAAAAAACATCAAAAACTGTAAATGAACATTTAACTGATTTTTCAATGTTTCAAAATAATAAATTACGAATTAAATTGTGAGTATTAAAATAGATTTATTGTAATGGAAAAGATTTTGTTCCAATACACTAAGATTCATTAGGCAATTCAAAACAATGAAAACAAAACGTTAGGATATTCCACGAATTTGCTAGGTAAGACAGCGAAGTATAGTGGCGCTATCTGTTACCACACTTTCAATATATTTCTTAATTTCTCTCTAGTAAAAATTTAAATAAAAAATTGTTGTTCTGACAAAAATGGTCAGGTGACTGTTCAATGCCGGCGTGTGCAAAACAATGCAAAACTATTTCCGTAACGCTTTTTGGTATCGTTTTTGGCATCATGCTTTTTGTAGAATGATATCCAGCCTTAAAACAACACGATCATGTTAAAAGCAGGCCAATTCGAGACCATCCGCTAGACGTACTCCAGACATTATCCAGAAAGTTCGGGCTCTCGTAACCGGATGTAACCCATTAACACATCGGGCCATCTGTGTACGCAGTAAGCACAATGTCAACCGGGATTTACAACTGGAAAAGCGCCACAAGAGCGACGTTCCTAAGTTTTTGCCGCACCAAGTTCAAACCGCGACGGCCCAACTGCCGTAAACTGTATGAACGATACCTGGCGGATGGAAAGTGAAAATACGTGGTCACACTAGAAGAGGCGTATGTTTACTTAAGCGACTACCACAAGAGCCGAGCCATTTTTACAACCCAAGGGGTTCTAAGCACTTCAGAAAATGGTACCGTGAATACAAGGAAACTTTTTCAAAAGGCTTCATCATGATCATGGCGAGATGTTAACTTTACACAAAGTTGAGTCAAAGGCATGTAATATCAGGCTAACGTTCTAACCCCTATGTTGACTGGTATGGTATACAGGTAGACAAGGCGTCGAGTCACTCGCATGTTCTTGGAACACATGCAAGAAGATACCGGAATCCGCTCCATTGCATTCCCGAGCAACGTCATCCTGTGGCGTCGCGAAGCTAACGAGAAAGACATTCTCCGGCACTGAAAAGTCACATGACCAAGATGGGTCTATTAACAATGTAACTTTCATTGTTTCCATCTTGTATTTTAACAATTAGTGCTTTATCCTTTGTTGGAAACAATGAAGATTGGATTGTTAATAGACCTATCTTGGTCAGATGACTTTTCAGTGCCGGAACCTGTATTTCTCGTTAGCCTCGGTGGCGTCGCCGTTTTCGTATAAACAAGATGCAGCGCCGCTATGTGGTTATTATTGAAACTTCTAGGCGGGATTTTAAAATTTTGAACCTTCCCCTACTCTTTATGTAATCTGTTTCGGTCTTTTAGAGTATTCGAAATAAATATTTGAAATTTGCTCATCTTTTTTAATAACCCTGAGTATTATAAAGGTTTAGGGTTCTTGCATGTTTAATATTAGATTTCTCGTCTGATTTCGCGCTCCGCATTTGCTCAGGTATTCCTAATAGATTCTAGGTAAAACCACACCTTTATTCTTGAAACACTACGTCTGAGCTCTACGTACTAACTAACGAAAACGAGAAACAAAATCAACCATTTCCAGGAATTATGAGCGACACAAATAAACACGACCTGGCAATATCGATTTCAATGTACGTGGCGTTTCAAGGGATCTCTCCGAGCGATTAATTCGCAGGTTTGACGGTGAGATGGGTCCGTGCATTAGAGCAATAGATCATCTTTGGCAATGCTTAATCCAAACACCAATCAAACGCAGAGTGAATTATAATACAGGCCCTCCGCCACTCTATTAAGGAAATCAGTCGGGAGGAAGGTTGTGAAAAGCTCACCTGCCTCAAATCGGATCATCAACTGGTGGAAAGAAAATTTCTATCGGACTTAAAAAGAATGGCGGACGGTAATGGAGGGACTAGAAAAGAGGAGGGAAAAGTTGGAGCTCAAGCGTGACTAATAATTTCTAATGCGATTACACGTAATTAAAGAGGGGGGCTTGTGCAATTCTAATGCCTGTTGAAGTTCCTCATTTTAATTGCTTTCGATATTAATTATTTCCATAAAAGATTAAAGGAAATAAAACTCGAAAGCGTTTGCATCGGAATCGTTCTCGACAGCGCCCGCCTTCATCCTCTTTAATGGCGGTTCCCAAGCATCGCCCCATAGAAACCCCCTCCTATGCGTACGTTTGTGCGTGCTTGTGTGTGTGTGTGTGATTAATGGAACGGCAACGGAAAAGTGTATCTGTATAAGGGCTTAAATCTAATCAATGGATCGTCTCTGTCAGAGCTCCTCAACGCGAAAGGCCAAAAGATCATCCGACACAAGTCGTAAATATAAATCGTCAAATGGGAGGGAGGAAGGACAATAAAAGTGTTAAAAGGAATTGGTAAAGTACAGGTGGTGGTAATGAATTTGATTATCAGCGTCGTCATTAATCTTCAGTGGTCGATCTGGTTGGCTTGAAAATACACCAAAGAGAGCCAAATCGATCTACCTGGCGACTGATGGACCACAAACCACGACTCGCCTTTACCATTCCTCTCTACAAGGGGGATACCTCTCCCTAAAATATTATGAAGTGTTATTTCTATGTCAGTCCAAGTTAATAACGAATTATGCTTGCTTCCATGAAGAAAACATAATTTCAAGTACTTAAAATTACAAAGTAAATAAATTGGCGAAATGGTACATTCGCATAGGCCTCCCATTTTGTCAAGAAAGAAAAAATTGAGAGGATGGCCTTAAGGAGGAGGGGGGGCTCATAAAAAAGTCTCCTACGGGCTCATAAAAAACGTCTCAAAATTGGCTCATCAGAGACAAACAATTCATTTACAAAAATTATTCGTCTCAATGATAGGAGTCCGTACACGTCGATTTTATTGATTTTGGTTTACTAAGTATGAATTAACAATTTGGTTGCAACCTCCCATAGGAGACGGCACATTAAGAAGGAGAAGTAGTATGAATACTTTAGCCATTTCTTCACTTTTAGAAAAGAAACTCTCAATAGTCTTAAAAATATGTCAAGACACAGTCTAAGGTGCCCTCTATATTAATTTCATTTGGTTCTGCTTTTTGCAGTTTCAGATAAGTTACCTATACAAAATTGATCACACACGTTTCAGAGGAATTACCTGCCTACATAGACACGTATAAATGCAATTTATTTTCAAAATTTCAACAGGTCTTCTCGAATCGATTTTAAAACTTTGAGTTGGGAAATTAGTACATTACTCTAAGTGAATTGGTCGATCAATACATACCCCTTAAGATAAAATCGACATGTATGAACTCCTCACATTGAACCAAAGCAATAACTTTTGAACATAAATTGTTTGGCTCTGATGAACCACTTTGGAATTATTATAATGCCCCCCCCCCCCCAAGGACCTGAAGACAATAACTTTCACATGTACGAACAACTGAGAGTCGAGTAATTTTTGTAAATTAACTATTTGCTTCTGATAAGTGAATTATGAGTTATGAATTTTATTTTTTGCGAATGTAGCACATCAGTATTTCAATTTATCTATCACCATTTACTTATCTACCTGCAAAAAATTTTGATTTTGTTTTACGTGAACTTTTCGTTTCACTTTCCATGTATGTTCATTTCAGCAGTGATACTTCATCACCAGCATATGATTCTTTGGTCGTGGCAAGTCTGTTCGAAATTTCCTAGTCTACTCGTCGTCAACATGTAGGTGCTGATGGGTTTCACCCAATCATTGTTCAAAGCAATGAATGTCAGAACGCTGTTCCCTTTCGGTTCAAGTTAAAAGTGGAGCACTCAAATGAATCAAACATAAAACTACTGCTTCACCATAGTACAGGCTATTTCGACTGCTATAAACCTAAAATGAAAGGATGTAACAATCTTCTTAATACTCCAATTTATTTCAAATCTTTGACGCATTGGCGTCAAATGTACATACAGGTACTACCCAAAATTTTCCGAAATGAATTTCCACCGTCATCTTCATCTCCTTGGGCACTCCTGAAAGTTCCCAGGTTGGAGCATGTTTAACACCTCCTGCGATTCCGCTTGGATCACTTCAGTGGAGTCAAATCGCCGCCCTTTTAACCGAAATTTTATTTCTCGGAAGCAGTAGAAATCGCAGGGTGCCAGGGGACAGCGGTCATGTTATTTTTGTTGAGGAAGTCCCTCACAGTAAGCGATGTGTGCGCCGGAGCTTTCTCCTGATGGAGCAGCCAGTCTTCCTTCTTCCACATCTCTGGCCTTTTGCGCCTCACGTTTTCCACCGTGGATGATCTGACTTCGGTCCTCTCGAATCACGTCACATACTTTCGTGATCATTTCCAGAGTTGTGCTGGTCGACAGTCGACCAGAATGCTTGTCTTCCACAGACTACCGACCATCTTTGAAGCGCTTAAACCACTCAATTTCGTGCACACTTTTTGCCCAAGTTCGCTGTATTTGACTGCTAACCACCAAAATGTTTGGATTTCCAGTTTCGTGCACAAATGTTTGGGTAGTTCAGCCGCAGTTTTCTTCAGCTTTAATATCAAGAATCGCAACACGACCAACACGTACAAGAGTGATAAAATGAGCTCAAACTCCAAATCACATGGACATAGGATGACAGCGCTCGGCAGAATTACAGCTGAGACGTGCCCTTAAAACCATCTATCGGCAAAATTTCGTATCTCTTACGGTTCGGTCAAAATAAAAGAATTTCGGGAAATTTTGGGTAGCACCTCGTGTTTACTAATATGCCAATGTTTGCACCCTAAACCTCGATGTGACCTTCGTTTCGCACTATGCACAAGTCATAACAATTGTTAATAACCATGTGTTGCACATGATTCCGGTGTGATCATCTGAAATGCTTGCGGGATCTTTGCCTTCAGGTCTTCCAGAGAGTTAGTTTATAAAAATCCACTTAAGAAATGAGGTGGTGTCAGGTCAGGAGAGTTAGGAGTCCATGGAGTAGACCCATCTCGTCCACACCAATGATCATTGAATGTTGCATTTGGATATGTGGAAAAAAAATTACAGCCTTTTTATTAGGTATATTGCGAAATCCTTACATTGTAATCACAACTTCAAATAGCATTGTCAACTTGCAGGCTAATGAAGCGGTATTGTGAAATTTAATGTCAATTGTTAACCTTCCAGATTTTATAGAAAGGCTTCCTGGATGAGTATAGAGACTGAATCAGGTGCACAGGTTGGCCCGACACAGGATTTGAAGCTATTGAGTTTGTGTCAAATTTTTACAATTGGAATAGGCCAACAATCATAGAAAACAATGACCAAAGTCTTCTGTTAGTATTGATTTAAGCCAAATATAAAGCCTAAAGAAGATTAAAAGTACAAAATGCTTAGCGCTATTACCTCATTGCACACGATTGAGACCATTGAGTAGCATTTCAAAATAAAATTTAAGATACTTTATATTAGAAAACTTTTTTAACTGCAAGAGAGAAGTGAAAAGGCGCCAAATCGATTGTGAAGGAGAAAACAAACGTGGGGAGACAATAACGAATATATGCGTTTTATTTATGTTGTTATTATCGTCCTTTCTCCGCCATCCCCTCTTAATCGTAGCTTCGTGATGAAGGCCAATGCGTAACCATTCACCCATACATAGAGCTGTGTTGTTGGGTCCTTTTTTTTTTATTATTTACGCCCACCCATCATGTTCCTCCTTTGACGCGATATTTCGTTACAGCGAACGACTTAAATGACGTCGACAACAATGAAGATATTGTCGCGAGCCAATTACGTTCCTCTTTTTTTTAGCTAAAGGAAAAAACTGTAACCAAAAATAAAAAAAAAAATAAAAAAGCAAAACACGAGTTTCGCAATGATTCACGTTGACAGAAAACGCAAGGAGCAGAAAAGAGAAGGTCTATTCTTGTCAAGACGCCCCCCTATATCCCTCCTCAACACACAGCACACAGACATTGTCTCGTCATAAAAAGCAGTAAACAGCGGAATTACGGGCCCAGTGTTGATCTCGCCAACTAATTTCATCAATTGTGGCAATCATGTGAAGAAAGGGAATGATCATCTCTTTCTGTCGCCCGTCCCTTTAATCACTCGCCCGGCCGCACGCCATCATTTTCATCACAAACCCCATCAAGAGAGAGAGAGAGGACAAACGGACGGACAGGGGGACAGAAAACTGGCTGTCATACAACAAAAGATTAACAGCCGCCTTCCAAGAAGCAATGAGGACCCGTCGCTTTTGTTAAACAAAATTGACGTTCTCCAACCTCTCCGCATTCAAGTTAACGACGAAGAGAGTCGGCAAAGGAACAAACAAATTAGAATCAACAAACTTGGAGAAAAATTCTATTTTTATTTAAATACTTATGTTCCTTATTTAAATAAAATAATCAAAATTAGCCCAAAGGGGTTCAACACAATCTTATTTATTTATTTTGACAAAAACTTGAATTGGAAATAAACCAGATCGGAATCTTTAGTCATAGACTAAAATAAAAAAAATTGATTATTAAACAGACAAGGCAGGAAAAATTGATCTTCGAATACGTGGTTCGTTTTCGACTGGTCGGCATCGGCCGTACCTTTTATTCACCTTTTATTGTCCTAATTTGCATAGGTGAAATCAATCTGAGCGTATTGTCTGAAAGGTCACCCTCAACTTCTTACTCAATGCTTTTAGAGGACTTTACATATCTATTCTCATTTCCAATATAGACATCAGGTAACAAACTTCAGGGTGAGTCAAAAAATGTACACACACTGAGAAATGTCATAAAAAATTATTTCCCTATCTACAAGGTTAAATTTCTAGAAAAAAGAAAGACCACAGCCCAATTGGAAAATTGGAAAAGAATTGTAAGGTCAAACTCAATGTTCCAAAATGTTAAAGTAAACGTTCAAAATGGTGGCCATCATCATCGATACATTTTTGAGTACGAGTCACAACTGATTCCGTACTTCGCACCAGTCTCAAATGGGATATCGTGAAATCGCCGCTCACATCGGACGTAATGTTTCTGTGAAGACAAGATGTTGGCAGCAGTGGTCTACAGAAGGTATCCAAACACGTAGACCTGGTTCCACGCATTATTGATCCACGCCAAGACCGTCGAATTGTAAGGGAAGAATTCAACACCCGCACAGAGTCAATTGAAACCGAGGAGCGTGAGAAAAATAATTACTATAAAAAAAATTAAGAGTAACTCAAGTAATGATATTATTTGAAAAAAAAAATGGAAGGAAAAATTCTACGACCTGGATTCGAACCAGGAACCTCGAGTGTCATATGCTCGACGCCTCCATTGCGTGATCGCCTCTGATGCCCGAGTACGCGGGTTCGATCCCAGCCGAAGACGAAGAGGATTTTTCAGGGGGAAATTCTGAGATCACGCACTTCCTTCGGAAGGGAAGTAAAGGCGTTGGTCCCGTGTAGTCGTTTGCCGGCTGCACGTTAAAGAAGCCTTGCGAGGCAAAATTTGCGGCCCCTATAACGCCGTCCTGAAATGACCATAGCAGTTGAAAAGGACGTTAATACCAAACAAACCAAACCAAACCAATCGACGCCTCCACCAAGTGGGCTACCGTACAGCCATACTGGTTTGTCTTAAGTGGGCTTAAAGACACTTGAGGTTCCTGGTTCTAATCCAGGTCGCAGATTTTTTCTTCCATTTTTCATTTAATATCTTTACCTGATGCTTGGAGGACCAGCTCCATTCCTCTTCATCTATTAATTTTTAAGTATCATCTTTTTTTTAATATCCATGACCCTCCGCTTAACTGGTTGATGGATATGCTCACCAACTGCCGTTTTTATTTAATACTTCTTGGAAATTCCTCACAATCTTTGATTCGTAAATTAGGAGTCCCATAAGGTTTGATTGTCTCCCCTCTGCTTTTCAATCTATTTATATAAATGATTTACATATTGCTTTAACCCCTACTCATTCTATTCTATATGCCGACGATGTCACTCTTTTATTTGCTGATTCTTGTATCTCTTAACGTTATGGAATTTAGCTAATTCGTTATCTCTCAGTACTAATAAACTAAATTCATGCTCTTTCATCAACGCAATAAGCAAAATATTCCTGTTAACTTACCTATTGTCTATGATTCTCAACCATTTATCAGAACTAAATCATTTAGTATTGGGACTTACATGTTAAATCTTAATTTCAAGCAAGGAATGATTTCTCGGTTATACTTCCTTCCTAATCACTAGTTCTCGAGTCCACCTCGTTGTGGGTTCGAATCCCGCCGTGGGCATGGATGTTTATGTTTGTCCCGGGCTGCGTACAGATATAACTTGTGTAAAGCCTGTTTCACAATTAAATCGCCCGCATTTGCCCCAGCGAATCCGCACAGGATGCGAATACTAGCGCTTCCGCCAGCAAAGCGGGCGATTTAACAATTTTCCGTTTCCATTTCACAATTAAATTCGCGGCCGCATTAACTATCTCCTGATTGGTTCATTCTACGTGCGGTTGGAAACTGTATCCCGAACCATAGCCTACATGATAAGAGAATAGGCTTATCATGTAGGCTATGCCCGAAGAGGGTCTTTTAAGCAGGGTAGATTAAAAGACCCTACCCGAAGGAATAGTAAGCTGTCATAATACGCCCAAGTGGATTTGTATATTTCTTCCGTTTTTGTTACTTCTCTCCAAAATAATTAATAAATAAAAGCAAAATGAAACTAGAAATATAAAATAAAATAAAAAGCTGACGTTTCGGATAGAGACTATCCTTTATCAAAGCAAAAAGGATAATTCTCTAATGGCAATTAGAATATTTTATTTATTATTTATTAATTATTTTGTTAATTATTATTATTATTATTATTATTATTATTATTATTATTATTATTTATTTTTCATTTTTATTTAATAACTATTATTTATTGTAGGTTATTATATTCCAGGGTTTTTGTGTCTCGTCCTTTTCTCTTATAAATGTCCGTTCATTACTTCTCTCCAACTTTTCCCCCTATAGTTCTGTGCGAACCTGAAGCTTCCTGATTGGTTTAAGCTGTCGCGAATTCGCTAAATTTCAGAACCTGCCTGAATTGAAAATTTTGCCCGCAAAGCAGTTGCGAAGAGCAGTGCGGGCGATTTCCGCTAATTGTGAAACGGCAGTATGTGCGGAAAATCTTCGCCTCGGTTGCGGTTTCCGCATTCGCCTGTTTTTCGCCCGCAAACAGTAATTGTGAAACAGGCTTAAGAGGCGCAAAATGACCTTAGTAGTCGACGCCAAAAATTCTAATCAACCAACCAACCAATCTTCTCAATCATATCCTATTGTTACTGTACTACCCACTAATGCATCATCTTTATGCTATGGTATTTTTTCTGGGGTTCCACTACTATGTACAATCTTACTCGGATACTTATGTTTCAAATATGGTTTATACGAGTTTTGTTAAAAGTATGTAAGTCTCTCAATATTTCGCATCTTTAAGTATTTTAACTATTACTCAAATATATTTTATGCAATTTTGCTTGTTTGTTATATAAAATTATTAATCATCAACTTCTCCTTTCGCCCTCTTTTTCTATTCATTTTCAAAGTGATATTCATTCTTATTTAACTCTCTCTGTTTCGACAATCAGAACTCTTTTAGTTAAGAGTGATTATTTGAGATGTGTTTCATGTATCAGTATTAAACGATGGTAATTGGTTCGTTCTTCACCAACAAGTAGTACATTCAAAAAAGTTTAAAATTTTTTTATGTAACAACTAATCTCTCTCTCCTTAACTTATTGTTGTAACTTCATGACTCTGCCTCTTGAATTACTTTTTTGTTTTTCTGTTTTTATTTGTTTATATACTATTTTCTTTTTTCTAACCTTGAATTTTTGACTATGAATCTGTTCTTATATATTTGTTTTTTTCTAAATGTTCCTTGTGATTTTGTAATTTTTAATCACCTTTCGGGGACCCTACTCGTCAGCTTTTTTGGTCATATGGGCCCTAAATAAGTGTTTTTTTATAATTTTGAAATAAATAAATAAATAAATAAATAAATAAATAAACAAGAAATTAAGCCACCTGAGGAAGGTATAGGAAAGTAACGGTTTGGTTAGGTTTGTTTGGTATTAACGTCCTTTTCAACTGCTATGGTCATTTCAGGACGGCGTTATAGGGGCCGCAAATTTTGCCTCGCAAGGGTTCTTTAACGTGCAGCCGGCAAACGACTACACGGGACCAACGGCTTTACTTCCCTTCCGAAGGAAGTGCGTGATCTCAGGATTTCCCCCTAAAAAATCCTCGTCGTCCTCGGCCTGGATCGAACCCGCGTACTCGGGCATAAGAGGCGATCACGCAAACCGCTGAGCCACCGAGGCCGATGAAAGTAGCGGAAGCCCCGAGTTTTACCCCTTCATCTGTACTTTTAACCGCAATTTTCTTTTTTCAAAAAATTGATTTTCTCGTACTTAGTATTAGAAAATAAAAAAGAGCACAATATCCTTTCCCTTCTCATCATTTTCGTTCGAATGATATATCACACGCCATATGTTGACATAGTTCTAAAGACCAAGTTGACTCCCCCCCTTCCCAACTCCGACCCCACTGGAACTATTTGGTCCAAACTTCATATAAATGTATATTTTGCCTAGAGGATTCTGCATACCGAATTTCACTTTTTTATATGGATAAATACGCGTAGACCTTTTGGTCCCCTCTAATTTCCGCCTCCGAAACTCTGACCCCAGTGGGCCAATCAAAACCAAACTAAATAGTGACAAGCTATATACCGAATTTCAACCTTCTACCTCAAAAAATGCGGAAATTATGAAGGAGACGGAGGGACGGGCGGACAGACGGACATGCTCCATTCTTCCGCTACTTAATAAATTATGTGTATGCCAGGCCTCCTATAATCATCAAGGCACTGAAAAAAAATGACACCTTGGGCATAGTTGGCTGGAACAAAATCACTTCTACACCAGGGCGGCGCTCAAAACAGTCGGAGTGAAAAGAAGCACGTGACCGTACGTGTTTTGCTATGGGGCTAAAGCTGTTTAATAAAAAAATAAAAACAAACAACAAATTTAAACGAAGTGGATAGGACAGTTTGGTCCTGTTCGGTGGCTTCCAAGGTTACCTGATTTGACTCCCATGGATTTCTTTTTTTGGGAGGGGGGTTATTTGAAGGGGTTCTTTTTCTTTTTCAATTATGTATTGCTTCAGATGGTAACCAAATTGAACATTTTCTGTAATTTTCTTTGTGAAATAAGTTTGTGTAAAAAAGTGATGATTTAGGGGTAAACATGGTGATTGCCATTTTGTTTAACTAAAGTTACTATTTGATTTGACGCTTTACAAATCTATTAAAACTGTCCATTGTGCATTCAAACATAATGCCTAGATAGGTTTACTCTTCCAGTTTTTGGGTGGAAAGCAATTTATAATAAAGAAACGTGGTGGGCTGAGAACTGGGAGCATTTTACTTGATAGTTAGAGCGTATACAATATGGCCGTTTAAAAACAAATCCTTGAAAACACTCATGAGAAAATGTTTTCCCAAATTAATAAAAACATATTCTTAGGTTGGTTTAGGAAGCAGATGCGACAACACCAAATTCATTAAATGCTCCACTTTATTATGATTAAAATTACATTTTGGAGCGCTATCCAAGAGTAGCTCTAACTATAACCGCAAGTGTTTCTAACACAAGCGTCTGACCAAAGTAAACTTGCTTCACAGCACTAAGCGATCGAATTAAGCATTCATTTTAATTACCCCGTCTTTTATTGGCTTCACCAAAAAAAAAAAAGATGTTAACTCTAAAAGTAGGCTGGCAGCAGCAGTAGGCGCCATACGAGAGTCTCTCTTTTTCCATGTGGAAAAGCCGTCGTCGATAAACGACTCTGTCAGTGTTGTTCTCTTTGAGGCCGGGCGCTGAGTCTTCCTTTAATTAAACGGGTTTCGGGAAGAAGTCGTTTGAGGAGACGGCAATGAATGGGACGGGGACCCAGACACGCCACAATACTCGGGCGCCTTGGGAGAACTTCGGGCAATGTTATACGACCCTTCTTTGAGAAGTTGAGCCCTCCTCTGCTGCTGCTCGGAACTAAATAAAAGGAGGCGGAGGCTGGCGCAGACCGCTACCTGTTCGAATTTTAGGAGCCGTAAGTAGGCGGGAATAGGTCATTAGGCGACGGGCGCTGCTTAAGTGGGCTCCGAATAGGCTCACCCTGGCAGGTTACGAGCTGCCTCTGATGAATTTCTTTAATTAGGTTATGGCCACTAATTCCTGCGCTGCTGCGGACACTTCAGGCGCCGCTCTCTAGTTTAATTTGCGGTCGCCTGAGATAAACTGTCCCCATATAAGTTCATTCTACTCGGCTCTCATTGCCCATCTTGCTTGTTCATAACGGTCTGTTGTGGAAGGGAAACAAAAGAGCTGAAACAGAACTAAAAGAAAGGAGAAAATGGGAGCCCCGTACGAGGAAGGAGGGAGATAGGCGCCAACAAGACCACCACCGCCAGTTAATCTTTCACCGCTGCAGGGATCTAGTGCTGCTAAGTTCAAATTTGCTCAACCCTGTCTTAATGGATTAAGACATTCACTTTAAAAAGAGGAAAAAAAAACCTTAAAAGAAAGAAAACTAGCAAACAATAATGTGCATTGCTTCTTTGCTGGGCAGCGCTAATTCTTAATGAGTGTTGAAGGAAATTGATTATTCTTAGTATTAAACAAGCATGTTTCAAAATTTGGAAGATGAATGGCAGTGCGATATTAATGTGCCAAACCAACCCCTCAGTGTTTTCTTTAGCACCCCTGCTCTTATTCAGCTCCACACAAGTTTTCAAATTATTATTGTGCACTGGCTTACTTTTACAGTTTTATACCAAGTTTTCGATTCTGTATTCATCTTTACATCCCAGAGTCCAGTCAATTATCCTAGATGGATATTTTATAAAGTATATTGCCCAGGTGTCATTTATGAATTGGTTGTGCGATAATCCAGAATTTCCAAAACATTTAAGAAGTATTTGTATACTTTATGAGTTCTTCATTTTCTAGTTTTATTCCATAGTTTTCAACAATTTTACCTGTCTTAACAGGTATTGTATTCCAATGTCAAACTGTGTTCCGATATCTTTTCTAAATTCTCTTTTCAGCAATTCAATTCAGTATTAGTCATAATGAATCACCTTGAAAAAATTCCGCGCTTATATCCAACAGAAAAGTCATGAGAATCGCTTCTCCTGTAATACAGTGCACGACAAAATTATAGGTTCACCTGTTTTTTGCAATTTAAAAAAAAAGTATATCAAGTAGTTTCTTCTAAATTTTTGTACGAGTGCATGATGGAATAATACACTTGCAAATAAATTATCAGATCAATTAATGTATTACATCATCATTAATTTGTTTAATGCAAATTAGACACTGTGACAAAAAGATAGGTTCATTATCAGGGGAAGTTTGCACATTTAGTGTTACAATTACCTTGTTCAAGTAAGCAAATATTATTATACTCTATAGAGCTTCAAATATTAGTACCTAACTTTGGATTTTAGGATACCTAGAGCTTCTCAACTATCACAATTTGAAAGGGGACAGATTTCTGCACTGAAAACCCAAAATAAATCAAACCGGGAAATAGCAAACATCATAGGCAGAAGTTCAAATGTGGTAAATAACTACCTCCGTGATCCTGCAAATTATGGTACGAAAAAATCAACGGGAAGGCCGCATGCCATCTCCAAACGTGATTCCCGGGCAATTATGCGTGCAGCCTCCAACGCTCAGAAAAGTGCTCTGCAAGTTAAAATCGAGACAGGGGTCAGTGCAGAGACACATTAAATGTAACCCTTTGCTAGTGAGGAAAAAGATTAAATGCAAACCACAGCTTCTACAGAGACATAAGGATGCGCGTTTGGAGTTTGCTCGAACTCATATGCATTGGACAAAGGAATGACAGAGTATCATCTTCTCAGATGAGTAGAAATTTAACCTAGACGGCCCAGATGGCTTTGACTACTACTTCCACGATCTTAGAAAGGAGGAAAAAATGTTATCTCGCCGTCAAATGGAAGGTGGCTCTGTCATGATTTGGGGAGCAATTGGTTACAAGAAGAAAGCTGATCTAGAATTCATAACTGGTCGCCAAAACGCAGATGGTTACGTACAGCAGCTTGGAAAACAATTGCCTGGAATCGGACGTCCATTGGCAGGGTATAAATGGCAATTTCAGCAAGACAATGCTGCCATCCATACAGCAAAATGTGTTATCGATTGGTTTGCGTTGAAGAAGATTAAATATTTTTCAACTCCAGCTTTGTCACCGGATCTAAATCCAATTGAGAACGTCTGGGGAAAGCTGAGTCGAGAGGTTTATAGGGGTGGCAGACAGTTTTCAAATGCCTCTGAACTGAAACAGGCATTTTTTTTCTCTGAACCTATCTTTTTGTCACAGTGTCTAATTTGCATTAAACAAATTAATAATGATGTAATACATTAATTGGTCTGATACTTTATTTGCAGGTGTGTTATTCCGTCATGCACTCGTACAAAAATTTAGAAGAAACTACGTGATATACTTTTTTTTTAAATTGCAAAAAACAGGTGAACCTATAATTTTTTCGTGCACTGTAGATCATGTGGTCATGACGATGGCTAAGTTCATCAGCCAATATGCGGCTGCCTTAGACTCGTTGTACGTAAACTCACCAGATTAAAAATTGCTCATAGAGTTATCACTCTATCGTTCTCAATAGGTGGGGATAGGTAGAGAATTTTTTTTTAAAAAAAGCTTTTATTTTCTTAAATCCTGGCACTGCAACGAGCGGTTGCGAGCAAGCTCGAGTAAAAAAAAAAAAAGGCAGCTCATAGATTGGGCGTAAAGATACGTAATAAAGTATACTACCTCTGTGAAGTCCCTACCTATTGAGCACGATAAAGTGAACTCTTCCATTTCACCTTACACTGGTGAGAACTCTACATATTCGTTCATACCACTTCCTTACAAGTTGTTTGATATAATACTCGCATATCTTAGCATAATGGTACCATAATGGTACAACAATGGTGTGATTAGAACAGTCACCACTGAATCAAATTTGCTAGGTCGTTACGAGTTGTTTGATATATTACATATATTTTAGGACTGAAAATGTTTAAGGGTGTACTATGGTGACCTTGAACACGTGCCATTGATACAATTTTGACAATCGTCGAATTATATTCATCCATGGGCGAAAACAGTACATAATAACGCTATATTTCTTCATGCTCGTCGTTACGAGTTATGACATATTGCTTTCCATATTTTAGCACTGAAAGTTTCTGGGGGCAACATTAGGTACCATTAGAGTATGTGGTATTATACCGATTTCGACCATCTTCGAACTGGTTCATGTGATGAACCATATTTATCGATTGACGAAAACTTATTCTGAAAATCTTTCATACGGTCTGAGAAGATCGAGTTAAAGACGGACAGACAGGTAGATACGTCCCCCCACCCTAGTAATATGGAGAAATAAATGTACTTTCAAGTGCACTTATAGTTAGAGATAGTGAAATCAAACTGAATATCCTCATTCATTGAATCCAAACATCCGAAAGACAGTCATGTTCAGTTGTGTTAATGCCCATTGTTGCATGCCCTATCTACAATGAGTCTTTTGCTGCTGGTGTTCCTGCTCAATATTACAGGCTCGCTTTCATTTCACCTTCATACATGAGCGAAATTATTCCGTCATTCATGAAAACTTTGTTTCATAGGTGCTAAACATCGATGTAATATGTTGTCTGCAGTCTATTTTTAACAATTCGGACTCCCTGCATATGCACAGTCAGTCAAATAAATAACCATGCCTAAAAGGTATGGAAAACTTTATTTTACTATGAGACAAGAATGATTTTACCGCCTTGGCGGATTAAAGGAGAACTTTTTCGTGTTATAGCAGCGAGACATCAGCCATGGATACCGAGAACAAACCTGCATTTTAAACCAATTTAAAGAGAACTATACAGGGTGTTTTTGAATTGAGCACAGATTTTTTGGGAGATGATAGAAGAGGTCCTTAGAAGTATTTTTGTCATATGAACATGAGGTCCCCGCAGCTCCGTTTACTTACAATACTGCATTGAACAATCAAATGACACCGGGACGCGAGAGGGAATGTTCAATAGCTACAATAGTCATCTGTTGTCTCATGTCAACCCATGTGCATCGTTTTTCGTTGAATATTTGGGCTGACATGATTCACAATATCCTGATTGGGCTATATCTCCTACCATGCCGTCTTAACGGGCAAGCATACCTTCGTTTCCTGAAGAAGGAGCTCCCTGGTCTTCTTGAAGATGTTCTACTAATGACCAGACATTTGATGTGGTTTCAACAGGACGGCGCACCTTCGCATTACACAAGAGCAGTTAGAGATTACCTAAATGAGACATATTCTGGTCGTTAGATTAGTCGTGGCGGACCAGTTGCTTGGCCACCGAGATCGCCAGATCTCACACCGATGGATTTTTTTTTATGGGGAAGCATAAAATCAATGGTGTACTCCGAACCCGTAGATACCGAAGAAGAATTGGCGGCTCGTGTTGTCGCGGCAGCAGGTGACATCAGCGACCGTGCAAATCAACTGTTTCCACGCGTACATCAATCCATCATAAGGCGTTGTGAATTGTGCTATGAAGCAAATGGCGGTCATTTCGAACAATTAGCATAAAAGTCATACAGTAGATTACTTGTGTTATTTGTTAAAAATAAAATAATCTAGGCCTACCAACGCACAGTGTGTCATTTGATTGTTCAATGCAGTATTGTAAGTAAACGGAGCTGCGGGGACCCCATGTTCATATGACAAAAAATACTTCTAAGGACCTCTTCTATCATCTCCCAAAAAATCTGTACTCAATTCAAAAGCACTCTGTATAAATATGAAAACTAAATTGTAAATTCATAAATAATGAAACTCACGTATAAAGAGAAATTAAACGATTAAAATTGAAGAACCGAAAGGTTAAATGGAGAGTGCAGTAATTTTTTTATATATTCGAGCAAATAAAAGGTCTTTGATTTACAAGCAGCCCTACGATAATGTTAAACGAAGCGAACATCAGTTGTTGAGCCTTTTTGTGCAAGCATCTATTATTTCTTCATGTTCTATTGCTAAAGCGTTTCTGCGTAATCATCTACTGTTGAAGCGAGTGATTAGCCACTAGTAATTGGCTTTTACACTATAGGTCTCACAGAATTCAGATATTTATAATCAAATCGTGGCTCGCCGTTTCAGTGGAGTTAAGCAACTTTAATGTGGCCAACCGGGACGAGAGGAGGCCCACTCAGCGATGAACTACGTCTCTGTATCTGAAAAAAGCCTAACAGCAATTTGCTTTTGATAGTAATTAGCTGTAGATAACTCTTGGTATGAACATTACGAGTTGTAGATATATTACATGCCTTATCTTAGCATGTATATACAGGGTGTCCAAAAAGTCTGGTAACATGGCAAATATCTCAAAGCTGCCAGTTAGGCGAGATCTGATGAGTGTGGTTTATAAGTAATAGGGGAGGGGGAATTCATTGCCGCACTCAAATTTGACTTTGACCCTCAAATTTAAGGTCATCTATTTGCTAACTCAAAAACTATTAAAGATAGAGAAAAATTTCCAATTGCTACCCTGTAGAGCAACACCACATTAGTCTAAAAAACAACTTTTAATCACACCCTTCCCCTTGAAAGATTTTGAGAAAATTCCCACGGACGTGCTTCACTGCAATTCAAATTTGTTAGAAACATCAGCCAACCTGACCTTGAGCGATTCTTTCTGTCCCGTTTTCTCAAAAATCTTTCAAGGGGAAAGGTGATTAAAAATTGTTTTTAAACTAATGTGGTGTGTTGCTTTACAGGGTAGCAGTTAGAAATTTTTCTCTATCTTTAATAGTTTTCGAGTTAGCAAATGGATGACCTTAAATTTGGGGGTCAAATTTGAGTGCGGCAATAGCCCCCCCCCCCCTATTACCTATAAACCACACTCATCAGTTCTCGCCTACCTGGCTTATCATAGACATCATAGTATCATAGATATCCTGCTACCAGACTTTTTGGACACCCTGTATATTACATGCCATTAAAACAGGTACTACTAACAAATTTTGACCACCATTAATTATTCGTTTTATTCATTAAAACACGTCGTTACGAATTTTTTGATATATCACATGCCATATCTTAGCACTGAAAGTTTCCAATATCGTACCATTAGAATACAATATTAATACTAAATTAATTCCGGGTATCATTAATTACTCATTATATTAATTCATGACATGTCGTTACGAGTTGTTTGATATATTACATGCCATATGTTAGCATTGAAAAATTTTGATGGGGTATCCTATTAGTACTATTAGGGCACGTGTTATAGTACCTTTTTCGAGTATCTCATCGTCGAACGTGCTCTGTCCTATATTTATCGAAGTTCGTTTTCAAATTATTGTACTAAATAATAAGCTCCCTACTAATAAAGATATCCTTTTGGCTTACTGTCGGCACGCCACGTAGGGTGTCGCTGCAGTTGCAGATGAATTTATTCAGTGTTGTGGGACAAACGGCCAAATTTGAGTCCATCCATGTTTCATCGATGTAAATAATAGGACGATTTTCTTGTCTTATATTTTTTTCTTCATATTTCTCAGGTACAATACTCATTTCCAAAAAAGTTGGTACAGTGCAAAATATATAGAAAAAACAAAAAGGGATGATGTAACAAAACTTTCTCACGAATACAAAATAGCAGATACGTTTATGAATGACATAAATATACTGTGTGCACCAAAACATTTTGTATCGTGGCCGGGACGTTCATTTTGAATGGGGGTGCTGCAACACGTTCCAAAATAGTAGGGACATACGTTGTAGAAAGCGCCGTTAGTAGTGGAACCTTCCGAATTGTTCGGGAATAATCTAGAATGATGACGTCGTACTACATTCCGTATAAATAACAGTTGCCATCCGTCGTTCAGGTAACTTATTCGGAACGATGGGTCGAGGCAAGCCAGTTAGCGAAGATCTTCGTGTTCGAATCATTCAAGAATTCACAAACATGCAATAGCCAGAAGATTTAACCTGTCATCATCTACAGTACATAATATTATCAAGCGCTACCGAGATAGTGGTGAGATCACAGGTCGGAAAGGCCAAGGTAGAAAACCTATTCTGAATGCTCGAGCTCTTCGGATCCTCCGACGTCACTGCGTCACGCATAGGAATGCTGCGATTACGGACATAGCCACGTGGGCCCGCGATTTTTTCGGGAAGCCATTATCGTTGAATACTGTACGCCGGTGCATCCACAAATGCAAACTTAAGTTATACTGTGCACAACGGAAGCCATACATCAACAAACGACAGCAACGTCGCCGTCTGATATGGGCTCGAGCCCATCGCAATTGGTCCCAAGCACGCTGGAAGAACATATTGTGGTCCGATGAATCAACCTTTACGATTGTTTACGGAAATAACGGACGCCGCACACTCCGGACCAAAGACGAAAAGGATATTCCCGCGTGCTACAGGCGTTCGGTACAGAAACCACCGTCTGTCATCGTCTGGGGCTGTATTAGTGGCCATGGAATGGGAGACTTGCACATCTGCAATGGCACCGTCAATGCTGAAGCGTATATACAGATCCTGGAACAAGCTATGGTGCCATCTAAGAGGCGCCTGTTTGGACGACGTCAGTGTATATTTCAACAAGACAACGCCAGACCGCATGCAGCGCGCATAACTTCTGCATGGCTACGTCGGCAGCGCATTCGTATGTTGGATTGGCCCCCTTGCAGCCCGGATCTGTCGCCTATAGAAAACGTTTGGCGTATTATTAAACGAAAACTACGACAGCGACGACCCCGGACAGTTGAACAGCTGAAAACCTATATCCAACAGGAATGGGACAGAATTCCGGTTGCGGTATTAGAAAGATTGGTGCCATCGATGCCCAGAAGATTACAGTGTGTCATCAAGAGGAGAGGTGACGCCACACCGTGGTAAACGCCGTGCTGTCCCAACTTTTTTGGGAGTGTGTTGCACGTGCCAAACAGGAAAACCACCTGTATCTTTCTTTAAGCATATAAAATATGTGATCCCATGCCTAATTTATCGTTTAAGTATTGCAATGCGTTGAAATAAACGGCAATACAATAATCCAAACAAATGTGCTGGAGTTCTTTTTATATGTTGCACTGTCCCAACTTTTTTGGAAATGAGTATTGTATTTACCTTTCCATGCAAACGTAAATACGGCCAGTACTCATTTTTGCGCTACTTGATTTTAGCGCTTTTCCTCCCTTCATAACTACAGACTGATCTGCAACTACAGCGACACCATACGAGCATAATAAGCAACTCAGCGGTCTTCTCGTTGCGCGTGGACAGTAAGCAATCAGCACCGATCTATCACGTGCATCCTCGGCGCGCACGATTCCAACAATGTACAGAGCAAGCGTAGGGCCGAAATATAGCTCGTGTTTTCCCCAATACACTACGCCCACTCTTTCCTCATTGTTGGAATTGTGTCTACAGACGGACGGACGGATATCTGGATAAACCGATCACATAATCGCTTTTCTAAGCTCAACGATTAAATTTCATATTTTGAGTGAAAGAGTGCAAAGATTATGCCTTTTTTAATGCAGTTTGGGATAAAAAACTTGTTATTGAAAATAACCCCCCTCCCTTCAAATAAAGAAGAAATGTTTGACACAAAATAAACAGTAATGAATGACGTTTAATCGTGAAGGAACGGTATTCCAATCCGGTAAGTGACATTAACAAGTTGTCGCGTGATCACTTCCCGGCTTTTCTCGGCTGACAGAACAAATGTCCGGATGTTCAGGCGACTACGAAAAAAAAATTCTCAACACGGAAGGAGAGGGAGAGAGCCTGAGCGAATAAAGAGTGAAATATAAAAAAATAACAACAACACAATAACTATAATAACATGATGTAAGAAACCATATAAAAAAAAAATCCGATTTTTTTCCTCTCTGTCTCCCTCCAACGTCAAACAAACAAGCTTGTCGTTCTAATCATGTCGCAGTTGATCCTGCAAGGCACTTCGTTAGGGGTTCCGATAAATTTGCTCGATTGACAAGCAGCTTGAAAGGCCGGCAGGAAGTTCGTCGACGGCCAAGATTTTTAATGCGGAAGTTTTAATTTCCGAAGGTTTACAAGAGATAGCAGAAACGTAAAAAAAAGAGGAAGAAAGGACGGACGCTTACTTAGGTGGATGGAATGAAAAGATGAAGGGAGGGAAGGAAAGGAAGAGGGAAGTCAACTTAATTCCTTAATGGGCCTGAGATTAATCACGCGGAGTACATAAGACTGCGAGGGATGGAAAAAATGAAAGAAAAACGGAAGAAAGAAAAACTCTGGAGCAGTAACGAGAAGGTCCATAATAAAAGAAAGAGTTCGTTTTTTATTTTCAAACTTTTCTTATATAGAGAAAATTCAACCCACGCCTTTCAGATCATATCAAGAGAAACCAGTTTCCTTTGTGATTATTATTTATAGACAGGATGCATTGTTAGTTAATATACTAAGTGACCGTCTGATATGGGTAAACAACGCTATTTGACAGACTTCGAACGTGGGATGGTTGTAGGCGCTAGGAGTCATTCGTGAAATGTTCAAGAGCAGCTTTTGTTAAAGTGTTTAAAGGACCGACTATCAGCTAAAAAAAACTCCTGGTCGTCTCAACAAGAGAAAGCTCGGGTGGAATGGAGTGTTCAGAATTGTTAAAGCTACCAGAAAGGCAAAGTCCACCAAATAGCAGCACATAACAGAATAGCGTTGCTGACCAAGTTCATCCTGTCATGTTGATCGTTTATCCCAGTGGAGATAGCAATTTTCAACAATATAATTGTTAAAGAATAATAATTGGATGTTGTATGAGAATTTTTATACACGCCATACCTCAGATGTTTAAATTATTGATGAAAACTAGGAAAGAAAATTCCACAGCCTGGGATCGAACCAGGAACCTTCTGCTCACCGTGCAGATGCGCCAGCCAATTGCGCCACTGCGGACATGGAAGCATTACGCTATCTACATGCCCTTAGGGCTGGCTGGAGCAATACCCAGTTCGCAGGCTGGGACTATCTTTCCTACTGGCGTAAATGGATAGCGTAATGGATAGCTTAATGCTTCCATGTCCGCAGCGGCGCAATTGGCTGGCGCATCTGCACGGTGAGCAGAAGGTTTCTGGTTCGATCCCAGGCTGTGGAATTTTCTTTCTTATTTTTCATCAATAATTTAAACATCTGAGGTATGGCGTGTATAAAAATCCTCATAGAACATCCAATTATTATTCTTTAACGATTATTACGCCAGTAGGAAAGATAGTCCCAGTTTGCGAACTGGGTACTGCTCCAGCCAGCCCAAAGGGCATGTAGATAGCGTAATGCTTCCATATCCGCAGTGGCGCAATTGGCTGGAGCATCTGCACGGTGAGCAAAGAGTTCCTGGTTCGATCCCAGGCTGTGGAATTTTCTTTCCTATTTTTCATCAATAATATAATTGTGTAGGACTGGTTTTAGAAACATGAAAGAGAAACTGACCCCATAATCAGATTTGGATTTCAATCCCATTGAACGTTTGTGGGATGAGCTGAAAAAGCCATCAGACAGATGGGTAGACTCATCAAATCTCACAGAACTGGAAAGTGCTGTTCGCAGGCATGGTCTTTGTTTCCACAAACCAAATATAAACCGTGGAGTTCAGAGTAAGGAGAATGGACGCAATGTTGTCATAATAAATTGGCCACTCACAAGGGAAGTATACGAACATGTACCTCACAGATTCATACCACATAAAAATATTTACTCATCTAATGATACTAATAAATAAAAAAATAAAATTAAAAAATACTAAATTTTGTTTCTTTCAAAATAAACCGAGAAAATGAAAATATTTGAGCACATATAGCCATACAAAGACTCCATTGTTAAAGCAGTGTATATGTGTATTAATACGCTCTCAACTTCTCTCGTCCACTACACAATAATACGCACGAGCCCACTTCACCTGAAAGCAACGCTATCGCTTCCAAGATACGCTTGCGTGCAAAAAAAGTGCGTCGTACAACTAGGTGTACGTCCCTTGTCTGTATAAAATCTAGGCTGAGTAATTCTCAATAAAATGGTAAATTATTACAAGGGTTTACCATTTTAACTCTTTCCTCATATGATATTAAACTCTAAACCGTTTAAAAGAATTTCCTGACAAACCGTTCTTACTTTATGACGTTAGCTGGTACATCCTCACACATACTATCATGAACTTTGGGAGTTCCGCAAGGCGCAATTCTCTCACCTCTTCTTTTTTGTCTATTTATCAACGATTTACCGACTTCTGTATCTCCTGTTACATCCTTTAGAATAATTTTATACGCTGACGATGTGACGTTTATGGCTGCTAACCCTGATGCCCCCAATTAATTGCTTCACTCAATAGTGCATTAGCCGAACTAAACACTTGGACGGCTAACAATATGTTAAGTGTAAATAGCGAGAAAACCAAGGTTATGGTATTTTACCAAAGAAATAAACATAATGTACCGAATACACCAGCGATATATTATGAGGATAATTTACTTTCAACTGTCAAAACTTTCAAATACCTTGGTATCACAATCTCCCATGATCTTTCTTGGGATTATCACATCGATACCTTACTATCTAATCTCAATAAGAAGCAAGGAATTATCTCCAGGATGCGATTTCTTCCCCGAAAAATTTTACTACTACTCTATAATGCATGGATTCACTCGGCACTCTGTTTCAGCATAATTTTTGGGGGATCATCAACATCTTGGAACCTTAACAGAGTTTATAAATTACAGAAGTGGTTCTTTCGTACACTTCTTAGGTTCCCGAAAGATACATCTGTTTCACCTTATTTTGAGGAACTTCATATATTTAAAGAATATCAGATATATTTCATTCGAATATGTGTTTTCATGTATAAAGTTAACAATGCAGTTCTATGGATCTCGACCCCAATTCCTTTAATTAGAAATGCTGACAGCCATCGTTATCCAACAAGCTATAAGGCTTCCGCTAACCAAGCTCAACTACCGTAGAAGATGTTTATCTTACATATGAATTAAATATTGGGCTTGTCTACCTTATGGTCGAATTTGATTCAGTGGTCTCTGTGCTAATAACACCATTATGGTAACTATTGGAAATTTTCAATGATAAAACATGGAAAGTAATATAAGGAGCGTTCAAAAAGAAATGAGCTGGAGTCTGGAATGTGTAAACCGGTGACAGAATGGTGATATCGTTGCGTGTGTAATAAAGTGGTTCCGACAAGAGCGCGGAAGTTCACAGCCCGCCGCTAGAGGTGACGGTTGAAGTCACGTGACTATACAAAAGAAGCAGAAGCAAGCGTCAATCGTCCAACGGTCATTCGCGTTGTATAAGCAGTGAATAAGTGAAAAGGAGGCGTCAAAAGAAGCAATGCGGAAGGACGGGCATGTCGTTAGCCGATGATGCACGTTATGGAACACCAAACCGCATTAACGATGACATCGTCCAGCTGGTTGATGGGCTCTGAGGGGCAAACGATTCACCTCGGACGACGACGTCAAATAGTAAGTGCGGAACTGGTTCACAATGCAGCCCCGGGAATTTTACGAAACACCCATTCAACGACTTGTGTCGCAATGGGACAAGTGCCTTAAGAGCCAGGGCCAACACTTCTAACCTACTGGTTTCTGTTCCTAGGCCTCCGGCTCGTTTCATTTTGAACGCTCCTTATATATCAAAAAATTTGGAACGACATCCATGAACGAATATTTAAGAATAGTAAGTTCGAAGATGGTCGAATTTCATTCAGTGGTACCTGTGCTAATGCTACCATTATGGTACAGTAAAAACTTTAAATGCTAAGATAAGGCATGTAATAAACATTTCAAACGACTTGGAACGACATGTCATGAACATATATAAGGGTAATTAATAAGGTCGATGATGGTCGAATTTGATTCATTGGTACCTATGCTAATGATACCATGATGGTACCATTGGAAATTTTCAATGATAAGACATGGCGTGTAATATATCAAATAATTGGAACGACATATCATGAACAAGAGTAGTTATTAAGTTCGAAGATGGTAGAATTTGATTCGCTGGGACATGTTCTGATGATACCTGTGTAGTACCATTGGATATTTTCAATATTAAGAGATGGATTGTAATATATCAAGCAACTTGGAACCAATATATAAGAGTAATTAAGAAGTTCGAAGTTGGTTGAATTTGATTCGGTGGGACACGTTCTAATTATGGTACCATTGGAAATTTCCAATGCCAAGATATGGCATGTAAATTCCAATTTATAACGACTGGACATGGACGAATAGCAGTGACTTTGAATTTTTTGGGTTTAAATGAGCCCTTTTGTTTGTATCTGTACTTCATTGATTGTCACTGGTTTTCTGGGTCATAATGATGTGCCCAGGAATTTGGAGAACAATCTGGTGGAGAAAGTCTTTGCCTTCCTGTGCATATGGAATCCTGACAAACCTGTTTCCTCTGCTATTTCATTTCAAAAGTCAGCATTCATGGCACCCATCATGTAGCTGAGAAATCTTGGATAATGTGCAGGGTTCTCCCCAGACCCTTTTGAAAGGCTGTATAAGTTAGTAAGATGAAATATGGCCGAATTTGATTCAGTGGAATGTTTTAAATATTTCAAATATGATTCAAAAATTTTGGAAATATTTTTCAAATGGTTTATGTGGCGGTCACTAGTTTAACGTTTCGGTACTTGGCTATGTCATTGCTTATTGGTTTATTTAAGTATAACTTGGCACTATATATACGAGGGTAGGCTGAAAAGTAATGCCTCCATGGCTGTAACTTTTTTATTTTTTAACCGATTTTCAAAATTCTTTTTGTATCCGATACTCACATTTCTCCTCCATGTAATGCACTATTCACTTTTCGACATAGTCCCCATCCCTTTCCACGCATTGTACCAACGCGTGACTAGTCGGGTGAACCCGTCGGAGAGGAATTCCGGGGCTGTCGTCGACACGAGGATTGAATGGCAGCTTTGGATCCTCTTCTGCAGCACGATAACGCCCGTCCGCACACGATCGCCACACATCACAGGGGATTGCAGCGCCTACAGTTCAAAGATGAAAAACTGCAGTTCAAAAATGAAAGACTTTGCACCTTGCGACTTTCACCGCTTCCCAAAGAGGAAAGAGCACCTTAAGGGGCATGAGTTGCGTTCTGATGACGAGGTGAAACCTGCCGTTCGGTCTTGGTGTCGACAACAACCCCGGAATTCCTCTCCGACGGGTTCACCCGACTAGTCACGCGTTGGTACAATGCGTGGAAAGGGATGGGAACTATGTCGAAAAGTGAATAGTGTACATAGAGGAGAAATGTGAGTATCAGATACAAAAAGAATTTTGAAAATCGGTTAAAAAATAAAACTTACAGCCATGGAGGCATTACTGAATACTGGCAACAGTAACTCTGGTTGAGGTGCCGGAAACTTTGGACAATGATTAACCAAACAATCAAGGAGAAAACACCATTCCGCGCCATTCTTATTGTGTTTTCTCCATGATGGTTTGGTTAATGGCAACAGTGTTTCTGAAATATGTATTCTGATTGCGATTTAATCCTTGCTTTTCATTTTACATATTTTTTTATCATAAGCTGGAAGCATCGGAACTATTCTGATTATACATGATATTAGTGATATTGTGAAATGATCTTTTGTTCTGTACTGTGCAATTTGTCCAAACAGTTGGGATTCGTGAATATCTGTGTGGGCGACGGTGATTACAAATTAGCTGGTGCTATCTCTGATACATTATCTGAAGTTTATCGAGAACTACGGTATTGAAACTCATGACATTCTAAAGAAATGTAAATTGAGTGACAGAGATAGACGGGAATTACAGAAGATTGATTACGATCTTTGGTAACGATTTATTGCGTGACTGCTGCGTGAAAAGATGCTATTACATCCGCATTGTTCTGTTGCATTCGAAAGAAGTAAATGTCACGAAAAAATGCCTCCGAAAATAGGACCTTACAGGAAATGTTACATGACTGCCCGTTCCGACGCTAATTACAAGTACTCTGCTATAATTAGTGACGCATGTAAAACGCGTAATTTCTGTTTCAAAGAAAGGCATATCAGCAGTAATGAATGGATTTCCCGTGTGACAATCCTGCGAAGGGTTAATTCCAAATGACCAGAAATATCAATATCTTCCAGTTCCTGGAAGAAACACCAAAATATTCGAAAGGTCAAGCAGCTTAGCGTGAAGATCCAGCAACCCCAAAAGGGATCGCAAACATTGTAGAAGCTGTAAATAAAAAATAAAGATTTGCAACTGGAAAAGCGTCACAAGAGTCGTGCTCGTAAGCTGCTGCCACAACACGTCAAAGACAAGAATTAGTAATCGGTGGAACACCTTTTTGTTATAATGACACCCTCCGAGAAAGACTTTCCACCAGTTTTTGGTAGTAAGAGCTAGAATTTCCCTCCATTCTTGCTTCACAGCTCTGGTTAGTTCAGCCACAGGTGTTCAGTGGGATTGAGATAGGGGCTCTGGGCAGGCCAATCCATTTCTTCAACCCCGTTATCTAGAAACCAGACGTGTACATACATTGCATTGTCATGTTGATACAGAAAAGGCACATGAATATTGTCAGCGCACAGTTGTCCAAGCTGTCTCGATAAGCAACAGAGAAACAAGCTGTTCAGTCCGAACCATGACGCCACTTATTCTAAACTTCACAATGGGCACCACACACTCAGATACGAAATGTCCTCCATCCATCCGCCAACCCCAACTTCGTCCATATGACTGCCAGAGTGTGTACCGTGATTCATCATTCTATAGGATACGTTTTTACTGTTCCATGCTCCAGTTTCTGCGAGTTTACACCACTCCAAACCTCGCACTGATGTTGCCCCCTGGATCTTCCATTTCACAATCACACTGCCTATGGTTGTACGGGATATTTGTAGAATGGTGGAAATCTCACGGTGAAGTTGCTCAGCTCTTTTGAACGACCCATAGCTTAATAATACGAAGCAGATATGTGTCTGAAGGTGTGTAATGCTATTTAAATAATTTTTTATGTCAAATAGTGTACATTGAAAATCTGTCGTTTATTAGAATCAAAACTTCGAATATTACTATCAAATTTTAGGCTCAAAAGAACAGCTTAAATGTGCAAGAAAACCGAGCAGAAGCCCACCATCATCAGAAGTGGAAACAGCAGCAAACATTCTCTTTCATTGATTTCCTTCAATCATGTAAACATATGCAAACAGACTCACACACAGACACACACGCTACCGTCATTATAGAATGATTTTTCATCGGGTGGGCTCACCAATGTTTTTTGTTGCGTTGGAGAAGGGGGTCGCCCACCGACTTCCAGCACCGTGGGGGATTCTTCGTGGCCGCTTGATTTATGAACTCATGTAATTATGCGAACAACGATAAAACAATCATTAAATCGCCTTCCTCCTCCGACGAAAACAAGGAACAACGTCGTTCTCAAATCGCAACACCTGTTCTCGCGGAGAAGAAAAAAAAGGCACACGGAAACAGTGAGAAATATGAAAGACAAGTGCTTAAGGAATTGATCTCAAGGAATATTAAAAACCAAAGGCAATCCGGGATGTTCCCTAGAATGTTAATGACTAAACAAAGATTTTCAATCTAATCTTTAAAAAAATATTTTACAGGCAAACGACGAGGTCTATAAAAGTTCATTATAATACCACATTTTATCTCTAGCTGCAGAAAGGTTAATTCAATTCTTTTTATTAGACTACTCAAATATTCTAATATTACAAGAATCAGTTTTTAAAATTAATACTTCCAGTACTTCCGTTTATCTTTTACCATTTAGCGGTTTCTATACGCAATGTTTAAATCGGGCCATTGATTGATGAGAGAAGGTTCCTTTCCGGGTATCTCAAATGTTAAATTTTTGTTATTTAAATTCTATTCGCAGCAAAAAAGAACTTTCTTTTTAACACACACTTAAATTCCAGACATCTGTTTAACATTTTATTATTAGGGCATGCTGAAAAGTAATGCCTCCTAATTTTTGTATTATTCTACATACGAGGTCTGTTCAAAAAATACGTAGACTGTTTGAATTGCGCGGG
>JAHWFO010082738.1:321574-360516 GCA_023313115.1 Rhysida immarginata
ATACCTATTGTTGCACAAACTTTTATTTGCATTGTTGGTCATGAGATGTATATTGTTGGTCCGTGCAGAGCGTTTGTGAATTGCGTGTTGATACCATTGTTGCAAAAACTTTGTCTTGCATTGTTGGTCATGCGATATTTCTCATTAATATGCCCTGCCATAACCATGAATATCGATTTTTTATCAATAATTATTATTTTTTCGAAATCTGAAGTAGACAGTGACCTTCCTCATGCTTTGAAGGTCATGTATGCGAAATTTCATCAAGATCGGACTAAAACTGTAGATTTGTATAAAAAACAGACCCACAGACAGACAGACCCACAGACAGACCCACAAACATCCTTCTTTATATATATAGAAGATATGAGAAAAATCTACATAAAACTCAGTGTGTACTATTTTATGAACTCAACTCTATCAATAATGGATGAGTCTTCAAATACTAATTAACTCTAAAGAGTTTGAATTTCTTTCAATATTCAAATATTTATGCAGTCTATATATTATTACAAATTCTTTAATTAAAATTCAATACTTTAGAAGTTATAATGATAAAACATAAAGTGTACTATTTTTTGAGCGTTACTGTAGACAGACCCTTCCCTCTGATCAATGTCAGCGTTATTTAGAATGGGTAGACAATCCTAATGACCAAAATATGGTCCAGTTTCCTAATGATAGTAATTATGAACTCTGTGGCCAAACTTTGAATGCTGAATATTCACTAAATGCCATACATATGGTAATTAAACGGTCTAACAACAAAACTTCCTCCCGTGATGGCATATTAACCATTTCGGTTCTTAAACACTGGGGTCGGTTTGGAAACCGCTTATTTACTCTATAATATCAGAGATACGAAAAGGTTTCCTCTTGATTTCAAGAGAACACTTATTGTGCCAATATTTAAAAAAGGTTCAACTCAAGATTTTGTTAATTACCGACCAATATGTATTCTTTCGGCGATATCTAAAATTTCTGAGAAATTATTGTTTGCTGATGTAACGAAATTTCTTTGGTCAGTTTTACCTACGAATCAAATTGGAGGACGACCTAAAATCCCAATTCTATATGCTGTTTTTACCATCTTGAACTGCATCATTAACGCCATTGACAATGGTCTTACCTGTTATCTTGTAAATACCGATATTTCCAAGGCATTTAATACGGTTAACAGATATTCTCTCATGAAACAACTTGATTACTGGGGAGTTGATCAGTCTACTCGGGACCTCGTCCACGATTACTTTGAATGCCGTATTAATTATACTGACATCTCTCATTATCTTACTGAGTGGTCGTCTACGAGAGGTTTACTCCAGGGATCCCCGATCGCCACGGTCTTTTATGCTGCGGCTACTGCCCAAATATTTACTTTGCCTCTTAACTGCAACATGTTGTCATATGTGGATAACAATTTTCTTTTTAAGGCTTTCTCTAGCACCCAGCTATCTAATGCCAGCAGCAGATTCAAGATGACCTTGATACTTTAAGTGCCTGGTACACGTCCCAGGGCCTGCTGTTCAATCATGCAAAAACAAACATCCTGATAATAGATAAACAAAGGCATACCATGCTCCATAGTTGTAAGGTCCTGGGCATTGTATTTGATAGTAGATAGTCCTTTTCTGAAAATATTGATTCTTTATTGATTGATCTAAATAGGTTAAAGTTCTTATTTGCCAGATTACGCAAAATTTTAACGAAATATGAAATCATCAAAACATTTAAGACAATACTAATTCCCAAAGTCGAATATGGTATTGTCGTTTGGTCATCAGTCCCTAAACGACAAATAACTCGAGTTCAGACTGCATATAACGACGTCTTAAGAGCGGCGCTGGGTCTCTCTAAAGTTTCTTCTATTACAGAGACCTGTCATGTTTACGGGATTCCAACATTGAGTAAAATTATTGCCTGTGCCAATCTTAAAGAATTATATAATCCTCTAAAAACGATCATCCCATGCATTTTGCTAGAGTTTGGTTAGATGATGCTGCGAAAACAAGGAAGACGCAGAAATATAAAATCACGCCTACCATGGTAAATTCTAAGTTCCGTGAAGCTTTTTTCCCATATAATGTTATTTCTGTTTGGAATGAACTTAAATATAGCACTAGGAATCAGGCGATTAATTGTACTTTAGACCGCTGTTTCACCCATAAGGAACATGCCTATAATATTTTATTGCAGTCTTTGGATTTGCCTTAACAACCTTAGCTTGTCTGCTTTACATATCCCCTGTTGGGATGCAAATGTTCTAAATAATAAAAATAATAATAATAAAACATTTCTCGAATACTGTATACAATCGGAATGTACCATTAAAATAGGGGTTCCTATTTGAGATTTCAAAGTTACCCCTTCCCCCAGCCCCCCTCACAGAGGGAGGAGGGGAGGTAATTTTTTAACTAATGAATTTTCCCCGCGAAATTATTCACTTTTGATTTTGGATATTTTTTCGTACAATGCTTAGTTTCCGAGATATTCAGTTGTCTCAGGATAAATGCCTCACCCTGTATAATAAAATATTTTGTGAAAATTTTTAGTGTAAGTATGTACGTTTCTTGGACGAAGTTCCCTTCTTCAGCTACCACGTAGTGTAAAATAGCAATACATAATATAAACAGAGAAATAAATAAAAAAATAAAATTAAAAAATAAAATAATACAAACAATCATCTCTGTATGTACTTATACGTAAACAACCACTGACGTCCATAGAACCCTTGTTCGCATTAATAATCTGATTGGGTGTTCTATTGACGATTTCCAAGGATTCTAGAAAGTTCAGTAGTTTTGAATGAATAAATGAGTGTAAGATTTTGTAAGCATTTTTATCCGCTTTATGACCGGCTTCCAAGATGTGAGCTAAAAAGCTGGAGGCGTTTTTACTCCCAGTCTTACAGGGTGATCTTAAAGTCTCGCACATCAAAGTTTAGCTGCCCGTAAAAGTACCAGTTTGAGAATTTAAATGAAAGTAAAGCATCACAGAGATCAGTTGCAGTGTTGGCTTTTATTTTTAGCGGACTAACTTTAAGTGTTACAATAAATATTGGAAATGACGTCCTTTTTCGCGAATACAAAAGCGTGTCAGATTTACCAGATTTCGTGAGATTCTGCGAAGAATAGCAGTACGAGACAGTAAATGATCTAAGAACACCGTCCGTGTCTCATTTACTGCTACTAGCCCATTTCTCATGTACAGTCGGGTGCAAAAAGGTTTTTACCTGCTCTGTAGGAGCTGAGCTTTCTGGATGTTGATCGGTTGCAAAATCAGGTACTTGTACTGAGAGTCAAGGCGGATTAGAATGCACCTGTCCCTTCTGAATGAAAATAGGGTAGTAGGTATACCCCACTTTGGCCCCGTCCACTATCGCCCCTTCCACTTTCACCCCTTCCACACTCGCCCCCTGCAAAAATACTTTTAGGACCCACTTTCATAAAAAAAGACCCTGCAGAGAGGTTAACAAGTCAAATAGAAAACTAAGAATTCAGTTATTTAGAATACTTACCTAACCTAACCTACGAAATTCTCCTTTTAATTAAGAACGATTTAAATTAAAGCTTTCCTAAAATCTAAATTGTTTTAAAAGAAATAATAGGGTTTAGAAAATTAAAAAAAACGCAAACAATCTTTCAAAAACAAGAAAAAGATGATTTATTAACACATTTTCCCTAAACGTCTGTTATGTTTAACAAATGACTCGCTGCATCAATATATTCAATGAGGCTTTTTGTCCCATTGATGAATTGATTCCTAATATTTTGATGTCTTGTTTCAATGGCTCTGTACTTTTTCTTTTGCACTGGCGGATTTTGCCCAGCATTGGCCAACAACAACAAACCTTAAATAAAATATTAATAAAAGGTTAAAAAAAAAGCATACGGTTTAGTTTTCTTATTGATGTTTGTTGCTGTGCTATTAATCCTTAATGTAATTTTAATAATAATAATAATTTAATGATTGACCCGGCATGAAGACGTCATTTACAATAAAAAACGAAATGATTTTTTTTTAATTTTTTTTTTTTTTTTAAATGTGTTAACTATATTTCGTTCTTCTTATTAATTTTTAATTATGAATCCATAGGATCACAAACCAGATTGTTACAATACAATACATCAGTACACTAAAACAATTACATCAATGGTTCTATTATTTTTTTATCTTATTATTATTTCCCTGATTTTTCCCGGTATTTTAGTAGTAATTTAATATAGTTGTTATTTTTAGTATAATTTGCATCATAATTATTACACAAAACATAAGTACATTAACACATAATATATATTTATTAAATCATTTATGTTTCATTCATTTAAAATTCCATGGTTTGCACAGTAGTCGTTAACCTGATCATTATAGGCCCACAGTTTTCAAAAATTTTTGAACAATTACCACCCCACAAGGACAGCAAACTGAAGTTTAATACCAAATAATCAATCAATCTAACTTTTTTTATCTGCTTCACAATACATCGTTATAATATTTCTGATTTGTTTGTTATTAAAAAAATAATTCATGAATGGCTTATTCTATGTGTTTATTTTGCCACTCTTTTAACCATGGAAATAAATTACAATAAACAGATTTAATTTTAATATTTTTTAAAATAGATTTAATTTTTCACAATAATCGATTCCAGGAATCGATTAATCGTTACTATAAAAAATAAATTGCATAAAAATTAATTGATTATTAAACGATTCAATTTTTCAGGGAATCGCCTACCACTAAAAAGTACTTAAAACAATTGGGTGATTATTCGTGAAAAACATTGCTTTATTCAAGTACCATCACAGTTTGAAACCCTGGCTATGTTGTATTCAAGTTACTTGCGTATAGCCTTAGCCTCTCCTAGGGGCCTCGATAAAATATATTGGCGATAAAATTAGCATATAATGGCGCCGGGGCGAAAGTGGAACGGGCAAAAATTTAAGGGGCGAAAGTGGAGGGGGCGAGAGTGGAGGGGGCGAGAGTGGAGGGGGCGAAAGTGGGGGACACCCGCTTAGGATGTGCTCGTCGCCTGCTCCCTCCTGACAATAATAAGCGATAGCGGCTGACAACAGCATCGTTAAAGTCTCTGCCTACTGCCTCGAATGGCAGAGTTCGAATCCGATATGGATAGACATTTATTTTTGGTTCATTATCGCGTTTTTGATTTCGTTTAAGCTTTAAACAGTGTATGTAAACAGGGCCATAGCCAAGACGTTATCTTTGGGGGGGGGGGGTCGATTTTCAAAAATTCCGGACCTTTTTTCAAAAATTCCACTGAGTCGGACCTGGACCTTTTTACATAATGGGGTGGTCGTCGACCCCCCTCGACTCCCCCCCCCCCTGGCTACGGGCCTGGTTAAGAACACCATAAAGAACACAACACAGATGTCAGCCATTAGTTTTTTCATGCAAATGTGAAATTGATCTGTTTATTTGAGGGTTTAAAAAACTTTTCATGTTAATTGTCATGTCATGCTTTATTCTATATTTTAGTTTTTAATCAAATATACACTAATTCATATCACCGTTACTTTTACAAATTCCTTTTTTGTTCAAATCATTTATTATTCTGTACTATTAAAATATATAATCCTATATATTAAAACGCAAAGCATTTTTGTAAGAGCAAAATTGGCACTTTTGCGCATACGCATCTGAAGTCAACAAAGAAAGTTACGACAATCCATCAGAAGCCAGGGATTGTTGTAATGAGACAATATTCAATCATTGTTTTGAATTAAATAAACCTGAAGATTTGCAGAAAGAAAATCCTGCCTTGATCATTTTATGACGTTTCCTTGTGACTACTGAAAAACTCTGAAAATATTATGTTAAATGTTATATCGTTAGAAAGAGCTTTAAAAACTGATCATTTTATCCGCTGACACTTTATGTCTCAGTTTAATACTTTCAGAGAAATTTAGTTTAAAGCTATTTTGATTTTATATATTAACTCATTTCTTATTCTTTGAGCATGAGATATTTATCTCTGGTTATTCTATTTTTTTTGTGCATAATGATTATTCTATTTGTTGCTCTGACAATTTTTTATTTTATTATTTTTTAATTAAAGAGATGGGCATTAATAATAAGATGGGGTGTTCTCCGTCAAATTTTGACGGGATCCATTAGTTAAATAATAAATTTAAAAAAAAAATATTCGGATGGTTTTGGCATAATTGTCGTTGATTATTTTATATACACAGAATAAATGAGACTTGTAAACCTTTCAAGCAGTCAAAAGAAAAAAGCTTCCATTTACACCCAGGGAATAGGGAGAACGGCACTCCCTATTCCCTGCTTACACCTTAATTCACTTCCGCATCACACCATAAGGAGCGCTGCATCAGCTTATCTCTCGATACTGTGCACCATTTATGTTACATTATTAACCAAATAGATTAGTTTATTATTAATAAAACAAAAATATTTTTGGCAACATAGTTGAGCACGTGACGTAAAACTTGCCTACCCCCGATGCTAAGCAAAAACTTAATGGAATCGTTCCATAGTAAGCGTGCTCGACTAGATACCTGGAAAAAGTAATCTTATTGGATTGAAGTATTGTAAGGAAGCCGAACAATTTTGACTTAGGTAAAAACCTTTATGCACCCGACTGTACCCTGATAAAGGCGGGATTAAATGCCGAAACTAGTTGGTTTTAAACTAATATGTTGTACTGTAAGGTCTCTTATCATTTTGTCTTCAAACACAGTACAGGGAACAATACCCTCACAGATATAGCAGTATTGATGTTAGAAATGGCTTAATAATGAACAAGAAAAAAAAAAACTGTGCATAAATACAACAGAAGCGAATTGAAGAGAGAAATTATTTATCCAATGACTATACAAAGGCAAAATAAATCTGACAAAATTTTTGAAACAATACATAAGTTTATCTCTAATTACAGAACAATTTGTATACGACCGAATGTACAGCTCCGGCCAAAAAGTTTGTCACCTCAACGATACGTTCGGCGCTTAGTTGAATGTGGCAGACTTTTTGGCCGGAGCTGTACATTGCGGCAACTAAGTTGCCATCTTCAGCGGTCATTCACAATCGAATAAATTGATGGGAAAAAAAGAAGAATGGAAATTCAAGCCGGAAACGATGAAAGAGTTAAGGTCCAATAAGCGATCAAATCAGGTCAGTCTTCTATTTCTATTGCTGTTTGTTTTAGGTAGTTTTAAGTTGACAGATGTCAGCAATTTAATGAGATCTGTAATCTTGATTGAGCAAATAATCTGAATTTTCTTTTTGCATTGCGTAATTTTTACAGGCAGCTAAACTTTAATGTGCGCAACTTTAAACTCGCCCTGTAACTTACGTGAAGAGTTCTTTAATTCTAACGTTTATTCTTCTTAACGGCTGCCCACAATACCATTTATCATACGAAGTACGGTAAATTTCATACACGTCACTCCTCTCAGAATGTGATACTACAGTATCTTTGTTGCTGACAATCATTTTTAGTTTTTACTTAACCTTCTTCCCCATGACGGGGTACCCGGGTGCCATTTTCGTGTTTAACATAAAAATTATCTATCATACATTCGTATTTTACCCGTGGTATTTTTTGACATCTTTAAGTTGGTAATCCTATACAGTTTTAAGAAAAAATAATTGTAAAAAAAGTTTGTGTAATTTCAAAAAAAGTTTTGAAAGTCTTTTACACTTTACATCCATGATAAGGGCACCCGGGTACCCCTATAACTATTACCCAAGAAAACGATATAAAAACGATATAAAAAAAAATGATCACACTTTAAATGAATTTTAATTACAAAAACAATTCTAAGATAATTACAATATCAATCAGTAAAAACATCAGTTCAAAAGCTTACACATTTGCAGAACAAGCATAACATTTTGTGATTGTTTTGGTATGCTCATCACAAACTGGGCGATGACAATTGATGCCTTCTGAGCAAGAATGGTGAACCACTGCTGTAATGAGAATCCCAAGATAACTATCGAATTCTTCGTCTTTCAACTCCTTCCAAACTTTGGGAGGGCTGCTTGGATTTTCTGCATTCCACTGATTTGGCTTTCCTGTTTGTTTCCCTGATTATGATATTGCACATAATGTTATCAAAAATGCACTTGAAGGTTTCAAGAACTGAAAGGAATTGAGCTTTTTTTACAGGTCCTGATTTTTGGTAAAATGTTTTGCTGTGGTGTTTGAGTACTTAGAGGACTTGTCAGATTCCATGCAGTTCCATCCTTGCCATACAGCATCTGCTGGTCGGGAATACTTTCTTCATTCTCGACTTCACTGGAACTTTCAGAACAGTTATCTATTTCTATTTGGGCATTATGATCAGCATTGACGTCTTCTATATCAGATTCTTCATCTTGAAGAGCTTGATTGTTTTTTGGTGGAACGCTGAGATCATCAGGAATGTTGGAGCAATACAACTCATTATCACTTTCTGAATCATCAATGAAATTATCCAGATATGATTGTTGTTGCTCAAAACTCATTCTACAACAAGATGAATTAGGCATTATAGTAAGTTCATATTACTCAAAACTCATTGAATTCAAAAATGTAGGCATATTAGTAAGTACATCATCTTACCGACTAAATTCTTCCAATGAGAATGCTTGATTGCGTTTTGCCATTTTTATGTTGGTCTTGTGCTAGTATAAAACTAACAAGTTCCAGTATAGAAAGCGTCCAGTGAATACCAGAAAATAAAACTAACACGAAAATTAAAACTAACAGTTTTCAGAAAAACAAAACTGAAAGTTTTCAGAAAAAATAAAACTGAAAGTTTTCAATAAAACAGAACTGAAAATTTTTACTAAAATAAAAAAAAATTATGATTTTTGCTATTGATTTCATATTGATATCAATAACAACACGTGTAGATAAGTTATAAAAAATAATGTGTTCCTAATTCCCATGTAAATCAGTGATGAAGGACTTGGGTACCCGGGTACCTCGTCATTGATTTACTTAAAATTTCTCATCCATGGAGAAGAAGGTTAAAACCAATCAGAGAATTCCAGATGACAAATCCATGTCTCCTCGCTCGTTTTCACTGAAAGAACCAATAACAAATCCGGGTCTCCTTCTTCGTTTAGACTAAGAACCAATCAGAATTATTTGCAACAATAAGGATTTTTTTTTACAATAAAGATCTCATTTTTGGTATGAATTTCTTCACTGTATTCGTATTATCCGGAATTAGTTTATAAAAAAATTCATATAAAACTCGCATTAAATTCACATCAAACTAATATAGAAATTGAGGCACGAGCTCAAGCCCGGAGAAAAGAAACGTATTCAGCGATAATTCGTATTAACCGGGTTCATAATAATGTTGCTCTATTGTAGTTTGTTACTTCCCTTTTTTTTTGTTAATCGATCATTCTAGTCTAGATCTTATGGTTTAACTATAAACGTCGTTCTGAATGTACTGGAAAGTCCCTTAATCCACATTATGAGGAAATGGATGGATGGACAGCTGCTGTGGGATGAAGAATCTTCAAGGATAGCCTTTTCAAATGCAGAAGGGAAACAGGATGAAAAAAACCTAATTTGGTGATTTACTTAAGTTGGTGATAAAATTTTGTTTCTTCTAGAACCTAATTCTATGGCATGCCAATACTTCCCGAGCTTGACTATAGATGGCACATCATTCCTGGTTTCGTCCACAACGCTTTTAACCACCATTTTCTGCATTTTGTAAGTACATCACCAAATAAGGTTTTCTTCTTCATAATTATTTAGCTCCTTGTAAGTAACATATTTTGGGGATCTAAGAAGGCATCTGTGGGTCTCAAATTTCATTCCACTAGCTACCTTCTACTAGAAAATTATATGCAGGAAGTCATTGATCGTCTGGTATCACAATGGAATAACTGGCACGTTATTTTTAGGTTATGTTACATTAAAGTACCACACTTTATTCCATTGACTTACAAGTGTTTCCACACTCGCTTAATCGCGCCAAAGGGAGCCCAATAACATAAAATGTGTATGTGTGTGTGTGTATTACGAACTTCTATTAAAATGTTTGACTAGTTTATGTGTGACAACTTTCTAAGATGTAGACGGATAACAAAAAAGGTGGAAAGCTTAATGTGAATGTAAACATTCAGTTCGTAAAAAATTCACAGGATTCCAAGATTGCCTTGAATCTTTAAGGCCTGAAGAGGACCAGAACTCGCTCCCATATCCAATGCATTGCCTCATCCGTTGCCAAATTCCTCGAGTGATTTATTTACCAATTGACGCATAGTTTGGCAAGAGCAAATGACCGAAAAGAAGAAATGTGGCTCTTCCTTCTAAGGAAAAAATGGAGGAAAACATAGAAAGAAAGTAAATGAGCGTTGGAAGGGGGGCGGGTTGCAATTGGCGAACGCATTTGCCCATGATACGTCACGGGGGTGATCCTTCCATCACTTCCTTTTTTTCCTGAATTAATTCGATCGGTCGATCGTCTTCCCTCCAGTACTAACTTCCGCTGAACGACTTTTATTGCTCGATTCAATGGAAGCTATGATTTCTTGAGCGCAGATGTAAACAGTCTTCGTTAGTTCCGCTTCATTTTCTCCCATCGTTTCGCCATTTTCTTCTTTAACGTTGCGCCATCTTGGTTATCCATGATATCACCAATTGCACAAGCGTCGATGGCAGCCAATGGCGCTCCCTAATAGATACCAAGAGTTAATCAGAGACAACGTAATCATTTGCCTCTCATACCACCCTGCTGCGACAATACTAAGCCCCCCCAACCCAAAAAAAAGAGAGAAAGAACCGTTGACGCAAACGCTTGATTAACTCGCTCTCATTTGTATTCAACTTCTCCTCATTAACATTAAAATCGGGGGTTCCTTCCGTCCCACCACCTCCTGCTCCAACGACCGGTTTTCACGATGGTAAATTACCGCCACAGAACTTAAACAAGGACACAAAAAGTATACTGCAAATTGTACATAAACCTTCCTAATGGGTAGGCAAAGGAAAACTTTAACTGTACTCATGTTCGCTACTTATTTCAACACGGTTTCACCTTCGTAAACCTAGAAAAGTAACTACAGTCATAAACAAGTCAGGCAACCGAAATGCCCAGAACCGATAAGATTTTAAGGCATTCGAGGATAAAAAGGAAAGCATTTGTTTTCTAAAGAAGACTTTCGTTGTTAGGGTTAGATGAGGTTGCTAAAGAAGCCTCTGGTTGCTAAATCAAGGCATACTTCTAAAGGAAATGTGTAGTTCTAAATGAATAAAAGTACCTGAAAAGTTAAATAGAGAGAGTAAAGATTTTCTATATATTCGAACATTTAAGGGTCCCTTAATGAGAAGAGCGTCAATTGTTGAAATGTTCTGTGTAAGGGTCTATTATTACTTCATAATTATTACTAAACCGTTTCTACGTAAGCATATACAGGGTGGTCCATAAGTTTGTCCCCCCCTTTTATTTTTTGAACCCAAGCGGATATGTCAATTTTGATGAATCCAATGAATAGGAAGTTGTGGGTGGCCTATCCCATGGTGCACTTTTCATCATCCCAAATATGCAAATTAGGACACATTCAAAATTTATCTCAAAAACCGTAAGGGATAGAGAAAAAAACCCAATTGCAAACTTGTTCAGCATAAAAAAACAAACAAAACAATAAAAAATCATCCAAATCGGACCAACCAATCACCCACAATCAGAAGATCATGTTGACCGTTTCCGGAACATTGTAGCTTGCCATCCTGGAATTGTCCTGTCTTCTGTGTGCTGAAACCAGCCTTTTATTTGCTTTTCCGCATGAAAGTGAATGCGAGTATGCTAATTTATGTTAATTTTTTGATTTGCATGCTTTACATGGCGGAAATGTCAACATTCAGTTTTCCTTGTGCAGTGTGACTGTTTGTAAGCTACAAACAGTCACCGCGTGATTGTGGGTGATTGGTTGGTCCAATTTGGATGATTTTTTTTTGTTTTGTTTGTTTTTTTTATGCTGAACAAGTTTGCAATTGGGTTTTTTTCTCTATTCCTTACGGTTTTTGAGATAAATTTTGAATGTGTCCTAACTTGCCTATTTGGGATGATGAAAAGTGCACCATGGGATAGGCCACCCACAACTTCCTATTCATTAGATTCATCAAAATTGACATATCTGCTTCGGTTCAAAAAATAAAAGGGGGGGGGGCAGACTTATGGATCACCCTGTACTGCTGAAGCGAGTGATAACAATTAGCTACTAACTATTGATAACAATATGCCTAACAGAAATTAACTATTAATAATGTAAGGCGAAAGTAATTACAAGCCATATCTTAGAATTGAAAGTTTCCAATGGATCATAATGGTACCACTAAACACGTACCATTGAACCAATTTTGAGTGATTTCGACGACCAAGGAAGACCATCACGTGTCTTCACTTAATCCACAAGCTTTTTCTCTGCCTTAGCTATCGAAAGGCAAAATGAGAAAAGCGTTGATCAATGCACAGGCCATTTATACATGGAAGTGTACATCGAAAAATGTGGTCCCCTCTGTTATTTATAACTTTTTGAACCAGAAGAAGTTCACCGATTTTTTTCCACCAACGAACTCAGGCTATCGTTTTGCCTAAATTGTCGAAGTCGAAAATTCGGAAGCGTTCGACCGCTAGAGCACCAACAGATAGACGGGCGCACATTGTGAAAAACATAAGCACTTATCGGACCTAATAAAATAATTCGTGTTTGTATTTGAAGGAGAATGAACCGATAAGAATGAACCAATAAGAAAAAAAGACCTGAGGTCGAATTAATCAAATTCTTCTATCTCAAATCCTGGCAAATCGATAATGTACCAAATATGTTCGATGGGATTCACGGAATTGTTCAGAATGCTCCTCAAACCAATCGCGAGTATTCTTGGCCCGGTGATATGGCGCAGTGTCCTTCTGGAACATCCTATCATTGTTAATGTGCATGAAGGCCATGAAGGGCTGCAAATAGTCACTTAGTAGCTGGATATAACGATTCCCAGTCAATGGTTGGTCCAATTTGATCAGAGAACCCAAATCCTGTCATGTAAACACGTCCCACGCCATGATGAAGTCACCACCAAGCTTCCACAATCGAACCGTACATCAGTTTGCACCAACTTGAATCGTGACTTATCGGACTAAGCTATGTGTTTCCGATCGTTCAATGCATATGTTCACGGATCTAGCCTCCGATGGCGTGCTTATGAATAAAGGCATTCTTGTCGGTCCTTCTGCTGCCACATCTATTAGTGCCAAATTTCGCTGACCTGACCTCATGAATACGTTTCTAGTAAACTCCTCATTGACGCAGTTTCGTATATCTGTTAAGAAGGACCATTTCGTTTAGATATGGCTGCTGATCAAGAGAATTTAGCAATGTAGTACACGACTTCAGAAATAAAATGTCCCATGCGTCTAGTCTCCAACTATTATTTCGCGTTCAAACTCTGATAATCACGTTACAAGGCGTATCAGACAAGTTTGCATATGAGACTTCCATGAATTTTAGGCACTTCAGTGTATAATAAATAAACCATTAAGGAATGACATAACCAAGTACCGAAAGGTTAAACTGTACCATTCGCGGAACTATATTTTTAAACCGCCCAATGTTAACATTGGAAGTTTCTAATGGACTATAATGATACCATTAAACTACGAACCTTTGAAATAATATCAACTATCATTAATATTACGTTATATTCATTCATGGCCCATCATTCCAAGTTGTTTGATATATTACATGCCATATTTTAGCATTAAAAGTTCCAATGAACCATAATGGTTCAACTAAACCAGGTTCCTTGAAACCAATTTCGAATATCATTAATTTTACGTTATATTCTTTCATGACACATCGTTCCAAGTCGTTTGATATATTACATGCCATATTTTAGCACCGAAAATTTTTGAGGGCGTCTTAAGGGTAATATTAGAGCACGTGTCATTGTTTCGATTTCAACCATTTTCAAAATGGTTCATTCCCGGAACCATATTTATTAATTGGCGAAAATAGTAATTTATATCCGTTTCTATCTCGTCATTACGATTTGTTTGATATATTACATAATATATCTCTCCATTGAAAATTGCTAGGTGGGGTCGTAAAGGTACCATTTGTGCACGTGCTATTGAACAGATTTAGATAATATTTGTGATTGGTTCGTGCCATATACCATGTTCAGCGACTGACGAATATAATAATGAATAACCGCATCTATCTCGTCATTACGATTTGTTTGATATATTACTCAATATATCTTCCCTTTGAAAATTGCTAGGCGGAAAAATAGAGGTACCATTTATGCACGTGCCAATGAACCGATTTAGATAATATTTGTAACTGGTTCGTGCCATGAACCATATTCATCGACCAGTTAATAGTGTTTTTTTAAACTGTGCGACGCTGTTCTCTTCGTACTCGTCATGAATCTAGTACAAATCTCAACTTATGTGAAAAACGAGAAGTAGAAGGCCGCTTACTACAGCTGTTGAGGCTTATCGGAGTCGTGTCAATCGTGTGTGGCAAACCATGGGAGAGTATGTAAGCAATAATTGCAGAACTGGGATTCCGTAAACTTTGTGCAGGATGGGTCCTGCAAATGCTCTTCCCTGACAAGAAGCCGACGAGATTGGACATTAGCTAGCAATTGCTTCTGCGCTACGAATATGAAGGCCTTGGATTCTTAAACAGTATCGTTACAGATGACGAAAGCTCAGTACAGCATTTCGATCCCGAAAACAAAGATCATCAATAGAGTTCCGCCACAAAGGATCACATGCGGGGAAAAAGTGATCATCAAGTCCTACAGTCTTCTGGGATATATTCAAGGTGTGATACATATCAGACATTTGAAAAGTTCGAAAGAATAAACAAGGAAAATGAGACTCTTGAAGGCCTTAATACTATGAAAACGAATGCAGGTATGTGGATTAGCAGCAACTGCAGCAAGAACCACTGTGGCGATGTCCTCATTCGTTGCCGTTTTTGGTCGTCCCTGTTTTGAGTCCTGTTGTGATAGCATTGTTATTGAATTTGATTCAATTAACGATATTAATTTAGAGGGCATTAATAATCATCATTTATCTGCACAGGCCTTCATCCATGACGTAACATAACCAAATGCCTCAGTAACATTAAGCTGTTTAACCCTAATGTTAATCTTGATGGGATATAAAGTAATCATTCCGAGCAATCCACTCTACTAGAAAACCCCATACATTACTATAAAATGTCTAGAAATTGTTGAAGAAACAAAATTATCTTTAAAACTTCAAAAATAATATTCTTAGAAATAAATAAAAATTCCATTCAGTTCCAAAGGCGCAATGCATATGATTAAAGTGACTTCGCCGAAACGTTGCTATATCAAGTGATATAGAGGTCACTAGAATCTTTACTCAGTATTCAAAAGTCAGAATTCTGCGTGGTAAGATACAGTTCAGTATGTGACTGTGTCATGCTCGCGGAGACTCTCCCATTCAGACCCATTTGTGATATGGTCGGACTACACAAAGCTAAATAATACAGCACAAATTAACTGATAGAAATCTTTATGTTAAGAAAAATCATATCGAGTTATCCCTTTAACGCTTTAACTTAATACTTCCCTTTAAAGACGAATGAATGTTAGTTTTCCTGCTGTAAAAATCCTAAGAATTACTAAATCCCAGTTATAAATTCGAGGCACTAGATGGCAGATGCGCTTCCAGCACTTTCGTGAGAGTTTTCGCTCTTATCGTTTAAACCCTTTTTCTTATTACGTACGATTGTTCATTTTATTCAAAAATTGATAACGATTTGCATTAAAAAACTTTTTTGATTATTTCCGAAGAACAACAATTATTATTTCTTTGCTGGCTATTTTTAATCTTAATCAGTTTCAGAGTAGGCCAAGTAGAATGCTGTGTCTTCTCAAAAGGAGGTGGACTGATATGACTCAATTAATTCAATCATCTTTACAAAAAACTTCATGGCTTTCCGTTTCTTCGTCGCTCGTATGTGGCGGTTTGAGTTTTTGAAATATTGTTAAAGTTACCTTACTTTAACCCTTATCAGAGGGTATACTAATGTTATAACCCAAATAAACAAACATAAAATTAGTTTAATTGAAAAGTAAAAAAGATGAAGGTGGAACGCTATGTATTATTATTGATCTCATTCTTTGAGGCAAGAATCAGGAGTGTGTACAGGAGGCCATTAATAAAGAGACATGTCATTTATTTATTATGCATGTAATACGAACTCTTGGGTGTTTCATTGGAGAAGTTCAGATGGCGCTGTAACGATGACGTCATCGTATTGATTCTAAATTTCGCAGTTCTGCAATGGGCAAATCGACGAGCGGAAACTATCATAGAACTTGTCAAATTGTTTTTCTAAAGGCATGTCTGTCTTTCATTCTTTACATATCCAACAGATATCAAGACCGTGCGTTTCTGGTTAAGTCTTTTATTATGAATGCAATAGCAATGTACGGCAGGCTTTGCAACATTATCGTACCGTTAGACGAATACATGTACGTCGGGGGCCAATGACACCGCAGAGTTTGAAGAAGATGATGACAAAGTTTGAAACCCGTCTTCTGTTTCAGTAGCCGTAGAGGAAGAAAAAATGGAAACCTCACAAGGGTAGTGCAGCGTAAGTGCTGTTGCACGTCGAATAGACTTACCACTGAGTACGGTGTACAAGATCGTACGTAGAGTGCTGCGGTACTACCCATACAAAATCGAACCTACCTTGTCCAACAACTCGAACCTAACGATCTTCCTCGTAGAGAAACCTCCGCATTGGAATTCCTTGCACGGATGGAGGTGGACGAGCATTGGCCGTGGACGGACGAGGCCCATTTTTATATGAATGGGGATGTCAACACCCATAACTGCAGGATTTGGGCCACCAGTCCCCCTCATGTTCTCCACCAAATTCCATTGCATTCTTCTAAAGCTAACGTGTGGTGTGGTATGACAGCAAATGTCATAATTGGGTCGTATTTTTTTGAAGAACAGTCGAGAGATGGACTCGTGACATGCACTGTGACTGCTGCTCGCATGGCGTCGATGCTAAGAAGTTTTATGATACCAGAACGTCAGCAACGTGGCATTTTAGACACAACGATTTTTATGCAGGATTTTCGTTTTAGGTATCGTTTCGTCTCGGTTTTGTCAAAATCACTCGGAGTAGAAGTAATTTTGGTTTTGTCAGAGAGCTTAAAACTAGGACAGTAGCGTCGGAAGCTTTGTTCTCAATGTAATACGGTGACTTCATGGCTCCCTCGTGTAGCATATAAGGGCTCGGATTCTTTCACTGTAGTTTTCTATGGCAAAATCTGAAATTTTCATATATGCTAAGTGACATTGAAAATTCAACACTATGAACGAATGGGTAGATATATATGCAAATTGCAGGGTCCTTACTGTCCCGTCGTAGTTTTAAGCTATTTGGTTTTGTCCTGTCGCGAAAAGATCTGACACCAAATGTGGATGAACGTCTACACCATCGATATGAATTTTTATTATAAGTCATTGGGTTCAACGCCTTTAATGCCACGGTCAGAGTCTATAGATGGAAGGTTTTTCTCTACGCCTTTCTATCTACAGGCCCTGCTACGGTTAAATACGAGGGAGGGTCATAAAGTCATTACAAACAACATGAAAGAACGGTCGCTCTTGAAAGTCTGTAGTGCCACAAGGAAGCGAGTGCTGGAGGATACAAAGGCCTCTTTCACACGGTCCGGGCGAGGGCAAACGCCCGGATTTCCCTGCTACAAATCTCCGAGTCTCGGACGGGCGTTTGCCCAGACTGCACTCTAGTCGACCACTGTGGAAGCGAGTGCCTTCACCTTATCCGGGTGTTTTTCTCCAAGTGCTGCTTTGTATAAAGAAATACTGTGTCACTCTAGAGTGTGCTTTCCCTTCCCAAAGGCGTGCTTCACTGCAATTCAAATGTGATAGAAACCTCAGGCAAGTTTGACTCTTTCTCGCCCATTTTCTCAAAATTTTTCAAGGGGAAGGGTGTCATTAAAAATTGTTTTTAGGCTAAATGTAGTGTTGCTCTACAGGCTAGCAATCGTATTTTTTCTCCCTATCTTTCATAGATTTCGAATTAGCAAATGGATGACCTTAAATTTGGGGGTCAAGGTCAAATTTGAGTGCGGCATTGAATTCCCCATCCCCCTAGGCGAGATCTGATGAGTGTGGTTTATAGGTAATAGAGGGATGAGGAATTCATTGCCGCACTCAAATTTGACCTTGACCTGCTAACTCGAAAACTACTAAAGATAGAGAAAAATTTCCAATTGCTACCCTGTAGAGCAACACCACATTAGTCTAAAAACAATTTTTAATCACACCCTTCCTTCCTTGGAATCAGAAGCTCTCTAGTTTCATTTTTATGATTGATAGAGCTCTTAACCTTCCCATGAGTGCAACTAATTTCACTAAAGAAGTTGGTTTAATCAAAAAGATAGCTGTGAAAAATGGATACAGCTCCAGAACCATTTCGGATCTAGTTAGGAAAAGAAAGTATAAAACGTTTACTGCAGATATTTCCACCTTGAACAGTACAAAGGACAAAGAAAGAACTGTTTAGGTACCATATAACCATGCCCTGATAAAAGGCCTTAACTCGATTTTCAAACCGTTCCATATCTCTTTAGCTTTTAGCAACCCCAACCAGTTGAGACATCTTCTTATCAACCCTAAGGACCACATTCCACATCTACAGAAATCCGGGATCTACGAGGCCAGGTGCTCGCAATGCCCTATGGTGTACAAGGGTCAGACTTCCAGGAACTTAGCCACCAGATTCAAGGAGCATATGCGGCATAGACGTTTTGGCAGAAGCAACCAGTCCGCAATAGCCAAGCACTCTCTGGACACGGGACATGATTTTTCATTAGGGAATTTAAAACTTGTACAATCTGTCAATAAAAAGCACCTACTAGATGCTTTTGAAAGCCTTGCCATAAACAAAACCGACAAAAACCGGTTATTAAATCTCGATAAGGGCCCCATTGGTGACTCTGCATTGATTCAGTGGGTGACTCAGCTTCCCAATCGATGAATTGCCACCTTCTACAAATCTCTTGATTGGTTGTTCTCCGTTCTTGTTCACTATATAAGACTCGATATACCTTCCCAAGTTAGTTCACTCCGTGTACTCCCTTGGGCTGCTGAACGATGAAAGCAAGGCTTTCGAAAAGCGCTTACAGGTCGTATTTTTCCTTATTCTTTTGTTTTTTCGTCTTATTTTTTTGCCTTATTTTTCATTTATTATTTTTTCTTCTCTTGTTGCCTTGTTGTGGTAAAAGAGTATCCTCTAGTTTATTACTTAATATCCTTCCTCTTGAAAGATTTTGAGAAAATGGGCAAGAAGAGTCACTTAAGTGTGTGCTTTCCATTCCCCTTCCCAACGGTGTGCTTCACTGCAATTCAAATGTGTTAGAAACCTGAGCTTACTGTCCAGCTCAACCTGACACTGAGTGACTCTCTAAGATTCTTCATAAAGAAAGCTGATTGAATCATAGGTAACAGAGTAGTATCAAGAGTAGTATCAGGCCTTATTCAGAGTTGTATCAAGAGCTTCTGAACATTTACAAATAGGATTTGAACGCATTTGCAATATCAACACATGAATCCAAAAGAGTTCCATCTCCAGATCTAAAATCAGCTACACTACTTAACTTCCTTTTTTGTCTGATCACTGACACTTCCTTAGTCATTCACTTTGGATTTCTGCGAATAGTAGAAAAGGATCAAAAAAGGTAAACCATAAGATCATCATCATAATACAATCCATACAAGTCAAGAAATCTATCCTGCCTACTCTGAGCAAATGACCAATTAATCTAATGGTCATTCATCAATAGCGTAGAATCAATATCAACAATCAAATAGATAGGCAAGGTGATCCGAGATTTTCTCTTGCAAAATATCAAATCTGTAATTTTGAAAATTAATGTAAATATTATCTTAAGAAGATCCCGATCCAGCTTGTAATGTAGTAGGTTCACCAAAATGAATCTGAAGAAGACCAAATCTAGAACACACAACTGATATATCATTACATCTTATCGGCCTCGGTGGCTCAGTGGTTGCGTGATCGCCTCTGATGCCTGAGTACGCGGGTTCGATCCTGGCCGGGGACGACGAGGATTTTTCAGGGGGAAATCTTGAGATCACGCACTTCCTTCGGAAGGGAAGTAAAACCATTGGTCCCGTGTAGTCGTTTGCTGGCTGCACGTTAAAGAACCCTTGCGAGGCAAAATTTGCGGCCCCTATAACGCCATCCTGAAATGACCATGGGAGTTGAAAAGGACGTTAATACCAAACAAACCAAACCAACCAACCATCATTACATCTTGATGCATTTAACAAGTCTTGACGCATGTAATCAAAATTAAAATCACCCGCCAAAATTAATTTTATTTACTTTGTAAATTGTATTTTATTTTAATGTAACATCTCTGTTCCTGACTACAAGGATGACCATATTCATAGTTGGGTGCCATTGTGACACACCCACCAAAATCTCCAATATAATCAAAGACCAGACTGTCGGGTTCGTTGAATTTAAAATAAATTAACTCGAGAGTGAATTACTTCCATTGAAATAATTAGGCAAGGTTTTAAAATCAAACAAAACAATCTTTATTTCAGGAAAATCTCTATCAATCAGAAAAGAAAGGCTAAATGCTAAGAAACTTACATGCAAAGTCTTAATTCTAAAAGTGCAGCTGCTGATTAACTTTAATCTAAATAATCATCCTACAAATCTAGGGCTAAACCACATGCAAATAGTGCCTCTATCTTAATTTTATATCAGGTTTTGCTACTGTGACAAATCAATATAAAGTCTCACTAAATCTTATTTCTAAAGTTCACTTAATTCTATAATTCAAAACAACAAAGTGGGTCTCACAAAAGAAAACTTATTAACTTACAGTTCTTGTCCACTAAGCCAAATTCTCCATATTTATATTTGTAACACTACACATAATCACTTTAAAATATATCTATATAGATCCAGGGGCACACACATATAATATCGAGCACAACACTAAATTTCATTTCTTGTGAAGCACACACTATTTTGCCTTGAAGATTATCCGCTTTGCGTTGATACAGGAATCTGGATCTACTACCTCATGAGTCCGTTACTCCTCAAACAGACACCTGCACCATCTCCAAAACTCAATACGTGGCTTGTTGATTCTCAGTTGCCTCCTCAATCTACTTGTATCCCCTAAGTAATCTCCTCTAAGTAATTTATTTCTCTCATAATGTATTGCCATGAATTTCCATATCACATAAATTCTTATCTCAATCGGTTGATCATCTTATCATCTTATTCACATAAATGGCGGATTCACAAATCATCATCTTAAGTTGATTTCTCAGTATATTCTCATAATCGGGAGTATTCCTTCGCGTATCTTATCCAACATACAATATTGTATATTAATGGTGGGTCATCCCCAGTTAACGAAAATGCAAGGAGAAGGTTCTGGTCCATGATGTGTTGGTTTTCAGTCGTATAATAGTTTTCATACACCAAAGAACCTGTCCCAGGAGATCCCCTTCCCAAAGCATAATTTCACCTTTACGAGTCCTGCTATCCAGTGGGAACGACGTGTCCGATAGGCATCACAGGGACTCGGGGGAAAACTGACTCACCCCCCCCCCCCCTCGCACGGCACTTCTACTTAACCATTTTCCAACATCCGGCCTAACTCTCATTCTCAAAAAAGAACACAAAACGAAAGTGATAACATTAAAATTGCATATTTGTTCAATAAAAAACACCTTTACTCTTGATCTCATAAAAGACATTGATCATTATTCATTAAAATATGTAATCTCATCAGTCATTCCACAGACCATTAGACTACACAATGATCACTATTTCCTCTCAGTTTGAACATCCCCTCCATATGAGAACTCATTGCAAAAATTACCCATCTAACATCAAAATTGTTCATTAACTCAAAAATTCTAACTGCAAACTTTTATGAACACAACACAAATACATCAAGTAAACTCAGATAACCCTCACTTTGTAAGACCATCAAAGTAATCATCATTAACATGAATTCATTAATATTCAAATCCTCTATAAAACAAGTGAAACGTCACATTAAAATAATTTTAAAGATTATTAAAGAAAAATATAACGACTTTATTTGTAAAAGTCTTTTATAAAATATCGAGCATGCAAATTGCACTATAGAAAGGTCTGATAGTTTTCCTTTCCATTATCATTGATCGTCGTATCTCTTCTATTCCAGGAATGCGAAGTCCATCAAAAACACAGCAAGCAAACAAAGCCTTGCATTGCATTTTGGGTGATCAGTCGGTGCCGTGATCTGCTCACTAGAGTTTGTGTTCTTGAAGGCAAGGCCCACGCTTGCGTTTATCTCCTGGAGTTGTATAGGTATCATTGGGTTTATGAATGATCCCAAAATACCACTTTTGATTGTCAGATTTGATCCAAATTTTAATGCAGATCTACAATTTTGACGTAAGGACTAGGTACACTCACTTCCAAAAGTTAAGCACGGAGAGGTAAAATGCCAAAAAAATGGACAAGCACTGCTTTCATTGACATGAAATGGTGAAAGTAAGTATCTCTATGTCTATTCATGAAACAAAACAAAGAATTACATACAGAGATTAAAAAAATATTGAATTTACATAAATTATAAGATGATGACACATTTGCGTCATTAACGAAATGATGTTTAAATGCAAAACAAACAACAAAAAAGACATTAATAGGGTATGTGAGCACCCCTCAACGTCATACAAAGTGTACAGCGTGTGATCATGCTTGTTACGAGGTGATCAACCATCGCAGTGTCCAGTAATAGCCATTCCTCCTGTAGGGCAGTTTCCAAATCGTTAAGAGTGGCTGGAGGTGGGAAACGTCTACATACAGCACGGCCGAGGGCATCCCAAAGATTTTAAATGGGATTAAGGTCCGGCGAGTAAGCCGGCCACTCCATACGCGCAATCCCTTCACTCTCCAGAAAGTCTTCAACGATGGCAGCTCTATGGGGACGGGCATTATCGTCCATTAAAAAGAAAGAAGGACCAACTGCTCCAGGATACAGTTTCACAATGGGGTCTAGGACTTCATCTCGATACCGTACAGCTGTCACAGAACCTCGCCTGTAGATGTGCAGGTCGGTGCGATATCCCAATGCAATCCCTGCCCAGACAATGATGCTTCCACCGCGGAATGCGTGATGTTCGATGATGTTCTCGGGCCGATTGCGTGTGCCTTGTTCCCTCCAGACCCTTACACGCTTATCATCGGGTTGTAGGGCAAATCTGGACTCATCTGTGAACATAACGTTGCCCCAATCCGACACAGTCCAATTCACATACTGGAGGCACCAATGTAATCGTGCCTGTCTGGATTGGACGGATAAAGGAACACAAACTCGTGGTACCCGGGCGTACAGACCATTCATGTGTAGCCTTCGACGAACAGTAGTGGCAGATATGGCCGCTGCAACCATAGATGTCACCTGTGCGGAGGTCGATCTTCGATTCCGCTTGGCTACAACAGCAATATAGCGATCTTCCGAGGGGGTCGTAACCCTTGGACGACCGGCTACAGGTCTTCGGACAACTGTTTGGCTGGTTTGGAATTGTTTCCATAATCGTGAAATGACGGAATGATGAACGCCGAAGAAACGAGCAACATCTGTGATAGACTGTCCTGCTTCAATGCGTCCAACAGCCCGCCAGCGTTCAGAATCTTCCATTCGTCTTCTGGAAGCCATAGAAACACGTCTAGCTTACGAATGTTCTAAACACCTTTTACCAGCACATATATGCAACTCCTATAACCCTTCACAATGTCGGCTTCTTATACGACTGCCTGTTTTGCATATTTCTCGACGCGAACTTGTGATTGGCTGTCACCTAACATATTTGCATACTTCCTTCTACATTTGGAGCAAATTTTAGCATCTTTAATTCAGATTGGCTTACGGAAGTTAACATTTTTTTCCCCGTGCTTAACTTTTGGAAGTGAGTGTACAAAGTACATCAATCTACCTTGTTGAGTTTTTGACTTATCGTGTTTTCACACAATCCAAAAAATGGAATATCGTCAAGATTTTTTGAGTTATCTTTTTCACATACAGACAATTCCAAAAACGCGTTTTTCGGACTTAAAACGTCTAAAAGTCGGAATTCATCAAAATTCGAGGTTGAATTTTCTTTTGACGATTAAAATACTTTCTCTATTACGAGAAAGTAAAAACAGATATAAAAAATTATCCATACAAAGTCATCAATTCACAAGTTCTGCTCACAGGGGAGAAAGAAACAAATACTCGAGTACATATTAGAGCACCTTTCTCTCGCGTTCCAATTAAACCTCGCTAATTCGAAACCAATAAACAAAATGTCCATTTCAATTAAAGTTTCCAACGATTCAAACAGTGAAAATTCCACAAGGGCGGGAGGGGAGTGGGAGGAGAGAAAATTTGGACGACTGCGTTTCGATTACGTTAAAATTTATCCCGAAACGTCACTGACAATGCTCTCCCAACTGTATTGTAACAAGCAGCTTTTAAAGGGGATCGACTGAATTTTCTGAAGTTCTCTCTTCTCGCAATTAAAAAAATTACTCACATTTTAATATTTGCTTAGAAATAGATTAGAAATTAAATTTTATGTAGCAAAGCACTTTATTCTCTTTCTTTTACCCGTCCAATCTACCTCCTCTTTTTCCTTCGGGGGAAGCTGAATGAAAAACCATGATTTTTCAATTGAAAAATGGAAGGAAAAATTCCGCGACCCGGATTCGAACCAGGAACCTCGACTATCATGGCCGATGCCTCTACCAATTGGGCTATCGCAGACACCACGGACAGCCAAGCTGTCTCAAGGTGTCTTAAAGACAACCAAGTTGTCACGGTTGAAAGCCCAATGGGAGACGGGAACCTGGCCCGCAGATCGAGAATTTCTCCACTCCAAACCATCAGAAAGTTGATGAACTCACAAGTGAATAATAATAATTATTAACTGGAGATACGTCTCCAAGCATACAGTAGCGCTCAAAAAATAGTACACTTTCATGTTTATTGCTATAATACTTTCAAAAATTAAGAACATATAACTAAACTTTGTATACATATTCTCTATATAAATATACAAAAGAAAAACTATAAATAAGGTCACTGTTATTTGTATTTGCGAGGACACCATTAAACTGCCAAAATACAAAAATCATAAAATAGTACACACGCAAAAAAAAAACCAAAAATGAAGTAAATACAATGAAAAAAAAGAGTTAGCAGACCAATATTTTGTTGCAAAACCTTTTGCATCAATAACAGCTTTGTAGCGGGCTGGCATTGAATCAATTAGTTTAGTGATTTTGGCCATTGGAATTTTTTCCCATTTTTTTCATAAAATTTCAAATTTTTCCAGTGAATTTCGTGCTTTCTGTGACTTGCAGCTGCGTTCTAATTATTCCCGCATATGCTCAATACGATTTCGTACCTTCTTTGACTTGAACCAGTCTTTGACCACACAAGCGGTATGTTTGGAATCATTGTCTTGCTGATAAATCCATCCACGAGGCATATTTGCTTTGGCAAAAGGAAGCATATGTTGCTCTAAGATATTCTTATATACTATTTTGTCCATTATTCCATCGATCTTTATCAGCGGGCCTACCCCTTTATGACTGAAACAACCCCATACCATAGTGGATCCTCCACCATGTTTAACGGTTGGTAATTGGTATTGTGGATCAAATCTATGGTTTGCTGGACGGCGTACGTACTGGATACCATCAGATCCGAATAGTAAAAACTTCGATTCATCACTAAAAAGCACTTTATTCCATTTTTTGGAGGTCCACTTCAAATGATCTTTGGCAAATTTGAGGTGGGCTTTCCGGTTCTTCTTGGAGATCAAAGGTTTTTTCACGGGACATCTGCCAAACAAATCTGCATCCCTCAGGCATCTTTTCGTGGTACTCACACTAACATTAACATTATGGAAGGTTGCAATTTCGTTATTAAGGTCAACTGCAGTTTTCTTCGGGTCAGCCTTAGACAGACTATCTTCTCGTGGAGTTGTTGATTTTGGTCGGCCGACCCTGGCTTACGAGTTACATATCCTTGCGTGCGAAAACACTGAAAAATTCTTTCCACCGTGGACTTTGGAACTTGAAATTGCTCTGAAACTGAGGTGTACGAGTTGCCATTGTTGATTGCATCTATAATGTGCTTTTTTATTGAAGATGGCAGATGAACTCGAAGCGAGATGTTAAATATTGTCAGCAAGATCAATCTAGAGAATATGAGAAAAATCTACATAAAACTCAGTGTGTACTATTTTATGAACTCACCTCTATCAATAATGGATGAGTCTTCAAATACTAATTAACTCTAAAGAGTTTGAATTTCATTCAATGTTCAAATGTTTATGCAGACTATATATTATTACAAATTCTTTAATTAAAATTCAATACTTTAGAAGTTATAATGATAAAACATAAAGTGTACTATTTTTTGAGCGCTACTGTAGGTAATGATTTTTCAATTGAAAAATGGAAGAAAAAATTCTGCGACCCGGATTCGAACCAGGAACCTCGACTATCATGGCCGATGCCTCTACCAATTGGGCTATCGCAGACATTATTATTATTATTTACTTGTGAGTTCATCAACTTTCTGATGGTTTGGAGTGGAGAAATTCTCGATCTGCGGGCCAGGTTCCCGTCTCCCATTGGGCTCTCAACCGTGACAACTTGGTTGTCTTTAAGACACCTTCAGACAGCTTGGCTGTCCGTGGTGTCTGCGATAGCCCAATTGGTAGAGGCATCGGCCATGACAGTCGAGGTTCCTGGTTCGAATCCGGGTCGCAGAATTTTTCCTTCCATTTTTCAATTGAAAAATCATTACCTATGCATGGAGACGCTTCTCCAGTTAATAATTATTATTATTATTTACTTGTGTACTTAAAGCAAATGGAGGCTCACCAATTAACACAGACATTAAAGATTCAACCAAATATTGATTCGATTTATTAAGCTGATATCATTAAAGGCTCAAAATCCAATATTCACCAAGGAAGCACATTCAGACATGCGTCGCCAAGTACATGAACTAAATTGCATTTTCGATATACATAATGTGATAACCTAAATGAATTCGCATACTCATTATAGCTGACCTGCTTATGCAATTACATCGCCGTTACAAACAATCAATTTCTATAAAGTTCATTCGCTTCTTGAAGGTACCTCCCCCTACCTATTCCAAGAACCAAAAACTTAAAGTGAATTATATCAATAACGAACCCGAGCATTCAAAACTGAACTTACGGATACCCTCCTCTTGCTCGTCTCCAACCAATTATTTATAGATCAAATGAGTTACCCTCAACCCACTCAACCTTCCATTTACTGTGGAAATAACAAAAAAGCCTCAACAACAACGCAAACGACCCTCGCCAGACCCAAAATATGATTTCCTTCCTGCAATGCAAATAAATCGCTTCAGGACTTTCATCTAAACGACCACGCTCTCTTCAAACATGACGGCGCCTTTGTTGCAAAGATTCAATTTAGTTTGTTTCGAAAAACGCGGCCCGGAATAGAGGGGTTAAAAAGGAAGAGTAAATAAAAAAAAAAAAAGAACAAACTCATGGTTCCAGATAGAATCACTTTTCGAGACAATCTGTAAAACTTTATTTCCAAGCTCCGCATTTTCTTTTCCTACTCCTCTCTCTCAGCTACTGATCTCCAAAGAAACCAGCAGCTGTTGTTGAAATATGCAAGCTTAGCCATTAATATTTTCCAATCACAACAAGGAATTCGGGAAACATTCGAATCAGCCGGGTCTCTCGCTCGTTGCTTCTCCGCAGAGTCATTAATCATTTACACATTACAACCTGATTACTCCTCCACCCCGTGCCATCGACGGACGCATCTTTTTTGAGTTTTACAAACTAAACTCTTCGGAAATAAAAAGAAAAGCGCGTTGGAGCCCCTTTCGCTCAACAGAGGGAGGCAGGGATCCAGCCACTCTGAAAATCGTTACCGTAACAAGATCTACCAACAAACACGAAGATCGAGCTTTTCTCATTAAAATCCCCATCGCTGTTCTCTCTGTTAATTTTATGGGTTATCTATGTTCGATTAAGCCTCATGCATCTGTGATTTCAGTTTTAATAATACTTACAAGTCAGATTTACGAATTTTCAAACAAAATCTTGCCATAGAAACAAAGCGCATTCATGACACAATTAATGCTCATTATCACATTAGGAAGTTCAGAGCTGACATGAAACTACAACGGGAGACATTAATTCAGATAACATCACGTAAGCATAAAGCGAAGATTCGTCAGAAGGGTGTTTACTTTGAAATGATCCATCCAAATATCTACAAATCTATTCAAATTGTCATCAATCTGCTAATACAATGCTATAGGAAAGTGAGGATGCGCAATCAAATATAGTAACGCACACACATTAAACTGATACAAATGATCAAAAATGCATGTCTAGAGTAATGCACAGATGCTGCAAAAGGAATAAACAGTAAAGATAACAGGAAACCACTGATCTATATAAAACTTTTAATCGGACGTATGCGCATTTCGGCAGCCACGCTGCCTTCTTCAGCGTACACAAGGATTTTGATCAGAACAGAAAAACCTGTTCAGATAAAGGGCAAGGACAATCGACAATCGAACAGTGTAGTGTATCGGTATTCGTGTGGAACTTGAAGCATAGATTCCATAATCTCACTCTTCATAATCATATTCCAAGGGAAATACACTGAACTAGAAAAGAAGCCTGATGTACCCACAAAGGTCATCCAAAGTATGAAAGAAAATTGCCTCCTCTTGGTGGAGGAAAATTTGATTGACGATTGTCTGAACTAGGAGTATACGAGGTCTGTTCAAAAAATACGTAGACTGTTTGAATTGCGCGGGCCCTGTTGGTCCCAATCAAAATCGCTTGGGGTCGCCATCTTCTGACAGATCTGCTGATTACAAGGCAGTTTTTTGATTGCAAATATCAGTATTGGTTGATTAGCTACGCGGTTGTTTGTGAAGTGTGTTTTTTTTCGTTTGGCGGATTTTTAGAATGAGTGACTTGAACGAGCAAAGAGTTGCTGTGAAATTTTGTGTTAAACTCGGAAAAACTGCCACTGGACGAGTGGAAAAGGCCAGAAATGTGGACGAGAGGTGACTGGTTGTTTCATCACGACAACGCTCCAACCCATTCAGCCCTCAGAACTCGAGAGTTTTTGGCCAAACACTCGATCACTGTTCTTCCTCACCCGCCTTACTCACCTGACCTCGCTCCATGTGACTTCTTCTTGTTTCCCAAACTCAAAAGACCTTTGAAAGGAAGGAGATTTGAGACGATTCCCGACATAAAGGCAAATGCGACATCACAAAAGAAGCGTTCCAGGACTGTTTTTAAAAGTGGAAACACCGTTGGGATAAGTGTGTGCGTCCGGTAGGAGAGTACTTTGAAGGGGACCCAGAAGTGTAACTTCTGAATAAAGTATATTTTGTTTTATGACGTCAGTCTACGTATTTTTTGAACAGACCTCGTATTACATAGTAATCCACAGAGAAAACGAAAGAATTTATGAAACTCAGTAATCTGGGAAGGGTATGTCTTGGATTACGATGCCTTTTTCTATGTAGAGAATGTTTTAGATTGCCAGAGACTAGATCATTATAAAGGGCAAGGACAATCGACAATCGATCAGTGTAGTGTAAAAGTAGTACGAGTGGTCCAGGAGCCTTTAACTCACTTTACACGCTCGCCCAAAAAGTAAACCAAACGAGGTACACTGAAGTAGGAAAGAAGCCTGATGAACCTCTTTAAGTCATCCGGAAAAGAGTCCCTTCATGGTAGGGACGAGAATCGGATTGTGGATTGACAAATAGCGAGTCCGAAAACCTAGGATCTAGCAGATCCAGTAGTTGGGGAACTCGGCCTTGTTAATGTTCTCGAAATTGACATCCAAGATATGACGAGGGTCTTCGAAACCTGAGGGAACCCCTGATAGTGAGTGAGTGGTCCAGGATACCAGCAACCAGGGTATTTTCATGATGTTCCATCTTGGGCAGCATGTTCCTGAGAAGTGTTTGAACATAGGAACCAATGTGGGTCATCCCCAAATCTTCATAGATAAAAGATTGTTGGCAACTCTTCTGTCTAGTTGAGCAATGGACCAGAGGGTAACATTTTGGAAGGTCTGAAGATCTTTCCATCTCGATTTGCAAATGGAAGCCCAAGCAGGCATACCGTAAAGTAAAATGGCACGAATCACTACCTTGTATAACAAGAGTTTGTTGTCCACTCTCAGAGCGCTGTTTCGCCCCAGTAGCGCGATGAGACTAAACTTCGCTTTCTTAGCCTTGTTAAGCGAATATTGGACATGGTCGTTCCATTTGAGCTTGGAATCAATCACAACTCCGAGGTACTTATAATTTTTAACCCACTCAAGCTTCCTACCATGTAGGATGAGGGGCCTTGGAGGGTTTTTGCGTTTGCGTGTGATGAACATGGCTTTACACTTGTTAACATTCAGCTGTAAGCGCCACTTAGAGAACCAGCCCTCACACTGGTGTAAAGCTTTTTGCAGACGGCTGATGACGTGGACTGGATTACGTGCCCAGGTCACGATGGACCCGTCGTCAGCAAAAGGGGCAAGGGTTTACAACATCTTTTTATAGTACAAAGTCAGGGAAAAAAACAGCCAATAGTGAACAAGTTAGTACAGCGCGAAATAAAGGAACAATCAAAAAATCGCCAAAGACTTTGGTATGGAAATTACATACAGAAGCTCTGACACGTTGGTAAAACGGCTGAAGAACCCCAAAGACAAAATTGCCCCAGAAGACAAACCAGGTGTGTACAACCTGCCTTGTGCCAAATGTGAGGCAGTCTATTATGGTCAGTCCAGGAGGGCAGTTTGTACTTGAATTAATGAACATCTTACATGCATTAGAAACGGGAAATATGGAGTATCGAGGTTTGCGGACCATATCCTGGACCAAGGACATGACTTTAAGCAAGATACTTTCGACCATATACACAGCACTGGTGACCGCCGTCTGCTGAATTTTGTGGAATCTTTCGCGATTAACACGGAAGATCCTAGAAAACTATTGAACAGTGACGGGGGCCCAGTAGATGTAACCCACCTAAAAGACATCGGAAATCGGATACATCTACCAAAATTGACCAAGAGAAGACCGAACTTGACGAGCGACAACCAGATCAATGACGACAGAGTGACCCTGTAATTTTATTGTATTTTGTGTTGTAATTTGATCTAATTGGCTGTTTTTAAAATTTCCTTTACTTCGCGCTGTAATAACTTGTTCACTATTGGCTGTTTTTTCCCTGACTTTGTACTATAAAAAGATGTTGTAAAGCCTTGCTCTTTATCTGAACAGGTTTTTCTGTTCTGATCAAAATCCTTGTGTACGCTGAAGAAGGCAGCGTGGCTGCCGAAATGCGCATACGTTCGATTAAAAGTTTTATGTGGATCAGTGGTTTCCTGTTATCTTTATTAAAGTTCGTCCACAGTGTCCGGCTCCAGTTCTCTCTTAGGAATAAACAGATTACGAAAAACAGGATGTGTAAATCAACGTCATCCCAGAAGGCAACTACAAAGAACCATTAATGACACTGATGTGGTCGCCTATTTTGAAGTATTAAAAATGCATCTTCTGAATGTGGCTTATATCATCTGACCCCTGTTTATGCACTTGAAAGAGAGCATGACCAATAGCTGAGGATGGATTTTTGTAATTTTATGCTTGCTAAGCTAAATGCCAACAGTCATTTCAATAAGAGCATTGTCAGGACTGATGAGTCTACGTTTACTCATGATGGTATTATAAACAAACCATCAAGGAGCGACATAAACGAGTAACGAAAGGCTAAACTAATCGCCGTCACAAACTATTCGAAACATATTTCCAAAATTTTTGAATTGGTTTTGAGAACACGTTCAAGTGATTCAAATTCTGTAATCTTCGAATTTTATAATTATTCAGAACTCGGCGTTACTTGTTGATTGATATATTTCATGTCCTATCTTAGCATTGAATATTTCCAATGGCACCATAATGGTATCATTAAAACATGTACTACTGAAGCAATTTCATTAGAAAGTCATGTTAGAGGATTCAGAGGTGCCATGGGTCTAGATGTTATTCTCACTGACGATAATGTATGTTCCGACGGGGTTCTGAAGATGTTATTCGTATTTAACGCATCTAGTGGCCAGCAAGGTATCCGGATGTTAACTCGACTGAGCATGCATGGGAGAAAACGTTAATAAAAGCGATATATTCGCTCTTATCTTGTCATTTCGAGTTGTTTGATGTAATACTTACTATATCTTATCATTGAAAATTTTAGAGAGTGTCTTAAGGGTACCATTAGAGCTCGCGCCATTGTAACGATTACGACAATCTTCAAAATGTTTCATGCACGGAACCATATTTATCATTTGGCGAAGACAGTAGTTAATAACGCTATAATCGCTTATAACTCGTCGTTATGAGTTGTTTGATGTATTACTTACTATATCTTAGCATTGAAAATTATTAGGTGGGGTGATACTGGTACCATTAGAGTACGTGCCATTCAACAGATTTCGGTCGTATTCGTGAGTGGTTCGTGCCATGAACCATATTAATCGATTGACGAAAATAGATTTTGAAGATCTTTCTTAGTTTACAGACGGACAGACAGCATAAAGCACCTTTTGGTACTTACTAACCGTAATTTACATTCTGGTCACAAACCAATTCACACTTTATAAGGAAACAAAGCATTAATATAGATGGTCAACTAACTTATGGTGCGGGATGTACACACGCCGGCCAATGAATTAGAAACCTTTGTTTAATATGGTATTGACCCTCCTTTGGCTGTAATTACAGAACATACGCGGTTTGGCATGGACTCTACAAGGTGTTGCAATGCAGGTAAGGTAATCGCAGACCATGCATTCGTCAGAGAGACCTTCAGGTCCTGCAGAGTAGACGGAAGCGGATGCCTTCGACGAATGTCTCTTTCCAACATGTCCCAAACATTCTCGATCGGATTCAAATCCGGACTTTGGCCACGGCAGATGTTGCAACTCCGTGTCATGTTCAGAAAACCACTCCTGAACAATTCTTGCTCGATGGACAGTAGCATTGTCGTCCATGAAGAACCAGTCACCATTTGGGTACAAATGCACCATTGCAGGATGGACTTGATCTGCAACAATGTTCAGGTAGTCTTTGGCTTTCACCCGACTGTCAAGGAATATCAGGGGACCCTTGCATACCAATAAAACATGGCCCATATCATGATACCTCCTCCTGCAGCTTGAACTGTGTTCACAACGCATGAGGGGTCCATCGTTTCATGAGGCTGCCGCTAAATTCTCTGCCGGCCATCGGTGCAAAACAATGTGCAACGTGACTCGTCCGACCACATCACCTTTTACCAGTCGTCTACTGTCCAGTCACACCGTTCTTTACACCACTGCAGGCAAACTTTCCGGTTTGTTGCAGACGCCAGGGGGTTCCTCACTGGCATGCGACTTCCCAGCCCTATTCGCTTCAACTCTCAGCGCACTCTTCTGGAGGAGATAGGTTGCGATGATCCTTCATTGAAGTCTGCCGTCAGTTGCTCCACAGTAGACCTTCGGTTTTGCCGCACAATCCGTCTCAGACGACGTCGGTCCCTGTCTGTGTCGATTGTCTTTGATCCACAATTCTGCCGTTTCGACAACTCTTGTGGATTCCGTTTCCACGCATTGAACACCTTGGAGACCTGACCTTTTGAGATACCGGTCAGTTGTACTGTCCTGGAAATCGTAGCTCCAGCTAGACGGGCTCCCACAATAACTCCTTTTTGGAACTCAGAGAGGTCTGCTGTTTTCCCCATTTTTCTCAACTTGAGCAGCTGCAGCTTGTTCCTACCCTGTACCTGCAGCTTGGAATGATCATGTACCTCACATGATTGCATTCATTTGCATATCACAATCGTTTCTGACCTATGACCCCGCTTTACAAATCAGTACAGTAATTCATCACGGGTTTCTAATTCATTAACCAGTGTGCGTATAATTCCACGGTCATTATTCGAATTCTTTACGAGGGTACATTGACTGGTGCACGATAAGCTAACCTTATTATTCAAAATGTGGTTGTGAGTTGAGAGAAAGTTGTGTTGGCTGAACTTCGCCAAGTATAGTTCCAGCAGGATGGGGCATTACCCCACAGAACTACTTAAATATCACAACTCTTGAGAAGCGCTTTTGAAACAAATTGGATAGGATGGTTTGGTCTTGTTTGATGGTCCCCAAGGTCACTGATTTGACTCCCATGGATTTCTGTTTTTGAGGTTATGTGACTCCCAGAGATTGGATGAGGTGAAATCCCGAATTCAATGCACATGAACAAACACATCTCGAACACATACACATGAAAACCAGGCGCTACGATTTTAATTATGATGGGACAATATTGCTTCAGATTGTAACCAAATTGAACATTCTCTGTAATTTTTGTGAACTAAAGAAATGGTGATTTAAGGATAAACATTGTGTGTTCTATTGCCACTTTTGTTGTATCTTATACGGTTATGAATTGACCCCATAAAGAGGCATCAGATTGCGCATCCTCACTTTCATATAGCATTGTGTTAACAGAGGGTTGACAATTTTAATAGATTTGTAGATATTTGGGTGGGTCACTTCAAAGATACACGGCGATAAAGGGTTTTCGACAAAAAAAAATACTGATATCTTTTAACAAGACTGATTACTAAAAACGGGTGTTTACCCGATATTGAACACTGCGCAATGAGCATACCTGTGGATTTCATACGTATTGTTGAATACGTTTGAAAGAAATCACACATGAACTTGAACAATGGGAAAATGAGGAAACAATGGGAAAACTGGGGAAACACTTGAGCGAGTTTGAATCTGGGATTAAACAGGACTGGAGGCTTCACCGCGTGACACCGCCATCATACGAGGCCTGTGAGAAAAGTATCCGACCTAATTTTTTTTTTGCGAAAAACCTGATGGATTTGGATCGCGCGCGCTTGCATGAGCCGACCTTGAACCTTTGTGCGTATGCGTGAATTTTTTCCCGCCTCTCAATAGCGTCAGTTGCTGGCAATCAGCATTAGAGGGAGGTAGTGTGTTGTGCTCTCGTCGGTTTTTGATTTGAAGGAAAATGACGGAACGACTGGAGCAGCGTTACTGCATCAAATTTTGCCAGAAACTGGGCGAGAGCCAGGTGGAAACCATCAGTCGTCACAGTGGAAGCATTCCTCGTCACCACGACCAAAGAAGGCCCGCCAAATGCGCAGCAATGTGAAAGTGATGCTGACTGCTTTCATTGACTCTCGCGGTGTGGTACACCACGAGTACGCACCACAGGGTCAAAAAATCACCAAAGAGTACTACAGAGATGTCCTCGTCGCCTACGTAATGCAGTGCGGCGCAAGAGACCGCAGTTGTGGTCAACAGGCAATTGGCGCCTCAAAAACTAAACTTGATTCAGATTTTTTTGGCGAAAAACCAGACTCCCGTGGTACAACAGGCTCCTTACTCTCCTGACCTGGCCCCCTGCGACTTTTGGCTGTTCCCCAAACTCAAGAGGCCATTGAAAGGAACGCGATTTCAGACAAGAGAGGACATTATGGCTGCAACGACAGCAGAGCTAAACTCCATTCCGAAAGACGCTTTCCACGAATGCTTCCAACAATGGCGGCACCGCAGGGAGCAGAGTGTGGAGTCCCAAGGAGACTACTTTGAGGGTGATTAGCTTTCCAAAGCTCCAGGTGTGTAATTTTTTTTTTCCCGGCCGAAGGTCGGATACTTTTTTCACAGGCCTCGTATGACAAAAGCGAAGTCAAATCGAAAAAAAAAATTAAATATAAAAATGCGGGGGGAGGACTTTTCTTGCTTTGAAAGTTGAATACTGAAAATCGGTTTACTTGGTGTTTTTGAAAGAGTTTGGCAATTATCGAGGAGAAGATCGAGTGGTGTCACTTCACTGTACTGCTCCAAACGCCGCTTTCAAACGCGACCCAGCACTCTAGAGATATCGTTTCCCAGTGGTACCTTACATTTTCAAACGTTCTTTGTTGATTGTAATGACTTTATGACCTCCTCTTGTAAGGTCATGTGTTCAAGCCTGACTTATTTAAAGTGTGTCTAATCATAGAGGGTGTTTCAAAATTATGTACAATAAATTTAGTGACATATTCTTCAGGTCAAAAGAAGACGAAAATGTTCTATAGCACTTTGTCTGGCAACGATTTGTTTGCGAGTAATCCAATATGATAGAGTAGGGAAGCACGGTAGTTAGCGGACGATATTTTAGCAGTTCCAGCGTTTCGACCCAACACTAGGTTGAGTGGTTTGTTCCATTTAAACCTACTTTAGGGTTGTTCCATTAGTTGTGTACGGTTCTTTCCATTACTGTACATCCACTAGGAATATCAATTTCAGAACGTTTGCGTGCTTTGACATACGCATTACGATTTACGTAAAAAAAAGTCATGTACACGTATTCCAGTGCAGAATACACTGACATGCACCTAATGTATGGTCTTGCGGACGGAAATGCTGTGGAAGCAAGAAGACTCTACCAAGAACGCTTTCCGAATAGACGTTTGCCAAATAACCGAACATTTTTATCTGTCGACAGACATTTGAGGGAGCGTGGTTCCTTTAGCCGTCAAGCAGGACAAGGGCGGCCTGTAGCACATTCTCCGGATGAGGAGGATGTGATAATTAACATCATACATGATGAACCACAGACAAGCACCCGTCGTATTTCTTCCATGGTACACATTCCGCACTCATCTGTTTGGCGCATTCTTCACCGTCAGCTTTTGCAACTGGTTCAGGCACTGAACCTAACGGACTATCCACACCGACAATGATTTTGCCAATGGATACAACGTCGTCATGCTGCAGACCCTAGTTGTCTCAGCCAGATACTTTTCACGGACGAAGCAACCTTCACCCGGACAGGAATCGTAAATTCTCACAACCAGCACCATTGGGCAGATGCTAACCCGCATGTTACCAGAGCTCGAGCGCATCAAGAGCGTTTCTCCGTGAACATTTGGTGTGGAATTGTCGGAAATAACTTATTTGGCCTTTATGTGTTGTCGCCACGATTGACTGGGCGAACGTATCTTTTGTTTCTGCAGAATGCATTGCCAGAATTACTGGAAGATGTTTCTCTTTTGATAAGATCTAACATGTGGTTCATGCATGATGGCGCTCCAGCACACCTTAATGCTGCATACACGAATCGGTGGATAGGTCGAGGTGGACCGGTAGCCTGGCCTGCAAGATCACCCGACCTTAATCCTTTGGACCTTTTTCTGTGGGGTCATGTGAAAACGATCGTCTACAGCACAGAACTTCCTTATTTTATGGATCTGCGACAACGAATTGAAAATGCATGCCAAACCGTTCGTAATGCTGGCAACATTTTCGTCTTCTTTTGACCTGAAGAATATGTCACTAAATTTATTGTACATAATTTTGAAACACCCTGTATAACTTAATCAGCACGAGGAGAGAATGGGTCAATCGCTGGTGCCATTTATCTGGCAACTATACAAAAAAAAATTCTGTAAAATGGAAAGTTCGTCCACGGTGATGTCTAGAATGTCGTGACTAGACAGGTGAAGACTGGAAGAATGTTGTGTTTCGTACGATTTACGCAGAGGGTTTGGTGAAAACTCCATGAAGCAAATGCAGCCAGCATGCCTTCCAAGACAACTCAAGGTTCTCAAGACACATCATTGTGTAGGATTGGTCCCAAAATATTTATAGTCATATGAACACACTGCCGATGTGACAGCTTCTTCATGGACAATAACAGTAGCTCATCGCGCATAGCTGGTTCTTTACAGCCCAGATCCTAACAACCCCATATTGTCTGGGACATGTTAGATGGTATATCCGACATAGGCACGCTCCTAACAAATCTGCCAAAAGTAAGGACATGTCTGTTGAACGTCTGCCAACTCAATTGGGGCCTTTGAAATATTAAACACTAGCAAAGGTACCCGGCGTTGCCCGGGATAATTCCACTTGGATGTAAACAGAACACTCTCAAAAAATTAAATTAAATTTTGCAATATCTTAAAAAATAAACACATGAAAATGCTTAGAATTAATACAGTAAAAATTCTTAATGAAAATTCGAAAAAAATCTTTTTAAAGGCTCACAATGGTGCTGGACCTCTACAAAGATGCCACTGCTAGTCTAAATAATTTCTTACTCACGTAATCTTACCTCAGATGTATACTTAGTGTTGTTGCAATTTCCACTCTTCTCTCGATGTGTTGAAGCAAAACTTGGCCATTCATCACTTTGTGCAGTCGCCGATTCTTCTATTTACTTGTTTCCCATTTGCTCAATACATCACAGAGCTAAAGGAGTGCTTCCTCTGTCGTCTTTCCACTCTTTCTCAATAGTCTGCTAACTCTCCATTATCTCCAGTTACAGATCATTTTTAAAGATTTTCAAGAAATTGTTAAGTACTAAGAACTCTCTTTTCTAAGAAAAGCCTGAATAACAAGAATTCTATTCATTGTTACAAATTGAAACTTATCCATATTGCATCATCATTTTATGTTCATTGTTATAATTCTTGGAAAGGATTGCTTTATCATTGCATCATCATTTTGAGCTCATTGTTATTGGTGAATTGCGTGTTGAAACCATTGTTGATACCTATTGTTGCACAAACTTTTATTTGCATTGTTGGTCATGAGATATATATTGTTGGTCCGTGCAGAGTGTTTGTGAATTGCGTGTTGATACCATTGTTGCAAAAACTTTGTCTTGCATTGTTGGTCATGCGATATTTCTCATTAATATGCCCTGC
>JAHWFO010082738.1:360526-373083 GCA_023313115.1 Rhysida immarginata
GGGGGGGAAAAGAAGAGAGGTGCACAATAGCAATGGCTTCTGTTTTACATTAAATGATGGCGCATATGGAGGACATTAGAGACGACTCCCTTCGCCATCATTATTAGCAGAGGGAGAACTCACAGATGTCGCAATCGAACACATCAGCGGATTCAATCTCGCTCTTTGGTTGAGGCTTTTTCCATTTTCCGAAAAGTGTCAGAAGAGCGAACTAAGCAGAGGTCAACGTCTTTTCTTAATTTTTTATAATTATTTATTTATTTTTTGCATTCTCTAGGAACAATAACACGGGATGTTGGTCTTGGAACAAAGAGTTTGCTAGTGTAACTACTAAGGAATATAACGAATGGTAGTCAACATAGGAAGATGATAATCACTGCATATAGAGTGGCATTAATAAAGCTGTACAAATTAGATGAATGGAAGAAGTCGTATTATATGAAGAATTGTTAAGGATGAACTACCCAACATGTTATAATACCGTAAAACGGATTGGATAAGAACTTAAGTACCAATAGAGTCAGTGCCGTCGCAAAGTTTTACTTACTTTAAAACAGGAATTAAACAATAAACCATTTAGGAATGACATAATCAAGTACCGAAAGTCTAAACTAATCGCCCACTCATAAACTATTTGAAAAATAACAAAGCCAAGCTCTCCGTCTTCAAATCTATCTTTGTCTTTGGTCATGAGGCTTGGGTAATGACCGAAAGAGTGTGATCGCGGGTACAAGCGGCCGAAATGAGATTTCTGAGAGGTGTGGCAGGTGTTACCCTACTAGATAGAGTGTACAGCAGCACAATAAGGGAGTCTTTAGGTGTTGAGCCGCTACTTCTCCGCATTGAGAGATCTCAGTTGCGCTGGTATGGCCACGTGATACGGATGCCGCAAACTAGTCTTCCTAGGCAGTTGTTATTTTCCAAGCCGGTGGGTAAGAGGCCAAGGGGTCGGTGGATACCAGGTGGCTAGACTACATGGAGAATCTGGGTTCGAGTCGCTTGGATATTACCAGGAAGGACATGTGCGCCTGATGGCGGAAGATCGCGAACGCTGGAGATCCTCCATAGGGCTGCTGCCCCCGCGACCCTAACGGATAAGCGGGTTTGAAAAGTAAGTAAGTAAGTATTCCAAAATTTTTGAATTGCTATTGATAACCTTAAAACAGGTTCCATTGATGCAAATTCGATAATCTACGAATTTAATAACATGCCCTATAGCAGCCGTTAACACAGCAATTGTCGCCGTCATGGGCAGAGCAAGTGACCTGTCGGACCTCCAAAAGGGGATGATCATTGGCTATCGGGCCAAGGGGGGGGGGGTAGCATTTCAGAAACGGCCACCTTTGTGAACTGCTCTAGGGGTGCCGTTGTGAAGGTGTACAGCGACTGGACGAACCAGACAGTTTCGAGCAACCGAAGAGGTAACTGTGGGGCCCCACGGGCTATCGATACTACAGGCGAGCGTCGGTTAGGTGTCCATCGCTTCATGGGGCTGCCGCCAAATTCTCTGCCGGCCGTCGGTACAAAACAATGTGTAACGTGACTCGTCTACTGTCCAGCCAAACCGTACATTACACCACTGCAGGCGAACTTTCCGGTTTCCTGCTGACAACAGGGACTTCCTCACTGGCATGCGACTTTCCATCCCTAATCGCTTCAACTCTTGGCGCATTGTTCTGGAGGAGATGGGTTGCGATGATCCTTCATTGAAGTCTGCCGTCAGTTGCTCCACAGTAGACCTTCGGTTTCGCCGCACAATCCGTCTCAGACGACGTCGGTCCCTGTCTGTGTTGAGTGTTTTTGATCCACAATTCTGCCGTTTCGACAGCTCTTGTGGATTCCGTTTCCACGCATTGAACACCTTGGAGACCTGACCTTTGAGATACCTGTCAGTTGTATTGTCCTGGAAATCGTAGCTCCAGCTAGACGGGCTCCCACAATAACCCCTTTTTGGAACTCAGACAGGTCTGCTGTTTTCCTCATTTTGCATATCACAATCGTTTCTGACCTGTAACCCCACTTTACATATCAGTACAGTAATTCATCACGCGTTTCTAATTTATTGGCCAGTGTGTGTATTTTATAACGTTAATCCTATCTCGAAGAATACCGCCATGGTGATTCGGCCTTTTCAATCTTTGACCTAAAGAGAAAAACTTTACTTACTACAAAACTCAAAGTATACTTACCCGATTTCGAATTTGTTGTCCCGAAGAGACCCGACGTTTACTCGGACTTAGAAACAAATTGCCCTAATTGTTTGACCCACGGCGTTACGTAGTATATTCAATCACGCAGAACTGATGTTGGCTGCTGCCCAACGAACTTTGACTTACTTGTTTATTTCTAATATTTTGCCACAAGTTTAATGTTATTCATTGTTAATCTCGTTGCCTGTTGTGTATTAACGAATAAAATAATTTGTATTTTAATTTTGAATTGGAGCCTTGCTAGGAGAGTCAGCCTGTTCATCATAATAAACTCCTCTCCTACCCGTTAAGGAGGGTTCAACCAACCTGATGTTGGTATAATTTAAGTAAAACCTACACGAAAGAACTGATAAGTTGATAACTAATCTTCTGTTACAACTTGGATTTCTAGAGTTGTGTGTCCAAGTCGCGTCGCTTTTGGTTTTGTAAACGGCTGCCAACACGGACCGCTACAATATACAAATGATAATTATTTAATATTCCTGACATTGGTGAGAAACGTAACGAGGAGCGTTAATAATATAACTGTTATAAAACCAGTTCACTAATTTTTTAATTAATTAATAGAATAGAGTTATTAGTTATTGTTTTGCAATGGGAATTCAAAAACGTTTTTGTATAATAGCGAAAACCTCATAGTAAATGCTGAACATTAGTCCTTTGCTAAATACAGGTATTGGACATTGAAACTGAAACACATGGTAGAAATCCAAAATCTTTATTTAATAAGGTGTTGGGGCACCGTGGGCAGCCAGCACAGCAGCAACACTTCTTGGGAAGGATCGGTGGAGGTCCTGCACAGTTTGCACCCCAAACCATTACTGATCCACCCATTACTGATCCACCTCCGTGTTTGACTGTGGCTGCCAAGCAGTCTGGGTTGTAGGCATCAGAGGGGCTCCTCCAGACGAATACCCTCCCTGTTGTTTGGAAGACAGTGTAGCTGGACTCATCCAAGAATATGACGCGTTTGAGGTCATTCAACGTCCAGGTTTTATGCGTCCGGCACCAATGAACCCGCTTGGAGGCATTTGTACTACTGATGAAAGGCTTCGGTATAGCAACCCTGCCATGGATGTTGGATTTATGCAGGTAACGACGGATTGTCTTCGTGCACACAGGTTCCTGGAGGTGTGTATTCATTTCTGCGGTGATTTCTGCTGCGGTGGTTTTCCGCTTTCGTGCAACAATCCTGGTCAATGTCCTGACGTCTCTTTCCGACAACTTCCGTTTTCCCCTGCAGTTGCTCCTCCTGGACGTGGTTCGTCCTTCCTGTTCATATGCACACATCACCCTGGATACTGTAGCACGTGAGACATCACAAAGTGTGGCAGTTTTGGACACAGATGCACCTGCTAGACGCGCCCCAACAATCTGCCCTCTTTTGAAGTCGGATATGTCTCCCATTATAGCGCTCTGCACAGACAATTTGAAGCTTACTATCGAACTTTTCTGCTGGAGTGACTACCAAGACCTCTGACACGTGATTCATTGATATGCATACGATTAATTACCTAGCAGAAGGTTCTATTCAGCCCTGGGGGTAACCAGTGCTATTTGCGAAGGTGTTTCAGTTTCAATGTCCAATACCTGTATTTCTACACAGGATGGCGCCACCACCAAAGTGATACTCGATAAAAGGGCACATTTATCATTACAGAAATTTAGATAAAAAAAATTGATATTATACAAAAAAAATATGAAACCTAAAGTATGAATTTTCCGATGAGTTACGATTAACTTAACATCATACTATTTTTTAATGTGCATTAATTTAAAGAAGGCCAGTTAGAGTGCTGAGTAATTTTGAGAAGACATCAAACCAAGGGATTTTTAACTTTATCTTAAAACTCGTGATTTGTTAATTTAAAAATTTTTCTTATAAGGTATTTTTGGAGAACTGGCAGAACGAAAGTCAGCTAGCTTCATTTTGGCAGGGGTTATCGTTCCATAAGTATAACCCATTTAATTTAACATAAAATTAGTATTAAAATTTTTTTGTAAGTGCTCATTGAGGTAATAACCTAAGCGGGAAAGAATGGAAATGAAGATCTGTAACGCGACCTTTGAGAAGAACGAAAATATTTGTATACAATATTCCATCTATGGTTGATGCAATCTACAGGGTGAGTCAAAAGTCGCAATACACCCTGTTTTTTTCGAAAACCTTGCAGAAATTGAGAAATCTGAATATTCCAGTAAGGTATAGGTGAGGTAGTCTATCTTGTACGGTATGTCCATCTTGAAATCGGCCATCTTGAATCTAAGTCAATTTTTTTTCAATGGAAAGGGGGTCGTGTGATATATCAAATAACATCAGTAGTTTCTGACAATTTCATTCCTGTAAACAGATTTGAAGTAGCAGCACGGTTCAAAAGTTACAACACATTTTGTTTCATTTTGTAGCAGGTAACTGAAGATGGCTTTGATCACGGAGGAGAGAATTGAGGTCATTTTGATGTCTGGAGAACGAAGTTTCCGTGTCATAACTGCAGGTTTTAACAACCGGCACCCAGAAAGACATCACATTTCACACAACACTGTCAGGTGTTTAAATAAGAAATTCCGAGAAACTGGAACTGTGATTGACAAGGCACGGAGTGGCCGTCCAATAAGTACTACTGATGAAACAACCTCAATAATGGTTTTGGTGTCTGTCCTTCGTCGAGAGCCCACAGCGAGCACACGACGTTTGTCAGCAGAATGTGGAATCAGGCAGTCATCGATCGTGGAATTCTTCATGCTCATCAATGGCATCTATTCAAGATTCAGATACTCCAGCACCTAGCAGAGGATGACCCAGACAGACGTACGCAGTTTTGCTCGTGGGCCCTAGAGCAACATCGAAAAGATCCCTCTTTTGCACAAGGAATCTTGTTCAGTGACGAGACAAACTTTTATGTCATTGGAATGGCCACCCAGATCACCTGATCTCACACCACTTAACTTTTATCTGTGGGATCATTTAAAGCAACTCGTATATGCAGAGAAAATCAGAAACAGACACCATCTCCAGCAACGCATTGAAGAAGCGTGTGCCAGCATTTCTGCGGAAATCCTTCTGCGAGTGCATGATTATTGGATTCAGCGTCTTCAAATGTGCCTTGACCAAGAGGGACACCATGTAAAAGACATTAAATGACTGTCTTTTATGGAGAACAGTCCAGCCTGTAATTCCAATCAAAATGTGTTGTTACTTTTAACCATAACTGCTACTTCAAATCTGTTTACAGGAATGAAATTATCAGAAAATGGTGATGTTATTTGATATATCACATGGCCCCCTTTCCATTGAAAAAAAATTCTACGGAGCTATGTTGGGACACGGCCGCTAGTTAAGTCGTAGAATACGTCTTGTGGCCACATGGCGAATAAAAATAAATTTGTACAATACAATTAAAAAATTTAATAACTGATATAAAATGTTCAACCACGAATGTACTTGCAATTTATCATAAATTTTTAACCAAACCTTTATGGCATTCTCAACTTACAAATCACTGGTCTATGATAAGAGAAGTACGATACTAATGGTAACAGATAAGAATAAATATTTCGCGCAAACATCAAATTTATAGTACTGCCACCCAATGTAGCAGGCGATTTGACAGGTATGTACACTGGTGGCCAAAAGTTTGGACCAACCAGCAAAATCGAGAAAAATGAACTTATACTAAAAATATTTTACACCAACAGCTCTAAGTAAATATAAAACAGTATTCAAGGAAGTATCAAATTTATTTCTGCGTCGTTGCTTTTTTATTACCTTAAATCAAAATAAGACTGGCCAAAAGTTTGGACCAACATCACAAACATGCAAATAATTTGCATATTACAAGTCATTATGTTGTGTGGTGGGCACTAAAACCATTTTATGTATTGTATAATGTTAACTGAAGGCCAACGAGAGCGAATTAGAAATTTTAACAAGAAATTTACAAACTTCAAAAATTTGCTGAAATCTCCCGTGTGAGCTACAGATCTTTATCAGAATTGTTAAAAATGTTAATTGGAAAATAGGACAGAAATAGGTCGACCTTGTGCACTGACGCGAAGAGACAAATCGAGAATTAAGAGACATGTTGGACATGATATTACATCTGGGGACGTAGTCAACATCACAAAAGTCAAACTTAATCTGCAACTTGCTGCCTCAAGAAGAACAATTCGCAGCGACCTACGTGCTCAGAACTTTGCCTATGGAATTATACCCAAAAATTTGCCACTAACACAGAAACACATGCAGGAGAGACTGGAGTTTGTTAAGACATCTGCGTGAAAACACAGACTTCCAATTGGTTGTGTTTTCTGATGAAAAACGAATCAGTTTGGATGGTCCTGATAATATAGCTTCTTATGAAGAGCATCGTGAAAAAGAAATACTTGTTCCACTGCGAATTAAGCGGCAAATGGGTGGTAGTGGAGTGATGATTCTGGGTGCCATTGGAAGCAACGGAAAGTTGAAGATTCACGTTAAAGATGGACAATGCACAACAGCTCAATATAAAGATGATCTTCACAATGTGTTCATCTTTTTGTGCAAAGTCTGGTTTAAGCAAAAACCATGGATTTAGCAGCGGGACAGTCCTGCAATCTATACTGCACGAGTTGTGAAAGCCTATTTTGAGAACAACAACATTTCCACTTTTGCTTGGACTGCTCGAAATCGAGATCTCAATATTATTGAGAATGTGTGGCATCTCACGGAACAAAAAATTTACCAAAACACTCAGTACAAATCTCGAGAACAACAAATAGCAGCCATTCAGAAAGCTGTTAAGCCAAATGTTATTAAAAGCTTATTTAATTCTATTTCAGGTCGTTTGCCAAATATTGTAGAGTCAAAATGATCTCAAATATCAAAATAATTCATTAGTTAATGATGTAATACGTTTTTCTCTTTATGTTATACAAATGTGGTCCAAACTTTTGGCCAGTCTTATTTTGATTTTAGGTAATAAGAAAACAAAAACGCAGAAATAAATTTATTTCATCCCTGAATATTGTTTCATATTTACTTAGAGTTATTGGTGTAAAACAGTTTTCGAATAAATTCAATTTTTCTTGACATTACTGGTTGGTCCAAACTTTTCAAGTCGCTAACAATCATAATTGGCACATCAGTATCCACCCCCATGTTAATATCACTGACTCAACGAGAGGCAGGCCAGGGCACTCAAAAGTCACATGATCACTGGGATCCGGGCAACAATTCATCTTTCATTGTTTCCATCTTGGATTTTAACAATCAGTATTTTTTCGTTTGTTGTAAATAATAAAGGATAGATTGTTGCCCGGACCCCAATGATCAGGTGACTTTTGAGTGCCCTGGCCTGTCTCTCGTTGGCCTCGGAAGTCAGTAAAGGTCTGCAGTATGCTTTGTTTTATACTCTATCGAATGCAATATGGTTCATTCTTCTATCATTAATAGTTTCCAAGTTCTTAAGGTTTTCTAATCAACACTTTTCGTGACATTCACGATTTAAGCGTTGCATCCCAGTATCGAAAAGTAAGACGTATTCTACGTTAAAAAAGAGCCAGTGCCAGTTAAGGAGCTAAAGTTTAAAACAGTATACAAGGTGGAGGCACTAATGGATGTAGGAAGGTTACCGGGATCCTACATGGGAACCTGAGGATAATTTGCACATGTGCAAGAAGCTTATTGAAAAGTTCTTTAGAGAAAGAAGAACTCAATCAGGGAGCGCAAATAAACAGGAAGATCAAGAAAGGCGATAAATAAGCTATATGAAAAAAGAGTGTGGACAAAAGGTGTATACATTGTTACATCATCATCAAGTGGCTATTGTTATCGTATTTCTACCAATAATAAGCCCTAAATTTGGCCGCTTGATGATGATGTCACAATGCATACACCTTTGGTCCGCAGGCCTTCTCTCTAGAAGGTGTAGCCTGAGCGCGAAAACGAAAGACATTGTTACATCATCATCCGAAGATACGTTTAATCGCATTTCAGGGCTTATGATTGGTAGAAATTCGATTAAACTTATCTTCGGATGATGATGTAACAATGTATGACGTTTTCGCGCTCAGGCTTTATCTTTAGGAGGCGTTGGTAGAGGTGGCGTCAACACCACCTAGACAGAAGGCCTGCGCACAGAAACATCATTCATTGTTACTTCATTATCAAACGGCCAAATTTACGGCTTATTATTGGTAGAAATACGATTAACAATAGCCGCTTTAGTGTGATCATGCAAATCTATTTCATATACAGGGTGTTTCTAAATGGAAGGAAGAAAAGTACCTAGCGTGATCCTTTGCATGATGACAAACTTAAAGTTCCTAATGCAAAATGTTGAAAACAATGTTAAGAGTTTAAACATCACGCGAAGTTTGCTGAAAACCTGGCGTAAAGGTCATCTCAACAAGTGGCGCAGTTCATTATTTTGATAAGTAAAATAGACTGAAATGCTTTTTGATTAGGACATTGTTTTAAAACATTTGAAAAGTTGAAACAATTGAAAACACACAACTACACAGCAGTAATGTGCTTTGCCTAAACGCGCTGCAACCAAAGCCAACTAAAAAGACAGGCCGGTGCACTAAAAAGTCACATGACCAAAGTAGATCTAGCACCAATCCAATCTTCATTGTTTCCAACAAACGAAAAGACACTGATTGTTGAAATCCAAGATGGAAACAATGAAGATTGGATTGTTGCTAGATCTACTTTGGTCATGTGACTTTTTAGTGCCCCGGCCTGTCTTTCTCGTTGGCTACAGAGACAAATGAAAGAAAGAGACTGGCAGTGCCCTATTCATTTCGCTGAGCGTTACTGGTGCCAGCAGAAGTGCCGCATTCGCCATGTTACGATTGGCAAAAACCTAAGGAGGCATACAGGGTGAATACTAAAGTCTGAACCCCCCCTTTTATTTTTTGAACCGAAGCAGATATGTCAATTTTGATGAATCCAATAAATAGGAAGTTGTGGGTGGCCTACCCCATAGTGCACTTTTCATCATCCCAAATATGAAAATTAGGACACATTCAAAATTTATCTCAAAAAATGTAAGGGATAGAAAAAAAAAACCCAATTGCAAACTTGTTCAGCATAAAAAAACAAACAAAACAAAAAAAAATCATCCAAATCGGACCAACCAATCACCCACAAGCAAAAGATCATGTTGACCATTTCCGGAACAGTGTAGCTTGCCATCCTGGAATTGTTCTGTGTGCTGAAACATGAAAGTGAATGTGAGTATGGTAATTTATGTTAATTTTTTGATTTGCATGCTTTACATGGTGGAAATATTAACATTCAGTTTTCCTTGTGCAGTGTGACTGTTTGTTCACCACGTGATTGTGGGTGATTGGTTGGTCCGATTTGGATGATTTTTTTTTGTTTTGTTTGTTTTTTTATGCTGAACAAGTTTGCAATTGGGTTTTTTTCTCTATCCCTTACGGCTTTTGAGATAAATTTTGAATGTGTCCTAATTTGCATATTTGGGATGATGAAAACTGCACCATGGGATAGGCCACCCACAACTTCCTATTCAATGGATTCATCAAAATTGACATATCTGCTTCGGTTCAAAAAATAAAAGGGGGGGTTCAGACTTTTGTATTCACCCTGTATATTCTCAATGTAATTTCAGATAATTTCAACTGTTTTTGTAGATGATTTCTGGAAATATTAATAAGCATATCCTGTTTTCTGATTTCAAAAAAAAAACTTTATTGCATTAAGTAACGAGAACGTAAACTTTTAATGACTCCAAATAGCTGATTCAATGCCTAACGAATATTTTAAAATTTTAAATTAAAAGACAAGGAAGAAATAATTCTCAGTTCAATAAAATAATCAATTTATTAATCCACATATTGTAATAAGCAATTGTTTGCGATTGTTTCACATCGGCCTCGCTAGCTCAGTGGTTGCGTGATCGCCTCTGATACCCGAGGACGCGGGTTCCATTCCGGACGAGGACGACGAGAATTTTTTCCAGGGAGAATATCCTGAGATCACGCACTTCCTTTGGAAGAGAAGTAAAGATGTTGGTCTCGTGTAGTCGTTTGCCGCTCCTATAACCCTGTCCTGAAATGACCATAGAAGTTGAAAAGGACGTTAATACCAAACAAACCTAACCAAACCGATTGATTCACATGCATTGCCTCGGGCGATCAGCTGTTTCTTGCCAATCCCAATATGGCGGCGCGAAGGCACCACTAGAGAGGAGTCACTGCCAGTCTCTTTCTTTCATTTGTCTCTGTGTTGCTCCAGCGCGGAAAAGTCACCTAACCGGTTAACAATCCAACCTTCATTATTTCCAACAAACGAAAAAATACTGATTGTTAAAATCCAAGATGAAAACAAAGATTACATTGTTACTCGGTCTAAGATCGTCACATGATCCATCCCTTTCATAATTTTTGCATTTTTTAAGGTAGAAGGTTTAAATTCGGAATGTAGCTTACTAAAGGCAAGTACACCTTCACTTACAGTTTGGATTTTGATTGGTGCACTAAAGGATTGTGATTGTTCCTAAAGGATGTATCTATGACCTTCATAAGTTGTGAGGGTGTAGAAAAAAATAAATTTAAAAAAATATTGTTCATTACTTTTGGAGTGACCCTCGTAGTTACTTTTTGATTTACCTCATAGTGTAAGCTTCTTGCGTCTCTCCACGCACGTGACCCTTGGTCACCAAGGTACAAGAACATGGATTCATTATTAAATAGGACTTTACTTTAGTCATCTTACTCCACTCTACACGGGCTCGTCCTTGCTTCAAAGTCATCAGGGATTTAAGTTTAGAACTATGGACTGAAACGCAAATTGATGTAATTGTCTGTTTGTAGTTCTGCTTGACACGATTGCTTCAGTTTCCTGTACTGCCTCTCACTAGTCTTGCGTTATCCTCCACGTCTCTTTCGAGTTCCTCCTGTAAAAAGTGGACCCTTGCTGTTTTTACACATTTGCCATTTTATGATTTTCGAAACTTCTAAGATCCCACATAGTTCAATTTGTGACCTGATGTATGTTCTACTATTTCCAACCAATGTTGCTCAGCTTGAGCTACGAAACGTTGTAATGCTTTATTATATTGAACATTAAAAGGATATGTAAATCACTTTCATGTATTACCATGTATTGTATTGATACATGAGTAATAAGGATCTTCTAATCCTAAATTCCATATGTCACTGCTGATTTGTAAAATATAAATGCTTTGCTCGCAATTAATTGCGCTCGTGGTTTTGAAATATTGCACATGAAAGCGTGAATACGAAATGTAATGCCATAACGTTTCATGTAGATTTTTAAAAATAAATTTGCTCTATTATATTATTAATGGAACCATCCTCCATCCTCTCTCTTTCAGCCCGATAAGCACCTTACACCATTTAATTTTAAACCAATCGCGTTACTACAAGTTGTCTTTGAATCAATACCCCTTCCTTTTTGCCCGCTCTTTTTTCCCCTTTAAGTTTTTTTTAAAACAAAAATCAAGTTAAGAGAGATTTCATTAAACAGAAAACTTGCATGTTAACTCGGAGGAATGCGAACGAGGCACTACCGCCTCCCACCCCGCTCTTTTGGTTCGCCTGAATCTCCGTCGCTAATGAAACTGGGGATTCTCAGAGGACCGGCTTTAATTAGGCCAACGTCCGTCAGTCTGTCCGTTCGTTTGCCTCTCGGGGATGAGCAAGAAATACTCTACTCCTCTCTTAACCCCCCCCCCCCCCCCCCCGAATCCTTTCCGAACGGAACTTCAGAAACTATTCGCTTAACGTTTAGCATTACTCAACCCAGGCAATTAACAATTTTCATCCGCTGCTTCTGTAGGCTTCAAAGACACCGATACAGATGAAATGGTTTAAATATTTTTGGAACTTGGCTTTTTCTTCTTTAATGAATTCCTCACTGGAGAAGGACGTAAGCGCTTCACGCCACCTACGTTTGCACTCTAACGCCCAAGATCGCGGGTTCAGTTCTAATCAAGAATGCCCGGAATTTTTTCAGGAGGAAATTCCAGGCCACACCTTCAGAAGAAATAAAAATCTCGTATGGATGAAATTTCCAGTTCAGTTAAATGAACTTATCAAACTCATGGCTACAAATGACAGGCAACGCTTATATTATTGCACGCCCCCCCCCTCCCCTCGCGGTATGGAAGGTTCACGCAGATGTTGGAAGAAGATCTTGCTCTCGGATATGTCGTTCCAACATGTCCCAAACATTCTATAGGCGGCTGAGAAGTCATCTTCGTGCTGACTAAACACTGCTGAACCAACAATAGCATTGTCGTTAATGAATGTGCGCGGGTAATCGACTATTCGTCACTTTCAAGGTAAACCAAACGATAGCGCGTATTAAGTTGTTGT
>JAHWFO010082738.1:373093-400781 GCA_023313115.1 Rhysida immarginata
GTTGTAGCGTCATCTGTTGTTTGTTTTGTGAACTAAAGTATACACTGAGTTAGCAAAACTCATGGGATAGTTACTTAATATCTGGTCGGGCCACCTCTGGCCTTGTGGAGTGCAGCAATACGGCGTGGTAGTGAGTCTGCAAGTCCCTGGTATACTTCTGGAGGCAGTTGTCACCAGATAGTCTGCAGAGCCGAAGATAGTTGCTGCCCGTTCGTGGGCGGATGATCCAGTGCCCGGAGCCTGACTTCAACAGCATCCCGATATGCTCGATGGGATTCATGTCAGGGCTCCGGGCTGGCCAGCTCAGTCGTTGGACCTCTCCTGTTTGCTCCTCGAACCATTCGCGGACGACATTGGAGCGATGTGGTGGAGCATTGTCATCTTGAAAGACTGCTACGTCGTCAGGGTGTTGAAATGTCAAAAATGGGTGCAGATCGTCTCCGATGAGTTCACGATACCGTGGACCATTCAACGTTTGGTCCAGGATAACCAGAGGGCCCATTCCAAACCAGGAAAATGAACCCCAGACCATCACTGACGCCCCACCACCTGTTGGCATGCGGGATCCATCGTTTCGTGAGGTTTGCGCTACACACGGTGCCTCCCATCAGCGTGGTAGGGTTGATATCGTGACTCATCTGACCATATGACGTTACGCCACTGTTGCAGAGTCCAGCCAAGATGGTTGGTGGCAAATGCACGCCGGAGTGTCCGATGACGCCGGGTAAGCATTGGCACCCGTGTAGGGCGACGGCTGCCAAACCCGAGGGCATGCAGATTCCGACGGATTGTCCACCGAGAGACGTTTCTAGTGCGGCCAGTATTGAACTGGTCTGTGATTCGCTGCACTGTTGCGCTCCTGTCTCTCTGAATCATTCGTCCCAGGTGTCGCCGGTCACGATCATTCAGGGCAGCTGGACGCCCGGTATGGTGCCTGTTGTGGACTGTGATGCCTTCATGCAGCCATTCCCGATACACCCTGGAGACAGTTGAGCGGGGGAAGCCAAATTCCTGCACCACTGCCGAAATGGAACATCCCTGTACTTGCCCATCAATCAATGTACTTGCTATCCCATGAGTTTTGCTAACTCAGTGTACCTTGACCACATGTCAAGCGGTATACAACTACCAGCTTAAGAGAGTTAAACTTTTTTTTTTGGTGCATGAAGTTAAATCAAAAAGTAGTCATAGTCCGTAAGCAATAGCAGTCTTCGTAAAAAAACAAAAAAAAACAAAAAACAAAACAACTATGCATCCAACTCAACAATCCAAATTCGGCAGGTTGAATCGATATTATCAGTTGAACACATCAAGCAAAATACTAAGCAGTAGGTTGCAAGTCGTAGTATTTGCTAGAAACACGATACAAAGTCATATGCGCAGGCAATCAACGTTTCACTTAAGTACGGTTACGGTAAAGCAAACGACAGCGCGTTTTAATTTGTTTTTAGCACCATCTATTGTTTGTTTTCTGAACTAAAGTACATCTTGACCTTTTGTCAGCTTGTATATAACGGCCTGGACGTTTTGATGAAGGTCGGCGACTGTGCGCGGATTGTTCTGGTAGGCCACACCTTTCAGTGCTCCCCAGAGGAAGAAATCGCAGATCGATAGGTCTGGCGACCGTGATGGCCAGGGCTGTTCTGTTCCTCGACTGATCACATGCTCGGGTGGGAACACTTCCTGGATACGGGCAAGTGTTGCGTGTGCAGAATGGGCTGTTGTACCATCTTGCTCAAAGTAAGTATTGGCACGCTCGTCATCAGTAAGTTGTGCGGCAAACACGTTGAAGATGTTGTGCACATAACGGCCACTATTCACAGTTTCATTGAAGAACACGGGGATGATGAGGCAGGCGGAGACAGGACACTACCATTCACAAAACTGAACCCTGGCCGGCTTGTCCACATCATGCAACTGATGCACAATGGTCATTTTGACGGGGGGTACGCGTAAATCCCGTTTCATGATCTTCATTGCACTTGACTAAGACAAACCCAGTTGCTGAGACAGCTGCCGTGATGACGTTTTGGGACTGCGTAGCATGCGTTCTTCAGTTGCCGTCTTTTTTGCGCAATTCCTTTGCATTCAGTACTGATCCCGTTGCATGCCATTTCGCAATTAAGTTTTGCATTGCACTCTTAGCAAGAGGTTTTGCAGGAACAGCACGAACTTCAAAATTAATTTTAAACTCATCTGCACACTGCTTCCATGACCCATGCCGTGCATAGTGCTCTACCACAAAAATGCGCTGTTGCAGAGATAGCACCATTTTCGACACTTCGCACAAACGACTACCACGCACACCAATGTCACTCTCTCAACTGCGCAGTATTTCGCGCCGGGCCACTTTTATACACTCACCCTCTATATTACGTGAAAATGGATTAAATCGATAAGGTCTTCCTCTCATGAGCCTCTTATTATCTCTTTTAATTGTGGCTATTATTTAATATTACAGTTCAGCAACTTACTCTCGAATGTCAAATCTTCAGCGACCAGCGACTTTAATACCGGCTGGCTCTAATCCTTCAATTACGACTTAAAAACCAGAAAGGGGTATGAGCTTCCATCATCCCCATTAGTTCCGTTTGAGGAAATATGGGTCCACACGAGCGATCGCTAATTCTCCTGTTCGATAAACAAACCTTCTTCCGCCCCGAAGACGATTTGGTTCTTTAATTACGATTGCAGATTCTAACCTACTCTGAGTTTGTTCTTTGTTATTTGTTTTTTTTATAAAAATTTCCTATTCAAGGCGCCTGCGCACTGGCGAATTTCATAAATTGCAAATAGTAAATAAACGGGGACAATTCGAGGAGAGCATTTTGCGCGAACCTCTTGCCGCTAATATTTTAACCCGTTGAGACACTCCCAGGAGAAATCAAATTCATTTAAATCCTCGAAAACTCGTGCGATAGCTGCGGTCGCTACATTTAATGGTTTCGCCAATGCTCAATTTCTCATTTCCCAAAACGAAGTATCGTATTTCTAAACGCGACCGGGTGAATCAATTCCATGTCCACGAACGAACCAACACTCAATAGAACAGCGCATCAGGCAGGATTTATCGGAATGAGAACACTACTTTGTTCCGGAAAGCAGTAAATGTAGAACCTCTACTTGTTAATAAACGAATAGTGACAAGTTGTTTAAATTTTGTAGGCACTACCTGTAAAACGTACAATTAATAATTCGTGTAACAAAACGCTGAAATATGTCTATGAGAGCCGTATACTATCAAATATCCTTAACGAATTCAATTCCTGTGTCACCAAAATCAAAGGAAAGAAACGGGTATCTCCAATTGAGATTTATTTGATCATTACATGGCTCATAAAATTCAATGCTAAATATGCCGAGATCAACGATATGGTACCAGATTCGACATACAGTGTCGGGACACATTAATATGATCACCTCGGTAGGTGGTTGCAGCTATCTGAGACCATTCGGCGATCAGTGCATCCCGTAATTCCACCACCGTGCGTGGTGGAGAGTCCAGCTTGCGAATACAGCGATCGAGATGGTCCCACAAATGTTCAATGGGGTTGAGGTCCGGGGAGTTTGATGGCCATGGGAGTAGCTTGAATTCATCCTCATGCTCCTCGAACTAGTCGTGGACAATTTTGGAAGTATGGCAGGGAGCATTGTCCTGTTGAAAGGTGCCGTCACCCTGAGGAAACACTGTCGACATGAGTGGGTGTACCTGATCTGCGACGATCGTCAGGCAACGAACAGCATTCTATGTACCCTCCAGCGGTATCAGTGGACTCAGACCATACCACAAAAACATCCCCCAAACAGTCACACCTTCCCCACCAGCCTGTCGTTTGCTAACGATGGTGTCGGGATGCCTGTTCTCAGATGCTTCCCGGCGAATTCTCCATCGTCCGTCCACTCTGTTCACCAGAAAGCGCGACTCGTCAGAGAAAGCAACCTTTTGCCACTCGGACGAGGTCCAATGGCGAAAGTCCATTGCGAGTTGGAGGAGTTTTCGCCTGCTCCGGAGCCTCAACTTCATGAGGGATCGTTGCACTGTCTTGGTGGTGAAATGCTTAGTGACCCCACTGTTCATTTGCTGTGTCAGTTGCTCAACAGTGGCACGTCACTAGGATCGATGGCCCGTAGAGCCCCAGTTACCTCTTCGATTGCTCGAAACTGTTTGTTCGTCCAGTCGCGGTACACCTTCGCAACGGCAGCCCTAGAGCAGTTCACAAAGGTGGCCGTTTCTGAAATGCTGCCCCCGTTGGCCCGATAGCCAATGATCATCCCCTTTTGGACATCCGACAAGTCACTTGCTCTGCCCATGACGGCGACAATTGCTGTGTTATCGGATGCTACTACACGTCTGCTGTTGTCAGCTTTTAATGATATGCAATGATTTTTAATCTGCATACCATGAGATAAAGCACAGTTTTTGACAAATTCTGTATTGAACCATTCGCTTATGAAGAGCTTTAGCAAAAAGCTAGTTATAAGAATGCGCCCTTGGTCTGTACGCCTTTTCAAAAATATGGCCAACAAGGTCTTATCTCGGCTGTATCAATTTTTCAAGCCTTTTCGTAGATCCTTTCAAATCGAATTCACGTGCTAAAACAGTGACCGTAAAGAATACCAAGATAATGGTATGTCATATAATAATCGATTCGCCAAGACTGAATACAGTTTTACTTTCTATTTATCTTTGAAGCATTGTTGACGTGAGCACGCGCACGTTCCGACCGCTTTGTCGCAGCTAAAGCTCCTTCTTGGCATGTTTGCAACTTTTTATTGCATATACAGGGTGATTCGAAAGTCCCCGAACTCCAAGTTTGAAACGTATTTCCTACAGAACCAAAAAAGATATCCGAGTATTGCTGCTTGTGGTAATTGTGTGTCACTTTAGGAACGCGATTTGCATCACGTGACACGACGCTCACGCGGGCGATCAGTGATGTTATGCCAGTCATGGTTCTCACGCAAGGAAAGAGTAGCTTTTTAGGAAGTTTATTTTACGGAAAAATCGTACTAACGTTGCATTCGGCGCTTTCAAAGGAAGTTTCCTGATTTCCTATACCAAGGAAAATAACTGTGTATGATTATGTAAACCGGTTTCGTTAGACAAGACTTATCGGTTGTATGGTAAGTCTGAAAACATTCTTGCGCGTAAAACTCTTGCGTGAAAAACTCTTAAAATCCTAAACCATTTGCAATAAACCAAATCCAAAGATCATACATTTGTTTTCCCTGATATAGGAGCCTCAAGAAACTTTCTTTGAAAGCGCTGTATGCTACGATTTTTCCGCATAATAAACTTCTAACAAAGCGACTCTATTCTTGCGTGAGAACCATGGTTGACATAATGCCACTGCACGCTCCCATCCGCGCAAGGAGCGCGTTCTTAAGGTGACAAACAATTACCACAAGCAGCAACTGATATCTTTTAGGTTTTGCATCTAATGCGTTTTAAAGTTGGAGTTCGGGGACTTTCGAATCACCCTGTATTAATAAATTTTACGAAAGTATTCTTTCAAAAAGTGTGCTCAGGCCAGGTTGGGCTGGCCAGGTTGGCTTCACTGCAATTCAAATGTGTTAGAAACCTCAGCCAATCTGGCCAGCCCAACCTGACCTTGAGTGACTCTCGGCCATTTTCTCAAAATCTTTCCAGGGGAAGTGTGTGATTAAAAATTATTTTTAGACTAAGTGGTGTTGCTCTACAGGGAAATTTTTCTCTACTTTTCGACTTAGGAAATGGATGACCTTAAATTTGGGGGTCAATGTCAAATTTGAATGCGGCAATGAATCCCCCCCCCCATTACCTGTAACATACTCATCGGATCTCACCTACCTGGCAGCTTTGAGATATCTGCCATGTTACCATATTTTTAGGACACCCTGTATATAAACCGAAGAAAGGGAGCCCCCAGGAGCCTCCACGAATCTAGTTACGCCATTGGTGCGTGTCCCGTCCTTTGAAGAGGCAGAATGCTGCGCATAGTCCGAAAGAAGGCTCTGAGGGGTAGGAAGGCAGGCGGTATCATCGGAACGCGCTAGTTGGCTGTCACGGCAACCGTTCGGATCACGGATGCCTCCAAACCTAATGCAACCAACTACTGCGCTACATGACACAAACTGAAAACAGCAATGAAGAATTGTGGACGTGACATATTGTCCAAAGGGGTTATTCTGTTGCACGACATTGCTGAGGGCGGAGAGACTTATGAATCACCCTGTATTTTTGCTTAGGACTATAAAAAAGAAGCTTTGGTCCTGAAAAGTGAGGACCATTAGAGACCTGGGAAAACTCAATTGTATTTCATGCCTGTTGGGCTCCTACCACGGAGGGTTGTTTACAATCTTTGGTAAAGATATGCATGGCGCGTGACGTCTCAACCAATCAGCGTAGGTATGCAAATTTATGTAAAAGTACAGGTGAGTTAGTTTGCTCGGAGAAATGCCGCCGAAAGTGTCACAGTTTTGGGAAGGGTACATGACAGCCCTCACCATTTCGAAGAAAGGAGTTCATAACGTGTTGGCTGGTGTTGTTTTGGCCAGTACAGAACAGATTTTCGGGATTGCAAAGCAAGCAAATCCAAGGACACCTACAAGTCGCACAAAGGCTGTCATTCGGAAAGTCAAGAAAATGGTGACGGGGAACAATCCAGCGACCCAAAAGACCATTGCTGCTAAGGTAGGAACATCTCTTCGTACCGTAAACAAGATTATCCATAAAGATTTGGGACTGCAAAAGAGACATAAGAGCAAGGCTCACAAGCTCTTGCCAAGGCACATTTCAGAACGTAAGACCAATTGCAGAAAACTGTATGAATGTCATCTCGCTGGGGATAAATGGAAGTATGTGGCCACATTAGACGAAGCATATGTTTATCTGTCCCCACTGGGAGCCAAATCGTTTCCAAATTGGTACAGAGAATGTCGTGAAAGTTTTTCGAAGGGATTCATGATTCCTATAAAGGCAAGCTACAGATACGGAGAGTGGCTCAAAATGTAAAGGTGAATTCTGCGTACTATCAGGAACACGTTCTGACACCAATTTATACAGAGGATCTACCTGCTCTTTACGGAAACGACGTTGCCAAGGCCCGTCTCCATCAAGACAAAGCGTCCAGCCATACGTCCAAATCGACACAGAATTTTCTAACAGGAATCCAGGCTATACCGTTTACCGAGATACCAGTGAAGTCTCCAGACGCGTCGCCCATGGATTTTTGCGCATTTGGACTATTAAAACGAGCCTTGGGAAGTCGACGTCCTCGTTCATTGGATGGACTATGGAAATGTTGTCAGCAGGAGTGGCAACGTATAAGTCTTACCGTTCTTCGCAGTAGTCTACTGCAATGGAAACTGCGCTGCAGAGCGATAGTAGTATCCCATGGCCACAAATAGAGCATGATCGTTGGTGGAGAAAAGGAATTTCGGGGAAATAAGACCGACTTCGTATCGTTACCATAGATTGTAAACAACCCTCCGTATTGAGCTCAACCATCTAGGAAACTTTAATCAGTTTTGTTAGATAAATTTTATAGTTTAGTCTCAATCTTCGAAATAATTGTGGTAAGAGGCTTTTTGCTTCATAAACAGGCTTTCCCTCCCACCCATTCAAAAAGCACAGAAGTCTATTGCAGTCAAACGAAAATGATAAACAGAAGAGGAATCTCTTGTTTCTCTTTATGCTGCAGTTTTTCAAAAGTTTATTTTTGTTATTTTTTTCCTTCTCAGCTAAATTCTCTCCGCACTTTTTAAACTCGATTGAGGAACTTTCTCTTGATAGACTTATATTGTTTCTCAATAAATCCACCCCTCCCTCCCTTCAAAACACAGATTGGAAAACACGGGGAGGAGGCCGGATCAACAACAGAGAAATGAGATTTCTGTCCAAATAAGCGAACGATATTTCTTCCTGGCCACAGTCTCCTCTTGAGCAACTCCCCTCGGACTTTTTCCCTGTAAACATTTTAAATCAAATAATTTCTCTCCTCCATCCCGAGTCCACCGCGCGGCGAACCGTCTCCAATTTGCACAATATCCCCTCCTCCTCCTTTCTTATTGTTGTTGTTGATTTTGGTTGCCCAGCCCTTCGGAATTCAACTCTATATTACTACTCCCCGCATCATTCCATTGCTTAGCTCTGACAAGATCGAAGAAAAAAAAAGCATCTCTTCGTATGTTGCGTGGCTCTAACGTATTTAAGAAGCAACGAGACGGGTTCCGTTTTGTCTTGAGACCAAAGTTGTTTGTCCCGATGGACCCCCTTAGGGAATCCTTGATCGAACAACGAGAACACGGGGCCTCCAACATTTCTCTCTCTTGCAACAGACACCGAAAGCACTGGACTCAAGCTCTATATCGATCTGAAACGAAGACTAATTGATTACACAGGGCCCTGGGTCCCACGAACTCGAACCGACAATCTCTGCTGAGTGCCTTGCGAAGCCTCACATGCTGTAACGAACCGATCGAACGAAGGAGGAGGAAGGCAAGTGTCAGATAATAACGAGCAAAAGAAATCAAGTTAAATGAACTCTTCTCGAGATTCAGTTATAATAAGCCCGCCACTTCATAAACGGATTTGGCAAAATAATGAAATTTTCTTTCTTGGCATTGCACTTTCGGTGTTGTTGCATGTTTCCCGAGAAGCAATCGCAATTCCTCTACAATTAAGCATTAACTTCGTCGAAGAAAATTCAATGGAATTGAAAGGGTACCAAAGCATATACAAAGTCTATTTGAAATTTTATTACTTTCTACACACTGAAAATTCAGCTACTTCTACTGAAGTTTCGTTACGAGCGCTCCAGGTCTCTTGATGTCGTTTATGGAGCAGCGGATTTCCGCGCAAGGGTTCCTTAAGTTTTGGGAATGAATCAAAGTCACATGAGCTAAGATGTTGAGAGTGTGGAGAATTGTATAGCTCTTCCCAATACAATCTTGAGCAGGTACAGGCAACATCGGACACATGACAATACCGGGCATTCTCATGGAGGATAGTGGATGGTGAAAAGGTGATGCAGTTTCCTCCGCAGGGCTTCACAAAGGTTGTGTTGTAAGAAATTTGAATAATATAGAGCATTTACAGTTTGTCCTTTGGGTATTTCAGAAATAAGGATCACAAATCTTCCAATCTCGTAACCCTGTCAAGCTTCAATCTCCGTAAGGTTTTGAATTAAAAACCTTCGTTCAATATGGTATTAACCCTCCTTTGGCTGTAATTACAGAATATACGCGGTTTGGCATGGACTCTACAAAATGTTGCAATGCAGGTAAGGTAATCGCAGACCATACATACATTCGGCAGAGAGACTTTCAGGTCCTGCAGAGTAGACGGAAGCGGATACCTTCGACGAATGTCTCTTTCCAACATGTTCCAAACATTCTCGATCGGATTCAAATGTTGCAACTCGGTGTCATGTTCAGAAAACCACTCCTGAACAATTCTAGCATTGTCGTCCATGAAGAACCCGTCACCATTTGGGTACAAACGCACCATTGCAGGATGGACTTGATCTGCAACAATGTTCAGGTAGTCTTTGGCTTTCACCCGACTGTCAAGGAATATCAGGGGACCCTTGCCGTACCAACAAAACATGGCCCATACCATGACACCTCTTCCTGCAGCTTGAACTGTGTTCACAACACATGAGGAGTCGATCGCTTCATGGGGCTGCCGCCAAATTCTCTGCCTGCCATCGGTGCAAAACAATGTGTAACGTGACTCGTCCGATCACGTAACTTTTTTCCAGTCGTCTACTGTCCAGTCACACCGTTCTTTACACAACTGCAGGCGAACATTCGGGTTTGTTGCTGATTCTAGGGGCTTCCTCACTGGCATGCGATTTCCCATCCCTATTCGCGTCAACTCTCGGCACATTGATCTGGAGGAGATGGGTTGCAATGATCCTTCATTGAAGTCTGCCGTCAGTTGCTCCACAGTAGACCTTCGGTTTTGCCGCACAATCCGTCTCAGAAGACGTCGGTCCCTGTCTGTGTTGATTGTTTTTGATCCACAATTCTGCCGTTTCGACAACTCTTGTGGATTCCGTTTCCACGCAAAGAACACCTTGGAGACCTGACCTTTTGAGATACCGGTCAGTTGCAATCGTAGCTTCAGCTAGACGGGCTCCCACAATAATTCCTTTTTGGAACTCAGACAGGTCTGCTTTTTTCCTCATTTTGCTGAACTTGAGCAGCTGCAGCTTGTTCCTACCCTGTACCTGTAGCTTGGAATGATCATGTACCTCACATGATTGCATTCATTTGCATATCACAATCGTTCTGAGTGAATGCCCCCCTTACCGTGGGTCAGGGGTTTGGGTGCTTCAGGGATTCTGTGAGCTATGCTGGTTGTAGCACGGCTACTTAGGGTCACCCTTACCAGAAAGGTCATGGTTGAGAAGTGAGACGAAGAGTATCCAAACAAACATATATCTCATAATGTCGACGAATGAGAGAATTCATACTGCATCGGGTGTGGCGCAGGTTAAAGTCACCCGCGTTCGGGAGTTAGGCAGAGGCTCTCGTTCGAAAAATAGTCGACAGTCTCCCGGCTGTTATCTCGGAGCAATGCCTCCGAGAAGCCCCACCAGTGCACTCGCTATGCGCTTGGGGAAACGGTCGGGGGCAGCGCATGCCTTTACCCAGGAGGAGAACGGGTAAAGCGACAACGGGATCGGGTGCTGTCAATTGCCACTTGGAACATATTCTCCATGACAGGAAAGGAATCAGAGTTAGTGGATGAAGCCAAACGGTATCGACTGGATATCATAGGTATTACCTCTACGAAACGTCCGGGTTCTGGAGCTGTGGACTTAGAAGGAGGGTGGAAGCTCTTCTACTCTGGTGTCGACCCTAACATGACTGCCCAGGCGGGAGAGGAGATACTCACAAGTCCCCGGCTGGCAGATTATGTTGCATATTAGACCCCTTTAGGTGGAAGACTGTGTCTCCTAAGGCTTCATATAGGGAAACGGTCTTTCTCTCTATTCGTTGCATATGCTCCGAATGCAGTCACAGAGTACGCACTTTTTCTAGATGAAGTTGATGCTGCTCTTAGCAGGAGAGGGAGTGCAGATTCTGTCATCCTGATGGGGGACTTCAATGCACACGTAGGGGCTGATGACCAAACGTGGAAAGGCGTGATTGGGAGGAATGGTGACCCCGATTTAAATGCGAATCGGAGGTGCTTGTTGGATCTCTGTTGCAACAATGGACTTTCCATCACAAACACCTTCTTCCAGCACAGGGATGTCCATAAGTATACCTGGTACAGGGATGCAATGGACCAGAAGTCACTGATTGGTTATGTAATTGTTTCAGCCGACTTATTCCGATCAGTGTTGGATACTCGTGTGAGAAGAGGGGCAGAACTATCAACTGATCACCACCTTGTTGTCTGCACTTTGCGGTTCTCTGAATCCATGCCAACCAAGCGAAATACTAGGTTCAGACAAACTTGGCGCATCAAATGGGAGGCATTGGAGGATAGAGCTGTGAGGAAGACCTTTGCAGATAGCATATCTTCAAGTTTCAAAGAACTACCCAGTGATCGTGGTACTGTTAAAGAGGAGTGGCAGTTGCTTAAAACTGCTGTGATTACTTCGGCTGCAGTGTGCTGTGGTCGTAAGCGGCTGAGTGTGGCGCAGGGCAGTGAGAAAAGGACTGCGTGGTGGAACGGTGAAGTCCAAGAAGCTGTCAAGGCAAAGAAGGAAGCCTATTTGCTATGGCTTGCAAATAAGTCAACTTCGAGTCGAGTGCGGTACACTGAGGTGCGAAAAGCAGCAGCAAAGACAGTATCAACAGCTAAAGCCAAGGCCTGGGAGAAGTTCGGGGAGAAATTCGAGGCAGACTATGGTTCGGCAAACAAGGTGTTCTGGCAGACCGTGCGCCGCCTCCGTGGAAAGAAGTCTCTTTCATCACAAACCATTAAGAGTTCAGATGGGAGGCTTCTGAAAACGGAGGAGAGCGTATTGCATAGGTGGAAGGAATACTTTGCATCTCTTCTTAATCCGGGACAACAACAACTGAGGCATACGAGGTGCACCTTGGAGCGGAGAATAGTCACGGTAGTATCACTGAAACAGAAGTCAGATGGGCAATTAAGTCCCTGAAGACTGGCAAAGCTGCAGGTGATGATGAAATCCGGTCCGAGATGTTAAAGGCCTTAAATCAGGATGGTATCCTGTGGCTGACTCGAGTGTGTCAGGTTGCTTGGATATCTGGACAGGCCCCTAAGCAATGCCAGACAGGAATTGTGATCCCTATCTTCAAAAAGGGAGATCAGAGAGATTGCAACAACTATCGAGGCATCTCTTTGCTCAGCATTCCTGGGAAAGTGTACGCTAAGTGTCTGGAGAGGAGAAGTCGGGAAATAGTCGACTCCAAACTGTCGGGGGAGCAGTGTGGTTTCCGGCCTGGCCGAAGCACGACGGATCACATCTTTGCTCTAAAGAAAATCTTTGCGAAATCCTGGGAGTATGCAAAAGAGGTCTACGCTTGCTTTGTGGACCTCGAAAAAGCATATGACAGAGTTCCTCGGGAGAAGCTCTGGCAAGTGTTGCAAGAGTATGGAGTGGATGGGCAATTACTGGTTGCTATCATGTCTCTGTACGAAAGCTCTGAGATGTGTGTCCGGATAAATGGCATTAAGTCAAGACGGTTCACCGTGGGTGTTGGACTCCGCCAAGGGTGCGTACTGTCGCCCCTCTTGTTCATTATCTTTATGGACTGGATAGACAGGGGCAGCCGAGGCGATGAGCGTGTTTGTGTGGGCGACTGCCTGGTGGAGAGGTTGCTCTTTGCTGACGACCTTGTTCTGCTTGGGTCTTCTCGCAGGAACCTTCAGCATGCACTAGACCGGTTTGCAGCTAAATGTGAAGAAGCTGGGATGAAGTTCAGTGTGGCTAAACCCGAATTTCTGGTCCTTTCAAGACAGCCTGCTCAGTGCGCTCTCCATGTCAGGGGAGCCTCATTGAGACAGGTGGAGAAATTCAAGTATCTCGGGATTGCATTCAAGAGTGATGGACGGCAGGAGAAAGAATTGGATGCTCGGATCGGTGCAGCAAGCTGTGTCAGACGTGAATCTGGCGATCTGTGGTAACGAAACGTGAGCTGGGTAACAAAGCCAAGCTCTCAGTCTTCAAATCTATCTTTGTCCCCATTCTCACCTATGGTCATGAGGCTTGGGTAATGACCGAAAGAGTGCGATCGCGGGTACAAGTGGCCGAAATGAGATTTCTGAGAGGTGTGGCAGGTGTTACCCTACTAGATAGAGTGTACAGCAGCAGAATAAGGGAATCTTTAGGTGTTGAGCCGCTACTTCTCCGCATTGAGAGATCTCAGTTGCGCTGGTATGGCCACGTGATACGGATGCCGCAAACTAGTCTTCCTAGGCAGTTGTTATTTTTCCAAGCCGGTGGGTAAGAGACCAAGGGGTCGGCCTAGAACCAGGTGGATAGACTACATGGAGAATCTGGGTTCGAGTCGCTTGGATATTACCAGGGAGGACATGCGCTGCTGCCCCCGCGACCCTAACGGATAAACGGGTTTGAAAAGTAAGTAAGTAAATCGTTTCTCATCTGCGACCCCGCTTTACATATCAGTACAGTAATTCATCACGGGTTTCTAATTCATTGGCCAGTGTGGTTTTAATAAATCCTCTGAACTGAACGGCTTGAATCTATCGTATTAGTGCTTTCAGATAAATGAGAATCTTCAGCGGATGCTTTTTTTTCTGTAATTTTTTTTCAATAATAGAATGATTCCTTTTTTCCTGTCTAGAGCCCCTCCCCCCCTCCACCTATTAACAGGTTATGTTTCTTAATTACTTATTTTAATGCTCAATAGTTGCATATACGGTTTTCAACGGCCCATCGAACAAAAAAATTTTTAACCGAGTTCCGTACTATCTGAAAATAGGCTAACGTGTGAAAGAATGTGCCGTATAAAGCGCAGATATCTATAAAAAAATATGTAACTTTCATTATCAAGACAGATTTCAAACTACAGTAAATGTAACTTGAAAATTGAATGATTGAAAAACAATGAAATTTGAAGGAACTACAGTACATATAATTCTATACCCAAGTTTTTAATGCATAAAAGACAAAGGCCTTATTTATCGATCCTTCATCACAAAACGTCCTCAGCCCATATACGGGACGCTGCTCGTGTAAACGCAACTGAACCGAGCTTCGAAAATGTCTCGACAGCCTCTCGCTTGTGATCGATAAAAATCAGTCAGGGTAATTTGTTTTGTTACTTTCTTAAACATAAACTTCTCTACTGCCATGTTTCTTGGGCAATATCGCTAGATGGGCTTGCATAAGAAAATAACTCAGCGTTTCGATCACTGCGATTGCGATATCTTATTTTCTCATCACCCTTGTTAAATATTGTATCATTTTTAGAATTACTTGACGCCACAGTCTATCTCAAACAGTAAATTATACGTTCTTTCATTATATGAAAAATAAACTAGCAGTAAGGTTGAATCCAACTCATCTACGAGTGACAGTTCGCGTTCTGAGGCTCAGCGGATTGCATTTTACTCCTTATTAATAGCTGAAAACAAAGAAAACGAGAAAACCTAGTGTCCACAGGTTGGCTGTCGTATATGTTTACTAAACAAAGGCCTTTTGGGTAGGCCAATAAAATTAGTCTATTTAAACCGAGAGTCGTCATAATACGAGTCCGTACTAACAAAATTCTACTGTAATTATACAACCTGTCACAATAAAGTTCGGTGAATGATGGCATATTGAGAGTGGATTGCTCGCTTACATGAAACAGCAGTTACTATCCTTCAAAGTAATCCCCGTCGATGGTAATGCACTTCTGGGAACGCCTGGACAAGTTCTGGAAACTCCTGGCGTAGTCGTTTTTAAGGATAGCCTTCAGTTGGGTCGTAACATTACGTTGGATGTCTGGCCACTTCGGGGGGCGTCTTCTACGGTGTTCCGGCCTCCTCGGAACCGTTTAAACCACTCATAAACACGCTTCAAAGTAATACACTTTCTTTGTAAACTGTTGTCATCATTTCATGAGTCTCTTTCGTTCGCTGATCTATTTTGGGTTTCGACCGCGCGTACTACGCCTTCTCTCTTCAATGTCCTGTTTAAACACAATAAACACACTCGCAGCGCTGATTCTCTCAAATTTGTTTAAACATGTCTCGACCTGTCTGGGGCAGGATACGACGATGGTGCACTCTTACGACCGTTAGCAATTTGACGTCATTTGTCGAACTTTATTGTCACAGGTTGTAAAATGCAAGTATTTTTGTAATAAAAAAGAAAATATATTAAAAATTGAAAAAAGGTTTTATTTTATTTGTAATAAATTTAAATATGTATTTCTTGAAAAGTTTTTGTTACCAGTAATGGAGATTTACTGTTTTGGTATTACCGGTAATATTGACAACCCTACAGGTAACTGTACAGGGTGCGTAAGGTATTTGAGGATACACTATAGTAAATTGTATGTCCTTTCTGTTTCCGGAAAGCAAAATGACGGACCATCAATTAACACAAATCATGAAGAGAGATGCTGTAATCGTGGCAATAAAGGCAGAGCACAGCGATTTAGAGATATCACGATTTCTAAAGGTCGCAAGATCATTCGTCCACAAAGTGCGGAAGGAGTTGGAGACCGAAGATGGCAATGTTACACCAGTAGCAAAGCGTAAAAAGCATGCCTGAATTTATTCAGCAAGTGCAGTAAGGCCATCGATGACAATTCCAGAACATCCATGAGGTCACTTGCCAAAGATCTCCATGTGTCGGAAGGAACAATCAGAAATGTTGTCTACGAAAACATCAGATATCACTCGTATGTTGTGCGAAGAGGTCAGTTTACCTCAGACAAAACACGGGAAAACCACCTACTCAGGCTCTTAAATAAGCAGAAAAATCCGTGTGAAGCTGATTTACTGTGGATTTGGCCTCCTAACTCCCCTGACCTGAATCCGTTGGACTACTACGTATGGAGCGTTTTGGAGATAGAGGTCAATGAACACCGCCATAACACCAAAGAATTGAAAGCTGCCATTGTTCTAGTGATGACCAATAAAAATTATGACCATTTGATTCTCGCATTGAAGCAGTTATAAAAGCTGAAGGCGGATTCATTGAATAGCCATATAACAAGAAGGTTTCTTGTGTATGCTCATGATATGTTTCGATAATAAAGTTATTATCTCGACTTATATCTCTGTTTTCTTTCTTGACGTGAATCTGTCCTCAAATATCTTACGCACCCTGTAGATAGCATACCAGGCCGTGGAATTCTCTTATCTATTTTCATCAATCCTGAGTTCTCAATTTGAAACATTTATTTTCTCCAATGTAGTATTTAGAAAATGTAAAAGACTGTATATTCTTTCGTTTCTCATCACTTGCGATCGAATGACATATCACATGCCATATCTTGTCTTTTGAAAACGTTAAGTTCTAAAGACCAAGTGACCACTACATTTCAACTTCGACTCCAATGAGAGAAGTTGGTCCAAAATTCTAAATAAATTAGATCTGATAAAGAAATAAGGTAAAGCCAGAAACTCAAATAAATATTAATGGTATAGTGGTCTCAGTTTTCTTCTTCCATTATTAATGTATCTGGCCTAGAGGAATCTGCATACAAAATTTCCATTCCTTTACACACATACAGTTAGGAGCATATTGATAGGTGCACCCCCAAAATGCATGAAAAACTAACATTTTTTAATACAATCGAACATAAATGGTTTGCTACAATCTTTTATACCAAAACAAAAACAATATGTAACAAAAGCACTCCCATTCGGATCTATAAAAAAATATATATCAATAAATGAACACAAAAGCAGGGTGCAAAAAGATAAATTCAGCTCAACAACATTGAATTGATTTGATAATTTACTTATCGATCGTGGATCCTTTATTGTTAACACCATCCAGACATCTCTTAGGCATAGATTTGACGAGATTTTGAAGTTCCTGAATGGTTAAATAATCCCACACTGACACAATAGATGCTTTCAATTCTGTTTTGTTGCTGTATTGTTTTATGCACCCATTTTGTGAATATATTCGACGCACCATGATTCCCCACAAATTTTCAACAGGATTTAAATCTGGACTGATGGCTGGCCAGTCCAGAACAGTGACGTTGTGGGCTTCAAACCACTGCTTTGTGTGTTTAGAAACATGAATGCTCGCGTTGTCCTGTTGAAATATGTAGTTATTGCCAGCAATGTTGGTCGCATCAGGTAGCAGACAGTTCTGCAAGGTTTCGGTGTACTTTACGCTATTCTGTTTTCCTTCTAGAAAAGCGAGTTTCAACTTTCCGCCTGCTGCAAATCCAGCCCACACCATTAACGAACCACCACCTTGCTCTCGTTTAGAAAAATACTTCGCCTCTTTTCGAATATCATGCCAGTAGCTATGGATGCCATCAGGACCATAGAAATTGAACTTCTTTTCGTCGCTGAATATAATTTTGGTCCAATCAGTTTTTTCCAAAAGATGCTTTTCCGCAAATTGCATTCTGGCAAGTTTGTGCACTTCTTTCAGTCTTGGAGCAGCCTTTGGTCTCACATACTCCATGATGTTTGAGCGCCGAATTGTTCGTCTGATGGTCCAAACAGATGCCGTCGTTCCTATTTCACTACTAATTTGTTTTGCAGTCAGGGTCTGGCTGCTGGCCATCCTGACAACCTTGCGTTCTGTTCTCTTGCTCAGTTTTCCTGGTCTTCCTGTTGGTTTCTTTTTGCCATATTCGTCTTTTTTTCTAAGGAAATTTAGAACAACAGTACTGGAACGTCCGAGATTAGCAACAATTTCACGACTTGACCATCCTGCCTCTTTGAAAGCAAGAATCTTGCCCTTCTCTTCTTCGGTCAATGTACAACCTCTCCCCATGTTTGCAAAGATGAAAAGTTAATTGAATATATTTTTTTTCCACTTTATTATGAATATATGATTGCCTACCATTCACCATAAAATGGTTTGATCCTTTTTATTTACATATTTTGATGTGAACCTATCATTTTGCATCCTGCTTTTGTGTTCATTTATTGATATATATATATTTTTATAGACCCGAATGGGAGTGCTTTTGTTACATATTGCTTTTGTTTTGGTATAAAAGATTGTCGCAAACCATTTATGTTCGATTGTATTAAAAAATGTTATTTTTTCATGCATTTTGGGGGTGCACCTATCAATATGCTCCTAACTGTATATACCATTTAGAGAAATCGACCCTTCTAACTCTAATCCCCGTAACTCCGCCCCTTGGTTGTAAATCAAAATTTAATTAAATAGTGAGGTAGCACATGACCATAGTAAGCTACATTTCGAATTTCAACCTTCTATGTCAAAAAATGTAGAAAATATGAAGTGAATAGTCAGCCAGGGAGTCAGACAGACAGACACGCGAATATGTTAAAACCAATACGTAGCTCCATTCTTCTGCTACTTTATAAATCACGTCTTTTCAAATATGAAAGAAATTCCCAATACAAATTGCTCTCTCCAGTTTATAACGGAAGACTGAAGAAATCCCCCCGAAGTGCTGCCGCTTTTACGCTAACGCCAGTTGACATCAGCGCCTTGTTCCGCCCAAATCGAGCACATTTGATAAAATTTTCGGTTTTGTTTGTCTGTTTTCCTCTGGCATTCGTCTTGTTTTCTTACGCCTCTGCCAAAGATCAACCAATTAAATGTATTGGAGAGGGGAACAAAGCTGTCACGATGGGTCACGAGCCGTGGGTAAACAGGCGCTTCAATTCATCACACGTTTAAAACAAGAGCAGACACCAACAGCAAAATAGTTTCTTCGGATCGGTCTGGATTAATAAAGCAGGAAAAGGAACGGAGGCAGGGGGAAAAGGGAGCGGGGTAATGGGGAGGAGGTAAAGGGATATTTCATCGTGCGAAGAGTACGGCTTCAATCTTGTGGTGATCAATCACGCATCAGGGAACTGAACCTATCTCCTCCAAACAATTCCAATCCTTGTGAAAATGCCAACGACTAAAGCAAAAAAACACACAAGGGATAACGGGGGTGGCAGAGATATAGGCGAGAAAGAATGGGTGCTAAGAAGAACGAAATGGCGGGAGGAACTGAACAAAGAGTGAAAGTGGGGAGGAGGGAAATAGTAGCTTCGTAAAAAAAATAAAAACTTCAAAAACTGACTTTAATCGATCGGAACATTCACGAAAAGAGGGTGTTTCTCGTGACGTGTAAATCACTCGAGTGGTGAGGAACTCTTCGTTAGCTCGTCAAAATATAAGTAACAGAATTTTGGGATAAAATCTGATAGTATTTTCTTTGTGGCTATTTTATTAGGAGCAGAGCATGAATGTGCTTATTGGTTTTATCATGATGGTCTTCCTTAGGCTTCATGCGATTTTTCTGACAGGTTGACGTAGAAGGCTGATATTTGGTCTATAGATTGTTCTAGACAATTCCTTCTTCAATTACTTTAGGTAAGGACTAAAGGAATCTCAGTATCTGTGACGTCATCTGAAACTAGGGTATGCAGAGGAGCCTTGTAATCGTGATATGCAGTATAGCAAAACTTAAAATTTATAGCCACACAATGCCTAGATCGAAGTGCTCTATTGGGGACGAGATGGCGGCTGTAGCTCCAGTGATCATCCGGTTATTTTCTCAAAGAACATTGCGAGCAAGGAGGTTGACGAAAAGGCTAATTTTTCACTTTTCCTGACATTTTTCTTTAAACAAAGATTAGATTTAATGTAAAAATTTCAACTCTAATATTTAGGTGAATGCTATACGTATTCGTGAAATGCAAACTACATTAAAACAAACAACAAAAAAAAAGAGAGATCTACTTTTATTTTCTTTATCGATTATATTTTTAGAGCGCGATTCCATCGAAAGATGGCAGTCCATTGCAGCTTTCAATAGAAATCCTCGATGACGAGGGTTGTTTACTTTGAAGCACGGTCTGGTCATCGAGCTCCATTGTTAAAATGAAGCTAAAGTTTCTAGCTCCCGGTAGGGCGGGAACTCTATTGAAAAGTGGCGCTGCGTGTACAATCGGCCCAAAAACGCCTGCAGCGCCGCCCTCTCGACAGACAGAAACTTTACTTTCATTTTCAGTTTCAATGAAAAACCTCTATCGCAGGTCACGGTCGGCCCTGATGCGATCTATGCGGCACCTGGCGCGATCTGTTTTCCTTAGCTTCTCGAAACAATGGAAAATGGCCGAAGCTCGATGACCATGAATATCTATAGACTGCGCTTTGAAGCAAGGCTTTTTCTATACAGGTTGGAAAATCCCATGTTAAGAGCTTTGAACATTTTTTTCTCTGGCCGACAGAGCGGCGCTGCGAACAGTGTAGTGGGGAAAAATTCTATCGCTCAGTATGGATTGATACAGGTTTTCTACTTCCCGCCTGACTTTTTCTCAAGTATTTTAAGATTTTTTGTTTCCAACAATTCGTGAAAAATGAAAACTACTTCTCTCTCTCACTCGCGTCTCAAGAGAAACGGAGAAGGGAGGGGGGAGAGACGATTTCCCGTCCTCTGAACTAGAGTTACTCTATCTATATAATAAGTTAAATGTCGATTTGTTTTATGTATAATTAAATCCGTTTACATAAATTATTATCAATTTACTGTCATCGGCCTCGGTGGCTCAACGGTTGAGTGATCGCCTCTGACGCCCGAGCACGCAGGTTCAATCGCGGTCGAGGACGACGAAGTTTTTTCAGGGGGGGGGGGGGATCCTGAGATCACGCCCTTCCTTCAGCAGGGTAGTAAAGCCGTTGGTTCCGTGTACTGGTTTGCCGGCTACACGTTAAAGAACTCTTACAAGCCAAAATTTGTGGCCCCTATAACTCTATTCCGATATGACATAGTAGTTGAAAGGGACGTTAATACCAACCAATAAATTCATTGTGACATTTCTCCAGAATATCTCAAATCGATAATTAAAGACACCACTTTTATTAAATAAACTTCACGTAATACAAGATAAGAGGGGGATAAGGTTTGTTTTTTTTTCAAAACACGCTTTTATAATGTTTTATTATTATATCTCGTCAAGTCGGCTTCAACAATTTGAAAAAACTAATTGTTTGGTCGAAACAATTAAGCAATTCGTATAACAATCGTTCCTACGACTTAGGAAGAGACGACTGAAATGAATCGGTGCCCTAGAACACGAACCAGTGAACCGATTTGAAAAATGTTTCCTATAACATGCATTGTCATCGGTCCTCTGTAGGTGTATCAAATTTCAGGTCTCTAGCTTGTCGGGAAATTGGTCTACACTCAGAGACAGCGGTTTCCATACCCCCATTTTTGGAACATTCCATTGAAAATTTAATTTTAATATTTTGGCACAAATAAGCCTTCACAGGTCCTTAATTGTTACTATATCTAAAAATGTGAAATGACTTATCAGTATTGTTATACAACTAAACAATCAAGAAAACCCTGCAATCTATGTGCCAGCAATTTCCATATGCAAATTTAAACTGAATAATTCTGACACCAGAAGGCAGTAAAATCATCAGTTTCTCACTTACGTGTTAGGCAGTAGTTGACACTGGTTTCACATAATAGGAATGGTTCATCCAGTCGAAATTAGGAACCTGGCAAAGAAAAAATTCCAGGATGGTGAATCGTATGGTAAAATTGCAAAAGACTTGGAACTGAAAAAGTCAACAGTACGATTTATAATACATCATGATTATGCAGTAAAGAAGAAATAAAAGCCAGCCAACAAATTGCTTCACAGACATCTGGGGTTGCATGAGTTCATATGGCATAGGATCACTGGCATTTCTTAACACCACCGTAAACGCAGCAGTTTTTCAAGAGATTTTAGAGTATTTTTAATACTATCCGTTGAAGAACTGTTTCGGGATCGGCATTTCATCTACCAGCATGGTAATGCTCCTTGTCATGTACCGAAAACAGTGAAAGCATGGTTAAACTCCAACAATATTACTGTGTTAAATTGGCCGCCGAATTTCCCCGATCTTAACCCCATAGAACAGCTGTGGGGTGAAGCCAAAAAGACTTTATCTGAGCAGAAACCAACAACAGTTGCCGAACTAAAGGAGAAATTGTTACAAGTACGGAAAAGAATTACTCCGGAACATTGTAAGAAACTGGTTAGCTCAATGCCACGTCGTATTCAAGCAGTTATTGATGCCCAGGGTGGTGCAACAAAATATTAATTAAAATCAAGCCAGTTAACCTTATTTAATTGTTTTTTTGTTCCCAATATTGTAACAATAACAATATTCCATTATTTTGTTACATATGCTATAAATATGAATTAATTTTTATGTTTGTGTGACCTTTTTTTGTGTCTTAAGCTAAAAGACTGTAGATTATGGATCTTTTAAAGATTGTGCATTATATTTAAATAGTTTTTTGCTACAGAGGAATGAATACAGATCGTTGACAACTGAATCCACTTATTCCATTTTTCTAGCGGACAGTTGTATATCGCTTCAGATGGTAACCAAATGTTTTCTACAAGTATTCCATTACCACTTTTGCTGTAACTTACAAGGTTAAAAAGTTGATTTGAGTCAAAATTGAGGTGAGCATCAGATTGTGCATCCTCGATTTCCTGTAGCATTGCATTAACGATTGTTGACAATTTTAATAGATTTCTAAATATTTCGGTGGATCACTTCAAAGTAAACACACTGCATAAATAAATAAAGTAGCGCAATCCGCTGCCAAACTATCACAAGTAGAGCTCAAATGCAAAATTAGATTGAAAATGCTCTTGAAATTATTTTTAGCAATCACGTTGATTAATAATGAAATTAACTTCAAAATTAAAAATGCAGACAATAGCGTTCCTTTATATTGCATATTTACTGACAGATATTAGGAATGGCGTATATATATATGGCGGTTTCCTTTATTTTTATACACACTGCCAATGAATTAGAAGCATATGCAAATTTTTATTTTAATCCTTAAACAGTTTGAGGTCTTGTGTTTCAAGCGTAGGGTAGATGTACCAGTAGTTGACAGTGTACCAGTAATTGACAATCCACGATTTAAAGACTTTTAATAAAGTAACAAAGCAAAAAAAGGGACTGGGGTTGCCACCTCTTATTAAACAACGTATTAGGCTTCCCAGAAAAACAAAAAACAAGGAACTTCGGTCCCTATTATGGCCGCAAACACGTGTCGATTGTTCAATGCCTTATCGAGTCGAAAAAACCTTGTAATGAACCACTACGCGAGGGTTTGAGTACTTGAATTTATTTCATGAATGTTATGCAATATTTGTTATTAATTTTACGTGAACCTTTTTGTGTGATCAGTGGACAATACTTCTAGTAGTAACAGAATGTCTGATGACTAATTTTTTAACTGTTTTAATCCACCGTCAATTACTAGAACCCAGATATGTAGTGTCACTAGTAATTGACATGGGTTATTGATAATTTCTGTGTTTAAAAAAAAACGACCACAAAATATACTAATGTGGTTTAGAATGTAGGGTAATAATAAGGAAACATGATGGTTTTAAGTGTAACTTCTGACTTTCCAGTATTTAACCTAACTGTGTCAATTATAGGAACTTGACTGTCAATTTCTAGATCACCCACTTTGACATAAATCTTCTACGCCCTATTCGCCGATTCTTTTTGTTGGTCCTGAATCTTGTCACAGAGACGATCAACAGAAAGCCCAGGACAAGTTATCTTCCAAGAAAAAAACTACTATTCTGTTTACTATGATAAGACGTATCATACGATGAGTTGGATGAATTTTGCATAGTTGAAGAACAGTTGTCAAAAATTAAGTTTTTCTATGAACAATTTGTTGGCCAAGATCTGATGATACTGCACTACTGGAAAACACCTTCATTTTTTATGGTCTTTGCACTCTACATGGGAATAGACTGATTTTATTTATTATTTTAAAGGGGAAAAAAGATAAATGATCAATATGTTTTAAAAAGCACAATTTTAGTTATGTTAAATACTTTACACATTCTTAAAAATGCTTGATTTCTTCAGCTACTTTTGAATGTTATCAATTTTTTTTGTATAAATATATAATAAAAATGTGTAATTAAAGTATTGTCAATTACTGGTGAAACTGCCTGTCAACTTCTGGTGCATTAACTGTCAACTACTGGCGATTCATGCATTAGTTAGGAAAAAATTTAATAACTTAATAGCTTTTAAAAATATAATAATTGTATAGAGATGGGCGCATTCTGCATTCTATTTAAAATTTAATGGTATAATTAGAAAAGTTTCAAAATACAATTTGTATTACGTACACAATTTTGTTTCACAGTAATGTCTTAAACTGTCAATTACTGGTACATCTACCCTATACTTATTTAAGAAGGAGTTGGATGAGTCTAATCACAGAAAGAAAGAACAAACTGACTTTGGAAGGTTGGTGCTCTTCTAGCTAGAGCTGCGATTGAAATAACGAAGCAGGTAACTGGAGTTCCGAAAGGTGGGATATCCAGAGTATTCAACCGTTAGAATAACGAACCACAGTCTTTGTCTGAAAAGGGGTACCTGCGGCTTAAAGACAAATCAATCATATTTTAACAGAGGATAACCACTGTGCAAAAAATGTCAAATAATTTTAACCAAGGCTGTTCTCGACCACTAATGGCAGAACCATGTGCTAGGAATTGAAGCATTCCCCTGTGACTGAGCATTCCTATACGAAAACCCTGGTTTCTGCAACAAACAAGAAAATTCGTCTACCGTGGGGTCTGGAAAGTCATGACTGGACCCTGAAGACTGGAAGTAGGTTAAATGTTTTCTGACGAATGACGACACGCGTTTTTTGTACCCAAACCCCAAGACATGGGTCCGAAAACTTTATTTCCATGTTAGAACTCATTTTCTACAACTCTTCATTATTACATTACTCATAGGAAACACACAGGCACAGAACGTACAAGCATACCACGTGAAGCTCTTTCTTACATGAAATGTTCAAAATGCCCTCCTATACCATGGATGCATGCATCATTGAGACTCTTCATGCCCATATTGTGGAAGGTTGCGAAACAATACGCAATTCTCCAATACGCAATACATCAGCGCATCCGGAATTCAATTATGAGAAAACAATGGAAGGAAAAAATTCCTTGACCTGGATTCAAACCAGGAACCACGAGTATCACGCTCGTTGCCTGTACCAATTGAGCTATCGTGTACAGGGTACAGCAAGACTGTCTCCAGGTATCTTAGAGAGTACAACGCTGTTAAGATGAAAGACCAATCATAGGGAGGGGGGGGGGGTCGATCAGTGCGATCTGTCCGCCCTATCAGTGGGCTTCCATCTTGACTACCTTGTAGTCTTTAGGATACCTGAAGAGAGTCTTGGGGTACCCTGTACACTATAGTTCAATTGATAGAGCCAAGGAGCGTGATACTAGTTTGAATCCAGATCAAGGATTTTTTTCCTACTTGTTGGCAGTTGGAGGATAGTGACTAACGTGATTGGCTGAATTTAAACTATGAAGTCTATCGCTCAGATAAGGTCACCCGTCAAGTTATAATAGACGGGCTGCACATGCTGTAATTCGGGTTAAAGTGATTCCAAAAAATATTAAACAGATGACTCGAATTCATTGGTTATGTCGTTACATGTATATAATGTTCATGTCTGAGATTCGAAAGTGATTTAATACGAAGGCGAATATTGAATCCGGGGAACGCTCCGAACCCTTTCGCTATCAAGAGAGAGCTTTGTCATCTTTAGCCCTAACCCAATTTCATAGTTTTACTTCATTCCAATTACTTCTGGGAAGGAAAAAAAATTGTCATTTTAAAGAGTCTTTTTGAAATTTCTATTTTCACGCATGAACATTTGCAACTTCTTTTTCTTTTTTACGATACGCCATTTGTCATCATAAAAATTGCCCAAAGCTCTTGCATTCCAAACTGGTGCCCACCACCACCACCTATCTCGTCCTACCCCCACCGCCATCGCAATCGAAGCGTGTTTCTCACCATAATTAGAAAATTACTCAAGTCGAAAACTTTTTCGTTGTCGGCGAAAAGGCCCTTCCCTGTATGCGTGTTGTTGTGTCGTTCTCCATTTAATTCTCCTCCCAGCCGAGCCTGCAACCAGGAGAAGGAAAGGGGGCCTCCGTTCATGTTTCATTCCACCATTTTAATTGTTATAATGTCTGGCATCCCCCAAATCCCCACTCCACACACACACACTCACATACCCTTCGTTCCGAAGCCCTAACGTCATCGTCAGCAGTGATGCTCGTAAAACCCCCTATCTGTTGAAACGGAGGCAAGGGGGAGGGGGGGGGGGTTAAAAAGAGCCATTTTTCCGCCGCTTTTACATCGGGCAATAAAAGCCCGAGCAAGATAAATCGTCGCGGCTAATCTCATCGTCCTAATAAGGCAGCGGCTCTAAATGGCCCCGCTTATTAACCAAAGAATCTGTCGCCATGCGAAATCTGGAAACAATAAGTCGGCTGCAATCTCCATCTGCAGTCATGTGGAAGCCATCAGGAGAGCGATGACGAAAATCTCGCGACACTCCTTAAAATGTAATGCCACGGATTGGGAGGAGGGTGTTGTCGCTAGAGAAGGTGGCGATGGCAAAGAGAAGGGGAAAAAATCAAAGGAGGAGGAGAAGGCAAAAAATAAAAAATAAATAAATGCCAAGGAGCCAGCTAAACACGTAAGCAAAAACAGCGTGAAAACACACATTGAGCAATGGGGAGTGAGGAGAGCGCGGAATGGATGCAAAGAAACGAAATAAACGAGAAGCTGCTTTCATTTGCAGTCCCCTCTGCAGCTGTGTTCAGTTGTCGTTGCTGGTGTCTCAGATGTGTTCAGTTGTCGCATCTGATCACGTCCACCGGACAAAGCAAGAGGGGAAGCAATAGGCAAAGAAAGCATTCGTTTCTATATCCGCTGGCTTATAAATGAGTGATACAAGTACATCATCAATACTCAAAAAATAAACTTCAAAAAAATTACAAATAAAAACTGTTGCGACTAAGCAAGCTATCATTACCAAAACGAAATTAAAAACCCAATGAGGAATATTATAATATTAATGTGTTAGATAGCATGTATTTGTGTATGAATTAGATTTTGTATGAGCATGCTTGAATGAAAGGTTTAAGTGGATGTGTAAGCATGCATTTGTGAATGGATGTGTAATGTATAAGAAAATAGAGTTAAACAGACACTGAGTCAGTTTATGTCAACGATATTGAAATTGCTGAAACCCTGTACTGCTATTGAAACCCATGCGCCGTCATCTATTATTTCTAAGTGTTGGTCTTGCATCTTCTACCGCAACAACGCTCATTGAGATTTCGATGCTAGCCTTAGTTTTCCTTACCCAATAATGCTCAATGTGTTGAATGGCTTGCAGAAACGACATCTCCGATTCGTCTGCAGCAAATGTTTAGGAGACGTTATGGAAAGAAATCTAATCCGAAGATACTGTTTTGGCGATTCAAATCTCATTCACTACGTCAACTCAGAAATCAGTTAGACAAGCTTCGCGTGAACTTCCAAGTACCAAGGAGTATACTGCACGAAGCTGTACGCAAACGTCTAAAATTACGAGGCTCGTCCAGAAAGTAAGTTTCGTTCGGTAATAAAAACAAAACTACTACATATATATTCAAAAAATTTTCTTTACCAGATTCTATGTACCTTTAACTATTTTTCCACATAGT
>JAHWFO010082738.1:405781-443894 GCA_023313115.1 Rhysida immarginata
CTTTATATCAATTGTTAAATTCTTATTTCAACTGTTTTCACCATTCAAAAACGTTTTATCCTACTGATGATGAGAAATATTCTCGAAAACGTTTTATATAAATTTTATCCCAAATATATGGATCACCCTCTTCAAAATTTCATCTGTATTTCAAAACCAACAATTCCTTCAAGATTATCGATTTCTACTATCTTCACAAGACTTCATCTACATCCTCAATAGACTAAGTTTATTTCTACTATCAACAACATCTTCAATAGACTACATCGTTTAAGTTTTCTTCCATCTCACAAGTTTCTTCATCGTTTTTCAAGATTGGTGACTTTATTTTTGTTTTTATTAAATTTTAATTTTACGATTTTCCCCATTAAAAGGAGACTACCCACATTTAAATTTAAGTAAGCAATGAAATAAACAGATCTGTATACAAATCAGAGCGAAAATAGCATCCGTCGCGTCCGTCACGTAGCGCTCTGTGTGGCCACTGCATTTTGTCCATCGCGTCCGTCCCGTCCATCACATCCGTCGCGTAGCGCTCTGTGTGGCCGTACCTTAAATCAAGTAGAGCTTTCATTCTTTTCCTTGACGTTCTTTGGCTCAGTGCTCATAATCTATATTATTAAGTAACGGAAGAATGGAGCAACTTATTGGCTTTATAATGTCAATCCTTTCTAATTTCTACATTTCTTGAGGTAGAAGGTTGAAATTCGGAATGTAGCTTACTATGGGCATGTCCATCTGCACTATTTAGTTTAGTTTGGTATACTGGGGTCGAAATTACGGGGGTAGGATTCAGAGAGGACATCATATCTATGTGCTATTTAGGTACGAAAAGGCGTGAAACTCAGTATCCAGATTCCTCTAGGCAAGGCGTGAAACTACATTACTATGAAGTTTAGGCCCAGTTGTTCCATTGGCGTCGGATTTGCGGGGGTGGCAGTCACTTGGTCTTTAGAACTAAGGCAACATATGGCATGTGATATATCATACGTTCGGAAATGATGAGAAAGGAAAGAAAATACGAGCTTTTTTACATTTTCTAATATTACGTTCGAGAAAATTAATTTTTAAAATTAAAAAAGTGCAGATAAACGTGTAAAAATAGATGACTGCAGGATCTGCTACTTGCCTTACCCTACTGGGGGGATGGGGGTAATTTCTTTTTAATAAATGCTAAAGCTCTTCCTTGGAATGTTTACAAGACTTTATTCATTCTCTATTTGTAATTGTTTAGCCAGTTTGTTTCTTACAGTTTTAAATAAATACATATATAAAAACAAAAAAAATAATAAAATTTTATCATAGAGGAACTAAGAATTCTTTATCATGTTCAAAAATAGCAGTAACGAAAACATTAAAATATACAACAATTTTATTCAACAGAGTCAACATTAGAGAACATAATGGAAATCGAGTCGGTATTTAATTCAACATTTATTAAAACTGCGGCAGATAAAAAAATTCTGCTTGAAACTTTTCGCTGTAAGGTAAACAACTCCTACAGATAATAATAAATTTCTGTTTTCATCCTTTATCACAAAACAAATATTATCCATCTGTTTTTTCTTCATTAAACAAGCGAGCTCATTAAAAAAAATAAAATCCAAACGAGAGAGCTTTGCTCTTTGTTCATAACCCCATCCTTCTGCCTGCAAAAGCAAAACAAATGAAGAAATCTGGATGATTTATGCAAACGGTGGAATCAAAAGGGAGGGGGGGTCAACTTGCTATCCATTAAGGGAGCCCTCAAAAATAACCTCATCATCATCATCATCATTAGAATAATGGCTCATCATTTGAAATGGCAGTCACACCTGTAACCGAAATCGACTCCGCTTTCCTTAATGCAGCGTGTCACGTGAGGGCGCCCACCATTTACTCTAACCCCGACACCTCTCTCTCAATTTGGCCACTCTTTTTTTTTAATGAATATTCTACAAAACAATCGAAGATGAAGGCGTTCAAATTTTAAAGAGCTTTCGTTCAAAAATATGTTTAAGTTAATATATTACCAATATGTCAGTTTTCCTCAATTCGGGCAATATATATTTTACAGTACAAATCAAAATGTATTGTATATTGTCGTTCGGGTTTACCTTCCCCCCCCCACAAAATGTCGCTCTTAAGAATCCAGGGAAAATCGACCATCATTGCTGAATCCTAACGTCCTTGACAGCTTTTCTCCATTGTCCTAATGTCTCGATGAATTTTTTTCCCTTGCTTATCGCAAACTGCACCTAGATTTGAGGGGGAAGAAATCTAGACGAGAATGCAAAAGCTGCATTTTCAAAGATATCCGAGATCCCATCATTTGGCGAGTGTGAGGATCTTTTCTGGAGTTAACGGAAGCCTTGCAGTACATAACGGAAAAGGTCCAGGCTTTGCGCAGACCAGTCTATTCGGGAAGACTTGATTTTTCCACATACGTGCAGTATAAGGTATATTAAGAAATTAAAGAGACCACTGAGCTGACTTTGGGAATTAGTATGAAAAAGATTCATTAGATCAAACTAATGTATGTTCCATAATATGAACGAAATCATTGTTGATTTTTATCTGATTCTGATCAATATCTGATGCTTTGCATTTTCAAATAAATGTGAACCAATATTGGCAGAGAAGCAGAGGTAAAGAACTAGCAGAGAAAGAAATTCGAATGGCAATGAAAAATTAGAGAGACAATAGGAATACCCAAGATTGCTGCAATACACAATGTTATTGTCAAGCAAGATGAATATATAAAAAAATAAAGGGTCAAACAAATGATACGGTAGAAATATTTAATGTGCCTTACGCGTTTCAGTATTACACTATCTTCGGAGGCTGATATAGCTACAGAGAGTGTCCTGGCCATGCCAGAATTTATACAGAAGGTACAGGATAAGGAATGAATTTGATTGGTTGAACAGTTCATTCCAATAGAAAATTCAATGATTAGCGGATTGCTTACGGGGGAATAGGCGGACCTATTAGAGAACCATTCTGACGTTATCCGGTCCAGAGTTTCTTGTCACCTTCAATGAGGAGTTCCAGAATATCGTTTCATCGAATGTGGTCTGGTTGTTAAGTAGGACGTTTTGGTCTTTTGGGCGATGCTCCTTATTTCGATTTCTTCGTGGATTAAGATTTTAGCCTTGTTCTTGCCTTTCCATAAAATGCTCATGAATTCCTCCATTGGCAGCATTCTGTACTTATGTTTGATGAGGTGCTCAGCATAGGCGGACTTGTTGTCTCCATTCATCCATGACCGGCTATGCTCCTTAAATCTTTCTTGGAAGGATCTCGTGGTGGATCCAATATAGTATGCATTGCAGTCTGGACAGGCGAGTTTGTAGACTCCTGCCTGTTTGTATATATCCTGATCGGTAGCCTTCTTTCTGGGGTTTTGGATGAAACGGTTGTTGAGTTTGTCCTGAAGGCGACTACAAGGTCTTTGGCCAGTTTGTAGGCTTCAGGACTAAAGTAACTATGTGTGATGAAAACCAGTACCTATATCAGTCTCCGAAGATGGTGTAATACTGAAACGCGTAAGGCACATTAAATATTTCTACCGCATCATTTGTTTGACCCTTTATTTCTTTATCTAGTTATTATGATACTTGACAATATGGACATTATGGAAGATGAATATGGCATTAAGAAGAGAACAGGAAGAAAACCTGCCCCCTCTCCCAGAGTCTTAAAAAGAATTGCGAGCCTTGCTGTGTCCATCAAGAAATCGGCGGAAAAGTGAGCCATGTGACTGTAAGGAAAGGACTGAGGAAAAAACCATCATGTGAAACATCTTAAAATGAAGACTGTTCCAAAACTCTTGGTAGCGCAAAAGGAGGCAAGATTGAACTGGACCAAAAATTCACGTCCTGGACTACAGAATGACTGTCAGTTGTATTTTCAGACGAAAAGTAATTCAAGTTGGACGGGCAACATGGCAACAAGTGTTATTGGCATGATTTGAGAAGAGAACTCAGAGATACATACAGTCGACAACTCGAGGGAGGTACATTCAAGTTATGGGATGCATTTGCATTTCATGGGAAAGCAGATTTGGTTATCGTCAATAACCGAATGAATTCAGACATATATCAAGGTGTGCTTTACTATGGATTGTAAAGCAAGATATATTACAATGGGAGGTTATGAGGGGGAGTTCAACAGAACAATGCTTCATGCTATATATCAATATCTACGAAAACATGGTTTGCAAAATAAAATATCAATATTTTGGATTGGTGCTTTCGTAGCTGGAAATAACCTATGCGGTGTCCTTATTAAGAAGATTTTTGCTGGAAATAAGCAATATGAAAATGCAAATGAGCTCCGAAGAGCAATAATGGATGCATAAAATACAATTTCCAAAGAGACACTTGAAAACCTAATAAGGTCAATGCGAGGACGTCATTATAAATAAAGGAGTCTAATTTAATTTCTTCCCAATTTAAAATTCTGGATAATTCATGTGGTCTTATAAATACTTAAAAGTAAAAAGCATTACAATTGAAATTTCTTACGAGGCGTGAAAAAATTTATTTTTACATGAAAGAGCATTTCTTAAACTACGAGGGCAAGTCAAAAATTATCTACACTTTCGCCATAACACAACTTCAGGGTTATCATGCAGTCTTCTGCGCATGCGTGCTTAGAGTTGGTACGCCTACGGTCACGTGTGCGAAATTTGATACTGATCGCGTCATATGCTTTCTGGCTATAACTTTATAAACATGTCCGCTCCGCTAACAGTTTGCACCAAGGAGGAATAACAAACAGCGATTCAATTTCTCTGGTTCAAACCATCAAGTTGAATTTTGAGGTGCCTGGAACACCCTCCCTACAGCCCAGATCCTGCTCCCTCAGACTTTCATTTGCTTGGGTCGCTCAAGGATGCTTTGCGAGGTCGCCGATTTTCCACAGACTTAGACATGCAAAAGTACAAAAGTGGCCCAAACAGATGAAAGTCTGAGGGAGCAGGATCTGGGCTATAGGGAGGGTGTTCCAGCACCTCAAAATTCAACTTTATGGTTTGAACCAGAGAAATTGGATCGCTGTTTGTTATTCCTCCTTGGTGCAAACTGCTAGCGGAGCGGACATGTTTATACAGTTATAGCCAGAAAGCATATGACGCGATCAGTATCAAATTTCGCATACGTGATCGTAGTCGTACCAACTCTAGCACGCATGCGCAGAAGACTGTATGATAACCTTGAAGTTGTGTTATGGCGAAAGGTTAGATAATTTTTGACTCGCTCTCGTATTTTTCTACATAGTCGCCACCGTTGTTCAGATATTTCTATAGAAAGATGTCGCCAGCGGTTTGACAATCTCATGCAAATATCAGTTTTTGAAATTTGTGGAAGGTCATTACAAAGCATTCTTATTGTGAACCGCCTGTTTTCACAAATTTTCTCATTCACTTTTTCAACCAAATCATCATTGACAACAGAAGGCCGCCCACTCCGTGCTTCATCATTAACATTGGTTCGTCCATCATTGAACTGCCTAACCCACTTTCTCACCATTCCATCAGTCATTGCATTTTCCCCATAAATCTCAACAAGTTGACGAGGAATTTCAGCTGGCTTAACATTCTTTGCGTTCAAAAACCGTATAAGAGAGCGCACTTCACAGTCCGCGGGCTCAGAAATTGTCTTAAACATTTTCAACGATCACTAACAAATGTAAACACAAAACAATCCAGCTGTAATGGCGTCAGTACAAAGATAATGAACCAGAGAGACGAGTGAGCATGCTCGGAACTGCGACACTAGCGCTGCGGTGGCAGTAGAACGAAACTGTACTTACTTTACGGACAAGCCTCGATAATAACTTCTTTCATATCATGTAACAAACATTATTTTGTTTACTTGTAAAAAAAACATTTTGATCAAATAAACCCTTTTTCACACTGATTCCCAAAGTCAGCTCAGTGGTCTTATAATTTTTTAACATACCTTAATCCTGGAAACATGCCAGTTGGCATTGCTTATCTGGAAGAGATATTCATAGTTTCCATAGAACAGTCACATCGAGGGAGCGCTAAGTTTTTGAGAATGCCTCTGTATGCCTCGGAATTCAGTATCAATGCACCCATATTATCACGATAGTGGACAGTGTACACTTCTGTAGGTAAGCGCTAAATCCATACACATCGCTGCTTCTCGGTTGTTCTGCTTTCAATAACAACACGCCTTTCATGAGGACTTCTGATCGCTTCCGTCGAATGACGTTACATAGGATGTTACAGTAGGAGTCGCCCATTTACTGCTTACTCTTGCTACCGGAATCCCAGAAGACTTGTGAGCATCGCTTTCCAGGCGATGAAGCTGTACAAAGGAAATTTACCGCCTTGTTCAACAATAGCCCAAATAATTTTATGCTGCTCAGTTTGAGGAACTTGTGAAAAGAAGAAACAAGTCCCTCATTGAACTGGGAGATTATGTGGAGAAATAAAAGTAGTTTTCAAGTCAATGCTCTTCTTTGTTTCATTTCTACAGGGTGGTCCATAAGTCTGTCCCCCCGTTTTATTTTTTTAACCGAAGCAGATATGTCAATTTTGATGAATCCAATGAATAGGAAGTTGTGGGTGGTCTATCCCATAGTGCACTTTTCATCATCCCAAATATGCAAATTAGGACACATTCACAATTTATCTCAAAATCCGTAAGGGATAGAGAAAAAAACCCAATTGAAAACTTGTTCAGCATAAAAAAACAAATAAAACAAAAAAAAAATCATCCAAATCGGACCAACCAATCACCCACAATCACGTGGTGAACTGTTTGTAGCTGCACAAGGAAAACTGAATGTTGATATTTCCACCATGTAAAGCATGCAAATCAAAAAATTAACATAAATTACCATACTCACATTCACTTTCATGCGGAAAAGCAAATAAAAGGCATGTTTCAGCACACAGAAGACAGAACAGTTCCAGGATGGCAAGCTACATTGTTCCGGAAATGGTCAACATGATACATGATTGTGGGTGATTGGTTGGTCCAATTTGGATGATTTTTTTTGTTTTGTTTGTTTTTTTATGCTGAACAAGTTTGCAATTGGGTTTTTTTCTCTATCCCTTACGGTTTTCGAGATAAATTTTGAATGTGTCCTAATTTGCATATTTGGGATGATGAAAAGTGCACCATGGGATAGGCCACCCTCAACTTCCTATTCATTGGATTCATCAAAATTGACATATCTGCTTCGGTTCAAAAAATAAAAGGGGGGCACAGACTTATGGACCACCCTGTATATCCATTTGTAACTTACTGATTTTCTCTCGTATTTCAGTAATAGTGTTGTAAAGGTTAAATTAGCTTAATCTTCGCAATAGTGAAGAAACTCTTTAAACATGGTGATGAAATATTGTACATAATCCACCTCAAATCTTTGAAAGTTTTTGTTTTAAGAAACATTGCATCCTAACTCATCATGAAATTATCCGGCTAGGGGTGCTGTAAGAATGGTGCGTTTCAAAATTTAATTAGTGTCATGCTTAAACATTCATTATTATTAATGGCAATGTTCATAATTTATGCTTTTCGCCTTAAATTTAATTACGAATTTCCCCAGTAAATAAACCGAACCCCCTCTTTTTGAATCCAATGAATTACATTATTGTATGTGGCGAGCACGTTTCGACTCAAATGAAGAGAAGATAGAAAGAGGATATGGATGGGTTTGCTTCTGGTAAAACCCAAGTGAAAATAATTTACGAAGATTTTTTTTTAGAGAGAAAGAGAAAATTGTGCATAAAAGAAGGAACACGGAATGCGAAGAACGCATACGCAATAACAGCCAAAGACAAACAACGGCAATAGAAATTAGCCTCTGCACTCGCGAGTGGCACATTCTTTCCTTCGTCACCTTAGCTCTACACGCCTACCCCATCTCCCAATATGTCTTTCTCCCTCTCCTCTTCTTCACTTTCATCCCAGGAAGCTGCTCTGTCTCGCCTTGATCAACCCCTGGAAGGCGATGGGGACTACCGACCAAGAAAACTAATGGAAAGAGAGGAGGCGATGACACAGGAATTCTCATCACAGTCAGGATTTCCAATTCCGTGCTCCCTTTTAACCACCCTGTCCCCCTCATGAGCGGGGGAAAACTCAAACGCTAATTTAAATACGGTTTTAGCTCGTCTATTTTCAAGGCAAAAAACAAACTATAAATTGAAGGTTGAGTACAGAAGCTATTACTTCAAATTTAGATAACTAAATACAAAGCAGACCTACAGGAAAAGTGGCATGCTATTAAGTACCGAAAGGTGCTTTGTGCTATTTGTGGGGGGGGGGGGGGGGACGTGTCTGTCTGTCAGTCTTGTAACTCAAAATTGGTACATTAGCACGTGCTCTAATGGTACCACTCTAATACCACCTACAGTTTTTCTAAGCAATACATCAAACAACTCTTAACTACAAGTTATGAGGGAATTAAAGTTATTAACTATTGCTTTCACCAATCGATAAATATAGTTCAGCGCACGAAGATGATCGATACAAGGTCACGTGCAATGATACAATCATGATATCCCTTAAAATTTTCAAGGCGAAAATATAGCAAGTAATACATCAAACAACTCGTAACGACGAGCTATGAACAAATATACAGTTATTAAGTACGGTTTTGACAATCGGTAAATACAGTTCCATGATGGTCGAATTTGATTCAGTGGTACCTATGCTAATGGTACCATTGGAAATTTTCAAAGCTAACGTGTAAGATTTGGCATGTAATATATCAAACAACTTGTAACCACGTGTCTTGGCATGTAATACAGGGTGTTTCATAATTGGTGTCCCGTCTTTAGGTCAAGGGGAACAGGTGGGGGGAAAATGAATATTGATTATTTGGTTTTGATGTCCACTAATTCCGAATAAGAACATTTCGCGTCCCTGGGGATGAAGGGGTAAATTTTGAAAATTTTAATTTTGTAGGGGGTAGGAGTTAGACCCCATGTGTTATTTAGAAAGTTGTAGAGCATCATGTAAAAATGTGGGTTTAGCAAAAAACCCGGTGAAAAAATCTCATGCCCTGCCCCCTTTATCGAGTGGGTAAAGTAAAAGTAAAAGAATGAATGAGTCGTTACCCTGAAAAGCTAATAAACTCAACCGGGCTTTTCCCCCCCAGGAAAAACATTATGAAATTTGAAAACTATAAATGGGAAATGGGAATGTTTTTGTCTATATTAGGTAACCATACCTTTCACTTTACCCACTCGATAAAGGGCAGGGGATGAGATTTTTCACCGGGTTTTTTGCTAAACCCACATTTTACATGATGCTCTACAACTTTCTAAATAACACATGGGGTCTAACCCCTACCCCTACAAAATTAAAATTTTCAAAATTTACCTCTTCACCCCCAGGAACACGAAATGTTTTTATTCTGAATTAGGGAACATTAAAACCAAATAATCAATATTCATTTTCCACCAATCTGTTCCCCTTGAGTCGTTATTTGGACCTAAAGACGGGACACCAATTATGAAACACCCGGTATAAGAGTAGTTAGTACGTTCGAAAATGGTTGAATTTGATTTGCTGGGATATGTTCTTATGCCACATTATGGTACCATTGAAAATTGGCAATGGTAAGGTATGGCTTGTAATATATCAAACAACTTGGAACGACACATCATGAACCCGAATATATAAGAGTAATTAATAAATTCGATGATGGTGGAATTTGATTCAGTGGTACCATTATGGTACCATCGGAAATTTTCAATACTAAGATATGGCATGTAATATATCAAAGAACTTGAAATATCATGACATGAACGTATATATAAGAATACTAAGTAAGTTCGATGACGATCGAATTTGATTCAATGGAACAAATGAACCTAACTTAACCTAATAATGTTTTAGGGTTTTCAAAAATGATTTAAAACTTCTGGAAATATGTTTCAAATGGTTTATGAGACGTCGACTAGTTTGGCCTTTAGGTACTTGGCTATGTCATTGTTTAATATTTTTAGCTAATATTTTGTTGAATCTCCGTTTGCTGAAATTTTCTGTCAGACAGCTTTCTGGCACCCTTTCTACTATAAGATTCCGATAAACAGTTTCCTGTATATAGGTCCATTTATATTGCAGGAACTTAGCCCTATTGGATTAAGGTCAGGTTCTGTGCAGATCAATATAGCTAACACAGACGAGATCTTTAAAGTGTGGAGATTCGTGGATGCCAGGACACGTGGTTTCAAGTTGTCCCAAAGATTGTAGTGTAGATCGAAAAAGCAACCTTCTAGAACCGTGATCGACGGCGTCTCAGAAAGCTTGTGCAGCGACTGCTGGAAGACTTCTATGAAGGTGCGTTATACTCACTAGAACAATTCTAGAAAATAGGGATGGCAAGCCTCTTAGGGAAGAAACGAAAAGTTCGCCTGCAGTGGTGTTAGAAGCTGGGTGGCTGGACAAAATTTGGGACAAAGGTGTCACGGTATGCGGTATATTTTGTTGGTTCGATACGGGTCTCTGTATGTGCAAAATCCAGATAACGTACATTCTGGATTTTGCACTTTTTCTCTGCTTGTGCATGGATGGTTCAGGATTGTTTCTGTAACCAAAACAATGACTTCCACCTATCCACAGAACCCGAATCTTTATAGCATATTCGGGATGTATTGGAGAGACGAGTCCGTCCATAGATGCTATCAGCTAAAGGTCTCTTTCATGAATGGGTGGGCATCACTTGATCTCAACGCACTGCAGCACCTCGTAGAATCCAGAGACGCTGGATCGATGCCTAATCAGGCCCTGCTCTCATTCAGACTGAGGGGTGAAATTGACTTGTAGATTTTTGTTCCTAGAGGGAATCCAGCATTTACTCTGAAGACAAAAGCAAACGTTATCTTTGCCGTGGAAAATTCATTCACAGTTCTAATAAACACGGGAAACCTTCCATTTTGCCCTCCTCCTGCATTCACACATAAAAGTAGGAAATTCACTTCCCGCCCATACAAACGGACTAAAAGTTATTTAAAACAGTAAAACATATTCCAACTTAAACGAAACCCTGATAATTTTTCCTCCTCGAATTCCGGTCGTTCCTTTCTGCAAACAGGCTCCCTCCAGCTCTCCCTGCCGTCACTCGTCGTTAAAGCGTACGTGGTGCAATTTGCACGCTAATATTTATTTCTCCTGCGCAAGAAGGAATAAAAGAAGATGGTGAAAGAGCGAGAGAGAGAGAGAGTGGAGGGTGGGGATCGTTCCTTTGTTTTTCCGTCGAATTGGCTTTGGTTGATTGTCGATGCGGAAAATGATCGCAGACAAACACGGCTCTGGATACTGAAAATGAATCGTAAACAAATGATGGCAAGGTAGGGGAAGGGAAGCTCAACACGTAACAATGAAGAAGAGGGGGGGGGGGCACAAAACGTCATTCCCTGTGACATCATACAGTGAGTTAAGAAAACCTTCAATACAAACCGAGTTAGACTTTCTGCTTGCCCGCGGCAAACACTGTTCCCTATAAAAATAAGGGGCCCATTAAAGGAGGAATTTAAAATTAAAGAGATCATGGAGGGAGGAGGGCGTCCTATAATAAAAGAATAAAGGGAAGATTCCCACTGGTGCTGTTTCAGAGAGAGAGAAAAAGAGGCTCACGTGCTTGCAGTAGCACCCTCCTGCGTTACATTAGCGAACAGCTTCCTTCCCTCCCTCGCCTACCCTCTTGCTAGCAATGATACGGATGTCTCTGCGCATACATGGATTTCCATAATGGAATCATCGATTCTATCGATGTATCAGTGTATATAAGATATACCCCTAGAGTCATCAAGTCCATATACACAAGTGTGTCTCGCAAAGGAGTACATATCTCGAAGAATGAAACAAGTGGTATGTTTATTTCGAAAGCCATAAAAATCTTAAACGGAAGTTTCAAATTTAGTTACAAATTAGTTTAAAATGTTGCCGACAGGTGGCACTGTACGTAGCATACTGAAAATTTTATTTTGTTTATGCCATCTCTGTGCTCGAAAAGTGCAAATTTTGAATCGATTGTGATGTGATCGCCATACCTGCTTGCAAAAGGCAGTTTATAGCCTAAATCTCGGACTCCACAGTGCGATTACAGTGTACAACGCGATGTGTAGGCAACATTTGTAACTAAATTCGAAACTTGCGTATCAGATCTTTACGGCATTCGAAATAACCATACCACTTGTTCCATTCTTCTATCGATGTCAATTTCCGAGGTATTTACTCTTAAAATCAAGGAGAGAGAATTGCTTGCGCACAAAGGACAGTTGTATGCGAGCGACGGAACTGAGAACGTCGCAGTTTGAGCAACGGGCAACGTGAAATATGCCAAAAATTAGGCAAATCAGCTATTGAAACCTTTTTGATGATGAAACAAATGTACGGCTATACGACGACACCGCGGCACATCGGTAGTTGCTTGTCCAAGAGGAATTGGCAAGCAACACGTCGCCGTACCATGTGATTGCTCTCAATTTCCCTACTCCTCCCCCCTCTGAAAGAAAAGCCATGTGGGCGTAGATTTCAGGCGGTTGAGAAGATCGTCACTGCCAGAAGAGCAGCCATGCGGGATATTCCTGACAATGCCTTTCAAAAGCGTTCCTATCAGTTATACCAAGCTTGGCAGATGTGCATATGTGTAGTAGGATGTAAAGATGTTATTTTATACGATAAAAACAACAATCCACGAACTTACTGACTGCATTAGTATATAGAGTGTTTCTATGCAGAGTGTTTCTGAATGGTCTGCACAAACATTCAGGATGTGTTCCAGGTATCAAAACATGTAGAAAATGCTTCTCTAGAGTTATAACGGTTTGAAGGTGCCCTGTAATAGAAGAAGCGTTACGATAATTCAAAGAACCAGAGACCATTTTGAGCCTTGGTATTGTCTTGTTATACCGAAGAAATAAATCACACAGTTGGCAATCCTTTGCAGGACAACTTCAAAGTTTGTACAGATCTTTCAGAAATAATCTGTATATTACAGTGTCAATTAATACAGTCATACAGGCTGACTAAAAAGTCTGTTGCACCCCTCCTCATCTGTGCCGAATAAGGTCTTAGCAGTTTTAACTTCCCAAATGCTATCAACGTAGAGACAGATGCGATAATAGTGCTATGCACTATGGAATGCAGTGAGCGCCCAATAGCTAGCGATAGAATCGCATACACTACCCTATCAAAAGTCATGGGACAACCCTGATTTGAATGAAAATGAGACATTCCTTTGCAATTTCACTGTTGGTATTCTTCCCAGCACGACATAAGAGAGAGTATGCTATTATGAGATAATGCTTGCGTGAATGCTGTAAGAAAGTATCAAAGAAAAGAGCTTTCAGACTTCCAAAGAGGTACAATTGTTGAGTGCCATCTGGCAGGCAAAACTCTTAAACATCCCGAAATCGACCGTTCACAACGTCATCCAGGTATGGAAAGAGAAAGGCGCCGTAAGTGTTCCGCCTAGGACTGGAAGACCCAAGATCATGTCGTCCAGAGACCAAGGGGCTCTTCGTAAAGTGGCCATTGCAAACCGTCACACGTCGCTTGATGGACTGACAAGATCGTTCAGAGTCGAAGGGAACAACTGTGAGCACCCTGACTGTTTGCAGGGAACTTCGTGCAATGACTTTTTATGGCAGAGTGGCAGCCCGCAAACCTCACATCAGCACCAGCAACGCAGCGAGGAGATTGCAATGGTGCAAAGAGCGACGACATTGGACTCTGGATCAATGGCGAATGGTTGAATGGACTGATGAATTCTGCTACACCATCTGGCAATCGGATGGACGGGTTTCGGTATGGCGAGCTCCCGGCGAACGTTATTTGCCAAGCTGTCTTGTGACCACGGTGAAGTTCGGCGGAGGGATGCTGATGGTGTGGAGGTGCTTTTCATGGTATGGGTTGGGTGCAATCATTTCTGTGGACGGACATTATCAAGACATTCTGGACAGCGCAGCACTCCCATCTCTCTGGTAGCATTTTGGCAATGCCCCTTTTCTGTTTCAGCCATAAAGCAAGGGCTGTAGGCACATGGTTTCATGAAAAGTGGGTTCGAGAACTTTACTGGCTGCCCAGAGCCCCGATCTGAACCCCATCGAACATGTGTGGGACGTGTTGGAGCGTCGATTGGGCGCTTGTGCAAAACGCCCGAAATCCGTGACCGAACTGTCCAAGACAGTTATGGGAGAAGGGCGAAAATTACCTGTCGAAACGTATCAAAATTTGTGGACAGTATGCCCCAGAGAGTAGAAGCTGTGATAGCAGCAAAAAGTGGACCAACAAGATACTAAAATATGTATATTTTTGAGTGGTTCTATTAAAGTGATGGTGTCCCATGACTTTTGATAGTAGTGTATGTCTCTACTTTGGACACGGGCCATAGCATTGAGTTCTAAGACCTCATTCATCTATTGATTCTTGTCTAGCTTTACGCTCTGACACAACAAAATGACTGCGCTACCCTCCTTTTGTACTAAGGATGAACAGCGTGATCCGTTTTTTGCTATCTGAAGGTGTACCAGGAGCATCTTCTTTTATTGTTATCATCGTTTGTATTTGCAACGTTTGCCACATCATCAATAGTCACTCGTCAGTTTTCCTGGAACGTGACTGTCAGTAACAGGGTCCCGGAACAACGTACTAGCAGTATCCCTTCTCCTCAGGCCTGGTTAGTATCGGACGTGGGTGAGCGTTTCTTAACGCTTGCACAACCGTGTTAAAAGTTCTCGATCCATGGGTATACACTTCGCTTTGTTAGAGCATTGCCCCCTTATGCTTTTTCAATGAATGTGCGCTCCTTTGTACACCTGCTTAGTTCTCAGAGCCATGTGTAGCTCATTCTTACCGTACAATCAGAATGACATCAAATTTAGTAGCGAAACTAATGACGACCTGAGACGAAGGATTCCGCGAAAAAATATTGTAGTTCCAACGTTGCAGATAGGCCACGTAGCTGAGGATTTGCATAAAAAGCAGATAAAATCCATAATGCACTGCGCCATGTATAAAGACATGGTGGAAGCTCCGAAAGACATTCCGAAGTCCAGCTTAGCTCAACATGAGTTCTTATGTTACCTCTGTGCGCGTTATTTGGGAACGGAATGTGCTGAATAAAACGCGATTTCGTATTTGCTATACAATTGTCTGTTCTTTGTAATTCTTTTTTACACTGCACAGCGCCACTCATTCCTTTATCGGCGAAGTTTGGAACTACACTGTTCGATGTTATCGGTTTTCTCAAAACTATCGACACTGTTTCGATACATCGCCTTATCTGTCTTACCAAATCCATCGGACGAAACTGAATCGCCGGAAGAAAAAGAGTGCCATAATTACATCTAAGGCTCTCTATCTCGTGGGGCGACCGAAAAAGATGATACAAAAATATAAAAAATGAAAAAAAAAATCGGTAAGTCCTTTTGCTTGATAACATTCATTTTGCCTTAACAACAGGCTCCCATCCTTCTCTCTCTCTCTCCCATACTCTCGCTTTCTTTATGACATCCATTTGTATGAAAGGAACTGCATTTTTCACATCTCGCTCTTACGTTTTTTCCCTTCAACCCCACCCACGTTCACCCGGGTCTTCCTTCTCCAACATCCAAGCTATTTTTCTTCCAAAAAAAAAAATTTCCCACGTGACGTGAGAAAACACGCCGAACACAGAAGGGGGAGCGCGGTTGTTACTGCACCGAATCCATTACGGTTAGGATAAGGTTTATTTCAAATGCAACTGGAGATTTTCTTAATATCCTTGAAAGGAGCTCGTTTTTCCTTTCCCACCCCCCTCTTCCGCCTTCTCTTCCGCTTTTTATTTTTTATTTTTATTTTTGTATTTTAATACAAAAGAGGAAGAAGAAGGGGGTCCTTCCTACTCTTAAATGACGTCATGACAAATGCTGATTATGATAGGCGAGATCTTTGGAGCTCGGAAGGAAAGCTCGCTCATGTCGACTAGGGTAATTAATTTCCACGGCCAGTTCCCTCGATGGATCGTAAGGAAAGTAGAAATGGATTTTAAGGAAGAAAAGAAAGGTTAAAGATCAAGGAAGAGAACCTCCTGATGAACAAGCTCATCGTTTCACTTTTTTTTTTCTTCATCATCTAGTGAAATGATTCGAACTATAATTGCACCATGTCAGACTTCAAGAGGCCGTCTTCATCCACTCTATCCATTATGTTAGCTCCAGTTAATAACTTTTCACTTACTCTTTACACAAAGTATACAGCTGTACGGGAATACGACAGGAATAATGAGACCAAACCTAATTCCCATATCCAATGTTTAACACTTTAACATATCAACAGCTGTTCTTAGATACAGTATTTCACAAATGTTTCGATATTCTCTTCATGGTTCCAAGCTCTACAATTATTCCATGTTCAAAGTCTGTGAAATCGTGTTATTTACCCTATCTTCACAAACAAATCACTTCCACTAGCTTTTCCTTATTTATATCAGTCTGGCCCTCTAGTGACAAAGGCGTGACGGAATGTCATGAACACATACCCCGAATGGCCAGCTTATTAGGAACACCCCCTAATACTTTGTTGCGCCACCCCTAGCAGCTATAACAGCACGAATTAGCCGTGCAATGGATTCAATTAGCCGCTAAAAGCATTGTTGCGTGATGTTTGTCCATTAGGATGCTACCAGTTGATGCTTATTGGATGGTTCAAATCCCAAAGATGTTCTATTGGTTCAAATCCGGGGGCTCATCCAGTTGAATTCATCATCGTGCTCCTGGAGCCATTCCATGACGATACGAGCCTTGTGACACAGCATAGTCTTTCAGAAGTACCCTTCCGAGGGGAGAAAACACAGTAGCCATGAAGGGATGAACGTGGTCGCCAACAATGTTCTACAGGTATCAGCGGACCAATGCCAGGAAAACATTCCCCAGATAATTACAGAGCCTCCACCAGCCTGAACAGTAGAAACCAGACAGGAGGGGGTCCATCGCTTCGTACTGTTGTCTCCAAATTCTGCGTCGGCCACTGCATGGTGCAATAGGAAACGGGATTCATCCGACCAGCAGACTTTCTTTGGTGACCATCGACAGTCCAGTGTTGGTGATCACAGGCAAATTGGAGACGTTTTATTGCGGTTTAGGATGGAGATCAACGGTGCTCGGACTGGCCGTTGGCTGTTATAGCCCATCCTTGCCAATGTACGGCGTGTAGTGCGTTATTCTACGGTCCAGTGTTGTACTCCACAGCTGACGAGTCGTGAACTTTCTATTCGCAAGAACAAGCATTCCCATCCTACGCTCACTCCTTGGATCGACGAGTCGTTTGCGACTACAGGCTTGTCTCTGGCTGGTTATTTTTTGGTTGTTTAATTAGTCCTGGTAACTTTTGAAATGGTTGTTCGGGAAAAGCCTAGAAATACTCAGTCCACCTCGCACATTACTATCATCCCGAGCTTGAAGTCACTCAGATCCTGTTTTCCCCATGGTCTGGTCAAACCACTTGCAGTTGACAGGTGTGTCCTCGCTTTATGTTGGTACCGACTGTCACGTGACCACCTGATATGTTGTAAATGCTATGCCAACGGATTTGCATAGTCATAGGCGTTCCTAATAAAGTGGTCACTCTGTGCATATAAGAGTAGTTAATACGTTCTTGGATGTTCAAACTTGATTAAGTGGTACCTCTTCTAATTATACCATTTTGGTGTCATAAGATATGGCTTGTATCAGATTGGTGCATGGAAAATGTCGTTTTCATTTGCCAAAAATAAAAGTGAATATCTTAACAATTATATAAACATGTTCATCTATCTATATATATAAAGAAGGATGTTTGTGGGTCTGTGGGTCTGTCTGTGGGTGGGTCTGTACGTTTTTTATACAAATCTACAGTTTTATTCCGATCTTGATGAAATTTCGCATACATGACCTTCAAAGCATGAGGAAGGTCACTGTCTACTTCAGATTTCGAAAAAATAATAATTATTGATAAAAAATCGATATTCCTGGTTATAGCAGGGCATATTAATGAGAAATATCGCATGACCAACAATGCAAGACAAAGTTTTTGCAACAATGGTATCAACACGCAATTCACAAACACTCTGCACGGACCAACAATATATATCTCATGACCAACAATGCAAATAAAAGTTTGTGCAACAATAGGTAACAACAATGGTTTCAACACGCAATTCACCAATAACAATGAGCTCAAAATGATGATGTAATGTTAAAGCAATCTTTCCAAGAATTATAACAATGAACATAATATGATGATGTAATATGGATAAGTTTCAATTTGTAACAATGCATAGAATTCCTGTTATTCAGGCTTTTCTTAGAAAAGAGAGTTCTTAGTACTTAACAATTTCTTGAAAATCTTTAAAAATGATCAGTAAATGGAGACAATGGAGAGTTAGCAGACTATTGAGAAAGAGTGGAAAGACGAGAGAGGAAGCACTCCTTTAGCTCCGTGATGTATTGAGCAAATGGGAAGCAAGTAAATAGAAGAATCCGCGACCGCTAGACTGCACAAAGTGATGAATGGCCAAATTTTGCTTCAACACATCGAGAGAAGAGTGGAAATTGCAACAACACTAAGTATACATCTGAGGTAAGATTACGTGAGTAAGAAATTATTTAAAATAGCAGTGGCATCCTTGGAGGTCCAGCCATTGTGAGCCTTTAAAAAAAATTTTTTCGAATTTTCATTAAGAATTTTTACTGTATTAATTCTAAGCATTTTCATGTGTTTATTTTTAAGATATTGCAAAATTTAATTTAATTTTTTGAGATTGTTCTGTTTACATCCAAGTAATTATCCCGGGCAACGCCGGGTACCTCTTCTAGTTCAAAATAAAAACCTTCAGAATCCACTTCCGCCACTGCATCACATGTTTATGTATGCCTGTTACATAAACTTCTGGAGTTCTGGAATCGAAGAATGCTTTGAAAGCTATATCTGCAGCTTCCTGCTTCCTGGCTTCTGAAAACCTTCCCCTTGAGAAAATTGTTGAGATGCTTGAAAAAATGGTAACCAGTAGGCGACAGGTTGGGTGAATAGGCGGGGTGAGGCAAAACTTCATAACCCAATTCGTTCTGTTTCTTCACGGTCACTTTTGCAATGTATGGTCTCGCGTATTCATACAGAAGAATGGGGAAGTTGCATGGAACTTTTTTTTACAAATTAAAGCGCTGTTTCATACAGATTGTGTTACGCTGAATACGAAATCGTTGTTAAATTTATTAGAAATATTAAAAAAAACCATTAAAATTAGCGCTAAAAACGTGAAACCACGCCTCCCAACGAAAACGATATCTGACGTTACTTTCCATCAAACGCAATGATTTTATGTGTACGTGAAGCTCGATCTGATTATTAAGCATTGTTGGCTGTAAGCTTTAACCATTGTCGATGATGGTGACGTACCGTTTTCTTGTGGTGTCACCTTTAAACATCTTTTTAAAAAATAACTAAATTTTTTTCACAAACGAATTACTATTCCTTGATATTGATAACGAATGCTATAGAAAACAATAATTTAAAATTTTCATGCAACTTCCCCATTGAACCTGGTGGTGACCTTTTGAACTAATTTTTTTGGTGGGTATGAACTTCCCATGCCCTCTTGTATAATATTACCAAGTATTATAGCTTTTGGTCCAGTAGTTTTTTTTTATGGCCATGTCAAAATGGAACTTTAATTATAAAGACCCTGTGTATCTCTACATTGAAAATTCCTAGATGGGGTCGTGTAGGTGCCATTTGTGCACGTGCCAATGAAGCGATTTAGATAATAATTGGTTCGTGCCATGTACCATATTCATCGACTGATGAAAACAGATTTTGAAAATCTTTCATAGCCTCGGAGTAGTTAAGAGTTGCGGACAGACAGACAGACACGTTTCCCCACACAGAAAGCATAAAGCACCTTTCGGTACTTAATAACCGCTAATAGCTCGTCGTTACGATTTGTTTGACATATTATTACTCTATCTGAGCATTGAATATTGCTAGGTGGGGTCATGAAGGTACCGTTTGTGCAAATGCCATTCAATCGATTTCTATCATATTTGTTATTCGTTCGTATGATGAACCATATTAATCGATTGACAAAAACAAATTTTGAAAATCTTTCATAGCCTTCACGGATTTACAGTTACGGACAGACAGACAGACAGACACGTTTCCCCACACTGATAGCATAAAGCACCTTTCGATACTTAAAAATGGTGCGTATTTGTTGTTTGTCCATGTTTCTTCAGAAGTTTGAAGAACACCAAACAAATCGGATATGAAAAGAACTATTAACATCCGCAGAGAGAGAGCAAATTTCACGCTTCAAAATGATGTATGATAAGTTTGTATTTGAGAACCATTTCCCATGCACCAACCTAATAATATGTCAACTCGAAACGACGTGTTAAGAACGAATATATATACTGGTGGACAAAAGTTTGGGGTAGGTGTGTTTTCTAAGAAAACAATTATTTAGAGATTTTATTGTTATGGCACCTTTTAAGTTACTATTGAATATATCAAAATTGACAATTGAAAAATTGATCTTTTAATTTGTTTTTAAGTTACATGCAAAGTATGCAAACTGAACTGGTCAAAAGTTTGGGGTAACAGGTAAATAACTGATATTTTTTACAGTGAAATGCATGAATATTTGTCTATTGATTTTTTGGAATGTGAAGAAGTGTCTTAAGATGATTTCTGATGAGAAACGAAGGAAATTCATGCATTGTATGCTCAACACAAGAACTTCAAGCGAGAAGCTGAAATTGCTCATGTTGGCTACAATACAGTAATCAGGGCAATTAACAAATGAAAACAGGAAGACAGGAAAGAAGATGGGAAACCCATCTGCACTTACAAGACGGACAAAATCTAGCATAAAACGCCATGAGAGAAGAGAAATTGCAGCTGGCCACATTGTAAACAGTATGCGCATCGAAGTAAATCTTGATTTGAAGGCTTCAACCAGAACCTTAAGGCGTGAATTGCAGCGTGAGAACTATCACTATGAAGCTATTGAAAAATCACTGCCATTAACACCAAAATATAAAATAGCAAGACTTCAATTTGCTCAGAAACACATCATGAGAAAACTGATTTTGGGTTGGTGGTATTTTCTGATGAAAATCGATTTTTCCATGGATGGACCTGATAACATGTGCAGTTATGTTACAAAACAATGCCAAAAACCAATTGCTCTGCTCAGAAATAAGCACCAAATGGGAGGAGGAGATGTGATGCCATTAGGTGCCATTTCAAACACGGGTCACCTGAGAATAAAAGTAATTGAGGGCAAATATACGGGAACCAATACTTAGAAGACTTTCAAAGCACATCCATTCTTTTCAGCAAGAGACACTACAGACAAAAACAATGGGTATGGCAGCAAGACAATGCATCTATCCACACAGCACGAATTTTTACTGAATGATTTTCCACTAACAAAGTTCGTAAATTAGACTGGCCGGCAAGGAGTCCCGACCTCAACATTATAGAAAATGTTTGGCATCTTATGAGCCAGGATATTTATGCTGACAAAGAGTATTCAACTCGTATGCAGCTAATCAATGCAATTGAGGCCTCCGCTGTTAAAATAGCACCAAACACCATCAAGAAGTTATTTTCATCAATGACAAATCGTCTTCTTCAAGTTATAAAGTCAAATAGCGGTCAGATTTCATATTAATTTCTTTTACTTTTGATAACTTGATGATTATTTACCTGTTACCCCAAACTTTTGACCAGTGTAATTTGCATTATTTGGATGTAACTTAAAAACAAATTAAAAGATCAATTATTCAATTGCCAATTTTGATATATTCAATAGTAAGTAAAAAGGTGTCATAACAATAAAATCTCTAAATAATTGTTTTCTTAGAAAACACACTTAGCCCAAACTTTTGCCCGCCAGTGTAAGAGTAGTTAGTAAGTTCGAAGATGGTCGAATTTGATTCAGTGGAACGTGTTTTTATGTTTTCAAAAAATTCTGGAAATATGTTTCAAATGGTTTATGTGACGGCGACTAGTTTTGCTTCTTGGTACTTAGTTATGGCATTCCTTAATGGTGACTAAACCTGGCAATTGTTCTTGGGCTGTAGAGTAAGTAACAACTCTGGACTGTACTAATTAGCAGTGGATAATGAAGATAAAAAGTTTCTCATAACTTTTGAATAGAGAACTTAAGAGTTTAAAAGAACTTGAAACTTCAATTAAAAGGACAGGGAGAGAAAAGCGTTTACTAGAGATTAATAAATGACCATACATTAATATGAAGATTTAACCTTATTGGAAAAATTGCTTCCAAACATAGTTCAGAATCACGATGGAGATAGGAGTTTGTTCTACACATTAATAAATAAGAGAATTTCTCAGAAACCCAGCACAATTCCTTAAACTTTTAACACAAACAAAATAGTCCAAGATAGGTACTCAAGCTCTCTCAAAAGAGTCAACTTACATAATCTGCAATTTTAATGTTTAAACGCGTTTTATTACACCGACTTAACAGTGGCCAACGTGAGCCCGTTGAAAGGTTCGTATTTGCTCATCCCAATGCTAAATGGACTTGAATTAGACCGCGTGAATAATTCATGGCGGCTCGAGCCAGTAACTCTCAACCCTTTAAGTCAACAACGCGTGCCGAGGTGACTCCCCCAACAGGATGTGCCTGCCGTCCGTCAATATTTTCCCTTCCACCGGCCACTCCTCATCGCCTCCTCCTCCTCCTCTCCTGCTGCTGTTTACCATTTCACCGTCGGCGCCAACCCATTGCAAGGTCGAGAATGGCTTGCACTGTTTGCCTGTCCTCTAACTCCATTAGGAATATACAATCACACCTCGCGAAAACTGATCACACTCCAAGTTGCCTGGTCTGGAAACAGCACGGCAATGCCTGCTTTAAAATCACTCAATTTTTCAACAAAGCAAATTACGAGGGGCGATTGATAAATAAGGTATCCATGGCTGTAACTTTTTTATTTGTTAATCGATTTTCAAAATTCTTTTTGTATCTTATACTCACATTTGTCCTCTATGTAATGCACTATTCACTTTTCGACACAGCCCCCATTCCTTTCCAAGCATTGCGCCAACGCGTGACTAGTTGTGTGAACCCGTCGGAGAGGAATTCCGGAGTTGTTGTCGACACCAGGATTGAATGGCAGCGTTTACCTCGCCGTCAGAACCAACTCATGTTCCTTAAGGGGCTCTTTCTTCTTCGGGAAGTGGTGAAAGTCGTAATGTGCAAAGTCTTTTATTTTTGAACTGCAATTTTTCATCTTTGAACTGTAGGCGCTGCAACGCCTCTGATGTGTGGTGACTCGTGTGCGGGCGCACGTTATCGTACTCCAGAAGAGGGTCCAAAGCTGCCATTCAATCCTGGTGTCGACAACAACTCCGGAATTCCTCTCCGACGGGTTCACCCAACTAGTCACGCGTTGGCGCAATGCGTGGAAAGGGATGGGGACTATGTCGAAAAGTGAATAGTGCATTACATAGAGGACAAATGTGAGTGTAAGATACAAGAAGAATTTTGAAAATCGGTTAACAAATAAAGTTACAGCCATGGAGACCTTATTTATCAATCGCTCCTCGTATTTATATTTTATTGTAAATTATTCTCGAAGCAATACAATATGCTCATGTTTAACATAATGAATGCCACATTATAAATAAATTGAGCCAAAATTCTGGATCTCTAGGTAAATATTTTTTAATTTTAGTCCAGAAGGGCTTCAACTTTTAAACTTAACAAAACTCTACCTCGTTTTCTTCGTACATACATAACATTACATTAGTTCCTTCCTCAGGTGAGGGTGGTTATATGATTGCGCCATTCAGTTCTATTTTGTACCAATCTCTTCATCCACTCTTTTATATCTGCCACGTAGTCTCTTCGCCTTCTTCCACGCCGTCGCTTGCCCTCCATCTTACCTTACAGTACTGTCAAGCCTGCCGAGCCGATCGAGCATTTATGGGATGAATTGGAGAGAACCATCCGACGCCTTCCCACAGTACCATCCAACCTGCACCAATTACGGGATGCTGTGATGTCAGCCTGGGCTGCTATTCCTCCGTAACGGTTTCAACACTTTGTTGAATCCATGCCAGCACGTATTCAGGCATTTTCGCCGCTAAAGGAGGCGCAATACGCTATTAGCGGGGTGTCTCTAATAAATTGGTCGTTCAGTGTATATCAAACAACCCGTAATGACGTGTCATGGATGAACAGAACGAGAAATAACAAATTGGTTTAGTGGTACGTTACGTATCTTACTGACACCATTGGAAGCTTTCAATGTAAAGATATGGCATGCAATTACTTACACCTTACATTATTAATAGTTAATTTCTGTTAGGTAAATTGTTATCAATAGCTAGTAGCTAATCGCTTGCTTTCATAGAAACGCTTTAGCAATTGATTATAAAGAAAGAATAGATCCTTACACAGAAAGATTCAACAACTGGCGGTTAATATATTAAATAGGAATGCTTACAAATTAAAGGACTCTTATATGTTCGAATATACAGAGAACAAGAAATAACCCATCCGATTGCATAATCGTCATTAGAGAGGTTAAGCACCACGTAAACGCGAACGTGACGCGAACGCGTGTGACGTTTCCAATCTGAAATAATGTAGGTTTTTCATTGTTAACCACGTTCGCGTTTACGTGGTGCTTAACCTCTCTAATGTTAGATTTTTGACACACATCTCTCTCAATACTTTTGTTTGCTGTGACATAGTCCATCGCTGATTTTATGTATATGATTACTACTGTGCCATCTGAATTTTATTCAAATGTCACATGTCTAATTGTTTGCTTTAGCTTTATATTTTTTGACGTATGATTTTTTGTTGAATATCTTTGTTAAGTGAAACAATGAGCAGTGTAATGATTGCTATGAGGCACTGTCTATATATATTTATGGTCATCGAACTCCATTGTTAAAATGAAGCTAAAGTTTCTAGCTCCAGGTAGGGCGGGAACTCTATTGTAAAGTGGTGCTGCATGTACAATCTGCCCAACTGCGGCTGCATCGCCACCCTTTCGGCAGACAGAAACTTTACTTTCGTATTCAGTTTCAATGAAAATCTCTATCGCAGGTTGCGGTCGGGAATAGTGCAATGGAAAATGGCCGAAGCTCATTAGCTTCTCGAAACAATGGAAAATGGCCGAAGCTCGATGACCATGAATATCTATAGACCGTGCTATGAGGCAATACCTTCTAGAGAGAAGGCCTGCGGACAAAAACTGTATACATTGTTACATCATCATCAAGCGGCCGAGGCCAACGAGAAAGACAGGCCTCGAAGCGGAAAAGTCACCTGATCATCTGGGTCCGAACAACAATCCAATATTCATTGTCTCCATCTTGGATGTAAACAATGAGTATCTTTCCGATTGTTGGAAACAATGAAGGTTGGATTGTTGTTCGGAGCCAGATGGTCAGGTGACTTTTCCGCTTCGAGGCCTGTCTTTTTCGTTGGCTTCGCAAGCGGCTCGTAGCAACAACACCTAGAAAGAAAGCCTCACAACTGAAACGTCATATATTGTTACATCATCATAATTCGACCATTGTTGATCGTATTTCTACCACGGTCTATAGATATTCATGGTCATCGAGCTCCATTGTTAAAATGAAGCTAAAGTTTCTAGCTCCCGGTAGGGCGGGAACTCTATTGAAAAGTGGCGCTGCATGTACAATCTGCCCCAACTGCGCCTGCAGCGCCACCCTATCGGCAGACAGAAACTTTACTTTCGTATTCAGTTTCAATGAAAATCTCTATCGCTGGTTGCGGACAGAATAGTGCGATCTGTTTTGCTTAGCTTCTCGAAACAATGGAAAATGGCCGAAGCTCGATGACCATGAATATCTATAGATCGTAATTTCTACCAATAATAAGCCCTAAATTTGGTCGACTTATGATGTATGACTTTTCAGTTGTGAGGCTTTCTTTCTAGGACGTATTGCTCGTAGCCAACCTAAGGCCTGAGCACGAAAACGTCATACATTGTTACATCATCATCCGAAGATACGTTTAATCGCATTTCTACCAATAATAAGCCCGGAAATGCGATTAAACGTATCTTCGGATGATGATGTAACAATGTCCGATGTTTTCGCGCTCAGGCCTTATCTTTAGGAGGCGTTGTCAGAGCCCACGTGAATGTTAGGTCTTTCTCGGGGGCTACGCAAACGGCTATCGTTAATCGTATTTTTCCCAAAAATAAGCCCTAAATTTGGCCGCTTGATAATGATGTAACAATGTGTACACTTTTTGTCCGCAGGCCTTCTCTCTAGAAGGTGTTGTATGACGGTGATAACTAATTTTAGTTTATTCTTTTCTCCTTCTGGCTTGCCTTGTAAGAGGGGGCTTTTCAAGAGGTAGCTCTAAGCTGGAGACTGATCTCTTCAGTGACTGGCAAATTTTGAGGGGTTAATCTTCTAAATGGAAGGATTCATGTACGACAGAGTAAGTTTTGAAATTTTGCAGAGATTGCTGGACCTCATGAAATTGACTAATGTTGGAGTGAGTTTTTTCATGATGTGAACACGATTAGGCCTGACTTTCTCCTTGTGGATTTTGGAACCCAAGATGGCAACCATGAACAGACACGTCTTGTTGACTGAGTCCTTATCTAGAAGATTTCAAGGCAATGAATTGCGTAATAGGCCTTTTCACGTTTACGAGACTTGAGAAATGGCGGCGTCCTTGGCAGATTGAAAACGAGGCTGACGGGTGAAGTTCTGTATGTAGTTCAGGGAAAGCACTGTATGTGCTAATTTATAGATTAATAAAGACGTAACTGTTTAATCACTGGATTTTAACTCAGGATATTTCACGGATTCACTTGATGGATTAAGATTGGTTAAGAAGGAGGCTATTCCAAATAAATTTGTGTTGCGAAATAGACCAAAACGAATTACTAAAGAAAATCACTTCAAAAATCACTATACTATCATTACTTTTATTTATTTATTTATTCATTTATTTATTATTTCGTTAATTAATATTAAAATTTGATATAAATTATATTGAATATAATTCATGAATTTAACATAATACCTTTTGTATAATAAATTTTATTAATTAGAATCAATTAAAATTATATTGGGATGTTATTTTTTTATTATTTTTTTATTTTCATTTTTTGTTTTTATCATTTGTTATATTTTTATATCAATATGGCAAGATCAATTAATCAATCAATTAATTAATGGATTTTAATAACATTTTACATATTGCATATCAGTGTGTAAGTAACAATATAAATGTAAACGCACTGGCAATGATTGTTTATTGCAATCCATGCAATGAAAATAATAACACATATGACAAAAAGTTAAAAGAGATAGTTTAAGAATCTCCTTCCAAAAACCAAGTTTATGACGAACGTCAAGACTACCCAATATGACAATTTGACAGGATAAATAAAAGTTCAAATATTTAGGATAATTTAACAAAATGCATCATAGAAAAAAGCTCTTAAAGCAAGAGTCAGTAAGATGAAATCGGCCTATTTTCTCACCAAAGATATCTATAAGTCAATATCATTCAACGCTAAACTTTGGCACTAAACAACAGTAATACGCCCAGAAGCACTTTATACAGCTAAGTGTCTGACCCTGATCAAAAAAATGTTAACTCAAGAACTGAAAGTAGCGGAAAGAAAAATATTAAGAAAAATGTTGGGGTCGATATTTAAAGTGCGTCGCAACAATGAAATATACACACATATTGAAAAAATTACTGATACTGTACCGTTAGGAAAAGGAGAATAGTTTTTTATGAAAATCTTGAAAGAATAAACCCCAATAGGCTCACAGGAAAAAAAATTTCAAATATATGTCAAAATTGAAAATAGCCAATACTTGGATAAATGAAACACAAAAGGGCATAGAAGAATTGCAAATTTCACCAGGAGACATATAAAAACGTACACCACATGAAACCAGGTTGGTACAATCAAAAGGCTTTTCGGAAAAAAATGAAGAATTAAAACGGCGCATTTTGGACTCGGGAAAGGAATAATAATGAATTGAAAAGAACGTAGTCCATTGCGGGTTATTCAACAACACAACAACAACGACGACAAATCCAACCTCATTTGTCAAATGAATTTGAAGTAATGATCATCATTGAAGAAGGAACTGAAAATTTTTTTAAATATGTCCTGAAAATTGTAATTTGCATCCTGAAAACAATAAACGGTTTGATTTGATCAACAGTTTCCAGATTTCTCTCGGTTCCTTAAGCCTTGGATCTAACAATTTCTATTACATCCTTCAGTGATATCTGTGGTAGTGTATTTAAAAAAGGGACTGAATAAGCATTCATTCCTTCGCAGCAAGCTGCGCTTGACTAGTCAGACTCGTTTTCGATCAAACATGAGCGCCGCCATAATCTCGCGCTTTCTCGTTTGAAAAAGGCCCATTGTTTTAATTTGGAGAACCTTTAACTGGAGCAGATGATACGAATTAAGATTGCATATTGGTATTGTTTGGCACTAAGAAAAATGCATATTGATTCAGTTTAGCAACGTGATCACTTGTTGATGAATGAATTATCATACCATAAAGTTTTTTTACAGTTATTTGAGGAGGAATCTAGTATCCCATGTATGAAGTCCCCTAAACGACAGGACGCATCTCTTAAGTATAGCTGTAATTTCAAAGAAGAATAAAGGGGGAATTCCCTGAATTGAAATTTCCTTAAGAGGTGGAATCTTAAATGATTTTCTGAGTACTGTAGGGGTTGGGAAAACACAGCTAATTGTTATAAAATTAATATATGGTGAATGATGCTATAAGTTCCCTAACTTTAAAAAGGGCTGACTAGAATTCTAGTAGCAGTACAGTTGAACCTTGTGGTTGTAGTTATTGTAGAAGTGAATAAGCGTTTATGCCCTATCGAACCTGGGCATTTCGGTTGCCTGACTTGTTGAAACTTCGTCATTTATGGATATCTATGTACTTAAATAAATATCGTAATATACATAGTAACTATTCTTTTATGTCTAGGTACGTTGTCTTCATTTAGCAATGTATACCAATTATTAAGATAATCATCTTTCTGCATACAGGGCGAATACAAATATCTGTACCACCCTTTTATTTTTTGAACCGAAGCAGATATGTCAATTTTGATGAATCCAATGAATAGGAAGTTGTGGGTGGCCTATCCCATGGTGCACTTTTCATCATCCCAAATATGAAAATTAGGACACATTCAAAATTAATCTCAAAAACCGTACGAGATAGAGAAAAAAACCCAATTGCAAACTTGTTCAGCATAATAAAACAAACAAAAACAAAAAAATCATCCAAATCGGGCCAACCAATCACCCACAATCACGTGGTGAACTGTTTGTAGCTTACAAACAGTCACACTGCACAAACAAGTTACTTCAAACAGTTTAAAAAAAAAAAGCTAATCAACAAAATGCTCAATGTGACGACCGTGGGCACCATAACACAATTGGGCACGGAACCTAACTGACGCCAAAACATCGGCAAGCATGGCTGGTGTCACTCCTCGGCACGCTTCCTGGATTCGTTGAACCAGATCCTCCAGTGAGGCGGGCTGCGTAGCATAAACCTTGTCCTTCAGGTATCCCCACAAGAAAAAGTCAAGTGGTGTAAAATCAGGGGAGCGGGGTGGCCAACGAAGTGGTCCTCCTCGGCCAATCCATTGTTGTCCAAACATCTCACTTAGACGCTCGCGAACGACCAACCCGTAATGTGGAGGAGCTCCATCATGCTGAAACCACGTGCGCTGATACGAGGCCAATGGCAAATTGTCAATGAAGTCTGTGACTACCACGTTGAGAATTTCAGCCTGGTAGCGTTCTGCAGTCAGTGTTCCATCGTAAAAATACGGTCCAACCACAGTGTCAGTGTACAATGTACAATCCACACCACACATTGATTCTCCAGTTCACTTGATGAGTTGCTTCTCGCAGACATCGTGGGTTTTCGTCTGCCCAATGATGATGGTTGTGCCTGGTGAACTGGGCTTCATCTGTCCACAACAACTCATGAATGAAGTTTGGATTGTCATCCAGGCAGGTAAGTAACCAGTTGCAGAAGGCGGCCCTAGCAACATAATCCAATGGCAGTAACTCCTGGTGACAATGAATCTGGTATGGGTGAAAATGATGTGCGTGTAGAATGTTGAGAACAGTTCTCTGATGGCCCCAACATCTGCAGCAATTGCTCTGCTGCTTGTGTGTGGATTTGCACTAACTGCAGCCAGAATTAGGTTTGTTGTATCCTCGTCGCCTTCTGCCCTTGGTCGTCCTCGTTCCGCATTAACATTCCCTGTAGCCTCGAATCTTTGAATAATGTGACGCATTGTTTGACGAGATGGATGGCGTTCGTTAGGGTATCTGTCTCGATACAACCTAACTGCAGCATGTAGGTTTCTACTTTCCTCTCCGAAGCAGACGATCATGTTGACCATTTCCGGAACAGTGTAGCTTGCCATCCTGGAATTGTTCTGTCTTCTGTGTGCTGAAACATGCCTTTTATTTGCTTTACATGGTGGAAATATCAACATTCAGTTTTCCTTGTGCAGTGTGACTGTTTGTAAGCTACAAACAGTTCACCACGTGATTGTGGGTGATTGGTTGGTCCGATTTGGATGATTTTTTGTTTGTTTGATTTTTATGCTGAACAAGTTTGCAATTGGGTTTTTTTTCTCTATCCCTTACGGTTTTTAAGATAAATTTTGAATGTGTCCTAATTTGCATATTTGGGATGATGAAAAGTGCACCATGGGATAGGCCACCCACAACTTCTTATTCATTGGATTCATCAAAATTGAAATATCTGCTTCGGTTCAAAAAATAAAAGGGGGATACAGACTTTTGTATTCACCCTGTATATTTGCTGCTGGATATTCAATAGCAAACAAGATCCAATCATTTCATAAACATATGAAATAAAAAAGTTGTAGACTTTCTTTGAAGTTACAAAACTAATTTGAGACAGAATCGCACACTGTGAAAACATGTTATTAACCCCACAGGGAAACCTCTTGAAAACACTCTTCAACTTGGGCCTTCCTTGTTACCGGTATTACGACTATCCTCGAGACCCCATTATAGAAGACAGAGATAGGAGCAAAAGCAGTGAAAAGAGAACTATTCTGATAACAAGGTCAGGAACACAAAAGTCTACATATGTTTCTCCTCCGAATACGACGACAGAATTCCGCCTTCTTTCCTTTTCCGTTCCGATGTCAACAGAACGTTTTTACGATTATGGCCCCCGCGACGATTTAATAGGGGGGATGCAAAAAAAAAATTACACATATAAAAGTCGAAAGATGCTGGTGGGCCAATTGCGCCACTTTTCCTATTAGGGCGCACCCAACTGCCTTGTTATTCACCGGGCCATCATATCTATCAGTAGAGCTCTAATGGGCTTTTATGTATTAAAGATTTGGAGGCCCCCGTTCTCTTCAATTTAGCCCGTGACAACGACTTGGTTGTATATTAATCTCTTCCACCTTCTCTCTTCCCGTTACCGGACTGGAGAGGTATGGGGGATAGCAGGCGGGGGGTAAGGGAAGAGACGGGTTGGGAGAAACAGCGTTTTACGATCAGAGCAGAACGGCACTTAAAAGTGGGAATGGCTCCTTCCGTCGTGCGAGCCTTGCACAAGTCATAAAGACCGATGACGAGTGATACAGAAGAAGAAGCTCAGGAATATTTTCATCTCTCGTCCTCCTCCCTCACCCTCATCTCTCTTTCTTTCTGGGCCCGAGCATGAAAACAATGTGCCGAACGGAGCCATTTCAAACCCCGCCGCCGCACACCGCACTCTCGTAAAAAAATAAGAAGGCAGCCTCCTTTCCTTAAGGAGGAGGGGAAAATACTGGAAATCGTCTTCGCTGCAGCCTTGCTATTTATCTATCTTGGAACGGAATCGAACAGACATAAGGAATAAATAATCGATAGCATGAATTTCAACACCCAAATGGTGGGGCTTATTTACTTATTTCTTCCTCGTCTAGTTCTACAAGTCGATTTGTATTGCACTTGTTATCAGCAACGACTTAAATAAGAAGAAAACGCGCTTCTATATGCTATACACAGAATTCGACGCAGGTTAATTCCAATTCAGTTGCTCTTTCCTACTATCTTATAGATAAAAACATTCCGCAACCAAACAAATTCTCAGTAAGCATTACATCTGAATAGAATACCAAAACGGCAAGGTCGAATGCGCAAGGTCGAATTCGCAAGTTATTGTATAATCAATAACTAACAGGCAGAAAGCAATAGGGACTCAACAAATAAATTTATTTCAAAATTATTGAAAGTGGTTGTTCAAGCAATTATCCCACTGTGATGCCAGGTGCGAAATACCCTTTTCATAACAGATCTTGGGTTGTTGTTTGAACCAATTCCGAACCGCTATTTGCACTTCGCCGTCTCAATGAAATCTGCGTCCACTACTGGCAATTAATTTTGATTTTTTTTGGTGGTGGTGATCCTGTGTTTTTTTTCATTATTGAATTTGGCCTTGGATTCAGATTCATAATGATAGCACCAACTCTCGCCCCCCGTGGGAATTCTCATCATCATGAGTGCGCCCGAAAAAGTTCAATGAAATGGCCATGCGGAAGACTTTTTGTGCTAGTTCCAAAAGATGAAGCATCTATTTTGCATACATTTTGCGGTATTGTGATGTTTCCGTGATTAAGGTGTGAACAGTTCCGACATTCAAATCAACTTCTGCAATGATATTGGATTCCGTGTTCCCTTGCGCAACTTCTCTTCGCACCACCCGGTGCGACAAATGCAGGTATACAACATCTTCACCATTGTGAGTTGGCCACAAGAATTGATTATGATGTTTGTCATGCAAACAATCTTTCTTGTTTAGTTTTCCAGTTTAAAACTGATTTACTGTGAAGCAATTGCTTTGTCTGTGCCGATTGTTGGGAGGCCATTTAGTTTAAGTGGTATTGATGAGACGAATGTTAAGGCGCGAGAATGAATTCGGACATGGAGGAATCTTTGTCTTTCCTTGATGAAGAAGGAAAGGGAGGTAGGGTCAGGATAATGGAGTAAGATGTGGCCCTTAGTTGTTGACTTTTATCACGTATTCAGTTAGCTATAGAGGATGTTCGTCTAAGATGAATAAAGAAAGCCGTGGAGAATTGCAGAATTGGAATGCAGTCGTAATTGATAAATCTGTCATAATGAAACGATAATGATAAGGAATGCTTATCGAGTTATTAGGACCGATAGGTACTTATGTTTTCACAATGCGCGTCCGTCTGTTGGTACTCTAGCTGTCGAGCGCTTCCGAATTTTCGACTTCCTTTCTCACCATTCGACAACTTAAGCAAAACGAAAGACTGACTACTTCCAGTTCAAAAGGATCTAAATGAAAAAGGTGACCACGTTTTCCGCTATACAATTCCATGTATAAATGGTCTGAGCACTTATCAATGCTGTTCTCTTTGGCTTTCCTTAGCTCAGGCAGAGAAAAGGCTTGTGAATTAAGTGAAGACACGCGATGACCTTCTTTGATGGTCAAAATCAGTCAAAGCTGGTTCAATGGTACGTGGTTTAATGGAACCATTACAGTCTAATGGAAACATTCAATGCTAAGAAATGGCATGTAATATATCAAACAATTTGAAATAACCTGTCGTGAATGAATGTAATGTAACATAAATGATAGTCGAAATTGGTTCAAAGGCACCTGGTTTAGTGGCACCATTATTGGAAACTTTCAATGCTAAGATATGGCATGTATTACATCAAACAGTTGGGAATAGTAGTAGCTAATTGCTTGCTTAAACATTACATGATTACATAGAAAGGCTTTAGCAATAGTTTATGAAGAAAGAATAGACACTTACAGAGAACGCTTCAACAACTAACGCTTATATCATTAAATAGGCTTGCTTACAAATTAAAGAACTCTTATGTTGGAAAAAGTCTGGTAACATGGCAGATATCTCAAAGCTGTCAGATAAGCGAGATCTGATGAATGTGGTTTATAGGTAATACGGGGGGGGGGATTCATTGCCGCACTCAAATTTGACTTTGACCCCCAAATTTACGGTCATCCATTTGCTATCTCAAAAACTATTAAAGATAGACTGCTATCCTGTAGAGCCAACCACATTAGTATAAAAACAATTTTTAATCACACCCTTCCCTTTGAGAGATTTTGAGAAAATGGGTTCGCATCCATCCAAGGACCTCACTCCCTTCACTTTTTTTTCCTCTGCGGACGGTTAAAAGAAATTGTGTTTCCAACAAGAACAGCTCAACGAGGGGGGATATGCAGGACCGAATAAGGAAAGATTGCACTAGGCCAACGCAAGAAGAGTTCCTCACGGGAAGAGGCCTATAATGAGGCGAGGTGGAGACTGTAAATGCCAGCACCAAAATAGACGTCCGCTTGAATATTTAATGTGTTTTTACTGTTTACTAGCAGACTTCGTCTGCGTTGATGTTGCGTCAGTTCCGTAAGGTATATGCGCGGGCAATCAACGTTTCGCTCAAGTACTTTCACAGTAAACCAAACGACAGCACGGTTTAATTTGCTTGTAGTGCCATCTGTTGCTTGTTTTGTGAACTAAAGTATACGTTGACCGCATGTCAGCTTATATGCAACTACCAGCTTAACAGTTTAGCCTAGAACTCCACTTGTGGTTGGCATATCACGATAAATCGTACACCATTTTTTAAGTTACACCTTAAACAATGCAATTGTATAAACCCCGTTAATTTTCGTTTAGTAGTTTTTGCGAGAAGAGGTAACAAACAAACATAAACAGACAAACAAAACTTCTAAAAATTATTGTTTTGGCTTCTGTTAGTGGTACTAAGACCTGCCGCAAAAGATTTTCTTAAATATTTTCTAAGTACAGACACCAGGTCGATTACAGTTTTATTATAGGTAAAGATTTCCTGAAGGAAGCCGATTGAAAAAAAAACTTGCTTCCATTTAAAATTTTTTTTGGGTAGGCAGCGTGTGCACCACATCCAGCCATTAAACATTTAAGCTGTCATAATGTGATACAATGTCAATTTTTCGTGCATGGTGCAATCAAGATGTACTACACTGGTGCCCAAAAGTTTGGACCAACCAGCAAATCAATAAAAAATGAATTTATACTAAAAATATTTTACACCTACAACTCTAAGTAAATATGAAACAATATTCAGGGAAGAAAGAAATTTATTTCTGCGTCGTTGCTTTTTTATTACCTTAAATCAAAATAAGACTGGCCAAAAGTTTGGACCAACATCACAAACATGCAAATAATTTGCATATTACATGTCATTGTGTTGCGTGGTGAGCACTAAAACCAGATTATGTATTGTATAATGTTAACTGAAGGCCAACGAGAGTGAATTAGAAATTTTAACTAGCAATTTACAAACTTCAAAAAAGTTGCTGAAATCTCCCATGTGAGCTACAAATCTTTATCAGGAATTGTTAAAAATGTTAATTAGAAACAGGACGGAAATAGGACGACCTTGTGCACTGACGAGAAGAGACAAATCAAGAATTAAGAGACATGTTAGACATAATATTACATCTGGGCATGTAGTCAACACCACACAAGTCAAACTTATTCTGCAACTTGCTGCCTCAAGAAGAACATTTCGCAGCGAACTACGTGCTCAGAACTTTGCCTATGAAATTATACACAAAAAGTTGCCAGTAACACAGAAACAAACGCAGGAGAGACTGGAGTTTGCTAAGACACATCTGCGTGAAAACATAGACTTCCAATTGGTTGTTTTTTCTGATGAAAAACGAATCAGTCTGGATGATCCTGATAATATAGCTTCTTATGAAGAGCATCGTGACAAAGAAACACTTGTTCCACTGCGAATTAAGCGCCAAATGGGTGGTAGTGGAGTGATGATTCTGGATGCCATTGGAAGCAACGGAAAGTTGAGGATTCATATTATAGATGGACATTGCACAGCAGCTCAATATAAAGATGATCTTCACAATGTGTTCATCCCTTTGTGCAAAGTCTAGTTTAAGCAAAAACCATGGATTTAGCAGCAGGACAGTCCTGCAATCTTTACTGCACGAGTTGCGAAAGCCTATTTTGAGAGCAACAGCATTTCCACTTTTGCTTGTACTGCTGGAAATCGAGATCTCAATATTTTTGAGAATGTGTGGCATCTCACGGAACAAAAAAATTACCAAAACACAGTACAAATCTCGAGAACGACTAATAGCAGCCATTCAGAAAGCTGTTAAGCCAAATGTTATCAAAAGCTTATTTAATTCTATTTCAGGTCGTTTGTCAAATATTGTAGAGTCAAAATGATCTCAAATATCAAAATAATTCAGTAGTTTATGATGTAATACTTTGTTCTCTTTATGTTATACAAATGTGGTCCAAACTTTTGGCCAGTCTTATTTTGATTTTAGGTAATAAGAAACCAACAACGCAGAAATAAATTTGTTTCTTCCCTGAATATTGTTTCATATTTACTTAGAGTTGTAGGTGTAAAACAGTTTTCGTATAAATTCAGTTTTTCTTGACATTGCTGGTTGATCCAAACTTTTGGCCACCAGTGTAGTTGCAAAAGGTTGTACACGTCACCTGTAGGGTGTTTCTATTGAAGAGTCAGTGTAAAAAATTTTCCAATATCCAGAGATAAAGATGATAGGCACTAACCAGTAAAAATATTCCCACTGAATGCCACTATACAGAAAACGTAACACTATAAAGGATCCTTTTATTTTCTATAAATTGAGAAAGAGCTATATTGGGTAAAAGTGGGTCGTTTCTGTTAATAAGTTAGGCGATTTAGCAATAATCTATTGGAGCAGAATAACAATGTACGCGTCTTAAGGGCTAATAACACGGCCACGCTATATTGCACACCACCGATAGAGTAAACCCAGGTCAAGTGGTTTGCTGTTATTGTATATAAATAATGCGATTTTTCTCTCGCAGCATTCTGTAAAGCTAATAAAAGCTGCGTAGGTGCATTTAGAGCTTAATGAAGAGGGCAATTAACGGGGGAAGCTTTCCTGAAGGAAGGCGCGAGCGAATTATAGGAAAGTGGGAATTGCGGTTACGTCACACGGTTGGTCCGCCGTGAGAGTGTGCAAACCAGAGCGAAACTTTTCAACCCATTACGTCCTTAGGCTTCGTTCCTCGTTGGCCTTGTTTGTTCAGTTTAACGACCCATTCAGCTGCTGTGGTTTACACAAGGGTCGAGCGATCAGGGGATCGACGAAAACTTCCCTTCAACGGCGCAGCGCCGAGAGAAACCACTACACACATCCGACCCACCTTAGTATCTCGTCGTCAAACTGCCCTTGTTAAGACAAAGAACAACAGAAACTTTAGCATCGGAGGAGACATAAACTTGGAAATTGATGATGATGACAAAGGTGACAAATCTCCTTTCTCACAGTGACAAATGGAACGTTGCATTTCGTCTCATGAATATTTCAACGTCGAGCAATAAGATACGGCAATTCACTCTCCCCCAAAAGTCATTAGGAGTTCGTGGTCTTATTTCAACTTGGGGGAATCAGGTCTCAACGAGGGCGTCAGAAGTGCTAATCACTTTCATTAATCACGTATGGTGAGCCTCATATATGTTCATTTGCGACAATTATCAAGTGTTCTGTTGAAACCGCCTACATTTTATCAGAACTTAGAACAGAAATTACGAATAGTAGGGAAATTACAGGAATAACTCAAAGCAATCGTATCATGGATGCGGGCGAGTACATCGTGGAGGCCATTCACTGGATTCAGCAGCAAACACTACAGGGTGGTCCATAAGTCTGCCCCCCCCCCCCCTTTTATTTTTTGAACTGAAGCAGATATGTCAATTTTGATGAATCCAATGAATAGGAAGTTGTGGGTGGCCTATCCCATGGTGCACTTTTCATCATCCCAAATATGCAAATTAGGGCACATTCAAAATTTATCTCAAAAACCGTAAGGGATAGAGAAAAAAAACCCAATTGCAAACTTGTTTAGCATAAAAAAAACAAACAAAACAAAAAAATCATCCAAATCGGACCAACGGTTCCCAAAAAAAGTTAATTGCAAATGCTAATTGGCACTCATATTGCATTTGCATCTTCCTGTCCCCCCCCCC
>JAHWFO010082738.1:443994-462559 GCA_023313115.1 Rhysida immarginata
CCCCCCCCCCCCCCTGTTAGGTTTTATCCACTAGCCCTTTAAATGCTGACGCATTTTGATGAATGGGGAAGAAACTGCCAATCAGGTCTGAAAAATGGCAGAATACAGTAGAGAAGAAATGGTTGGTATGGTTTTATGTTTTGGATTTGCACATAATTACAAAGGTGCATCCAGGGAATACCAAGTTAGATATCCCAATGCTAGAGTTCCCACTTCTAAGACAATTCGCCAGGTTGTTCAACGATTTCAGCAAACAGGAAGTGTCAGTCATCAGACCCGGCAAGGTAAACCAACAACTGTCACATCAGAGGACTCCAGCACAGCCATTTTAGCTGCTGTTTATGCTAATCCTCATTGTAGTACTCGATCAGTTGCTGAAGAAGCTGGCTGCAGTCATCAATCAGTATTAAGATTACTTCATATGCATGGATTCCACCCTTATCATGTCCACTGCCACCAAGGATTGAAGCCAACAGACTACGATTTTCGTCTTGAGTTCTGCAATTGGCTGCTAAATCGCATCGACGATGACCCAGGCTTTCTCAATTGGGTCTTGTGGTCAGACGAAGCCAGCTTCTCTCGAGATGGTCTGGTTAATAAACACAATCTCCATTATTGGGCAACAGAAAAACCTAGATGGTTACAAGAAGCTGTGCACCAGGTGAATTGGAGAGTGAATGTCTGGTGTGGAATCATCAATGGTGGATTGGTTGGTCCATTGTTCTACGAAGGGACGTTGACAGCTGCACGATACAGAGACATGATAATAAATGTTGTAGTGGCAGAATTTGCAGATGAGCTTCCTTTAGCATCACTTCGAAGGGTATGGTATCAACATGATGGGGCTCCAGCCCATTCAGCGGCAACTATTTGTGATCATCTCGATGCAATGTTTCCAGGTCAGTGCTCACCAGAGCTTTCCCCTAATGACGTCTTTTTGTGGGGTTACCTTATGGACAATGTTTATGCCACTCAGCCAACTTCTATGCTGGATTTGCAACAGAGAATTCAGACTGCCTGCCAATCCATTACATCTGATATGGTAACAAGAGTGATGGCATCTTTGAAACTACGCGCTCAGTTGTGCATTGGTGCTGAAGGGCATCATGTGGAACATACCCTTTAGAGTGGTACCAACATGATTCGCTTTGGTTTGGCCCATTTGGCTTTTTTTTTTAGTTTGAGATGGTTATTTACTTTTTTAAACTTTTTTTGGGAACCCTTGGTCCGATTTGGATGATTTTTTTTTGTTTTGAGTGTTTTTTTTATGCTGAACAAGTTTGCAATTGGGTTTTTTTCTCTATCCTTTACGGTTTTGGAGATAAATTATGTATGTGTCCTAATTTGCATATTTGGGATGATGAAAAGTGCACCATGGGATAGGTCACCCACAACTTCCTATTCATTGGATTCATCAAAATTGACATATCTGCTTCGGTTCAAAAAATAAAAGGGGGGGGGGGACAGACTTATGGACCACCCTGTATATAGGTAATGCAAAATAAAAAAAACCGTCGGAATGAGTTGCAATATAAATGCAACGATAGCTTATGTACAGATGTTCGTTTGAGCATAAGAATGTGGCGCTATGTACACTGTGTGATCAAAAGTTTAGGGACACCAGCATTTCTATAATGAAAAAGCGGTGGCACCCCTTTTTCTCTAATGACAGCCTTCTCCCTCCGAGGAAGACTGTCCACCGTTCCTGCCTCAGAGCACTGGTTATTTCAGTTATCGGTAAGCAACAGCATTCATCTTCCTTTAACAGAAATAAGCTGGCCCAGTCCGAATCATGAAAAAGGAGTCCCATACCATGATTCCACCTCCTCCAAACTTAACAGTGGGCACCACTTACTCGTTAGAAACTTTCTCTAGGCCTCCGCCCACACACAACTTCTTCCAACTGATTGCCAAGAGTGTGTACCGTAATTCATCAGTCCAGAGAACACGTTTCCATTGTTCCATGCTCTAATTTCTTTTGAGCAGCAGCAAGATTGTGGAAACCCAGGGAAAAGAGTTCCCGACGAATTGTGATTGTGCTAGCAATAAAGAAGCAGTATTTCTGAACTCTATAGCAATCATTTCAGCAAAAGATCTTTGATTGCTCCGGGTCACACGTGCAAGCATTCGACGATCTCTGTCAATTGTGAGTCTGACAGTCGTTATTGCTCCCTGGATCTTCCACTTCCACTGGATTTTCCTAAATAATTAGCTTATAGATCAAGAAAATACATTCACGATTAGATTAGCTTAGAAAAGCAATTTTATGCAATAAATAACAGTAAAGTAAACCATAGTATCATATTACACACTCTTGGAAGCCACGCTAGGAGAGGTCTTTGGCATCATTGATTTTGCGCATCCTAGGACCAGAGACGCCAAGTTGATCTTGTGATCTTTTTATGAAATCTATAATAACCGGAAGGCTCGAAACAACATCACAAACTGAATTCTCCAGAGACGTTACACGCTGACCAGTAAAAGGTGGCCCAAGAATAATATAATCACTCAGTAGGACTTCAGAAGACCATACTTGCAGCCGCCTCAGGAACAAGAGTTTCGAAACAAACTGTTTACGGAGACAAAATAAAGCTAGCCTTTATGCCAGACGTCGTAGGGCCCGTTTAAAGAGATTTTGGAGCAGCAGAGCAACGTGCTGTTCACTAATGAGTCCAGATTCACAAACGGATTTTCGTCGATCCATTATGTGTAGATAACCTGGAACCCGTTATAATCCCAACAACACCAAGGAGAGGGAATAGTAAGGCGATGGTTTGGGGACGAACAGAGCTGCACTTCTTTAACAGAGGTACCGTTGATGCTATGAGATAACAGACGAAATACTAGAAAAGTCTTGTTAGAGATTCAGAGGTGCCGTGGGTGCAGATTTTATTGTCATGGACGATAATGCACGTCACCACAGAAATATGCTGACACAGAACTTTCTAGAAAGTGAGGATATCTAACGCACGGAGTGGCTACAAGTTTTCCCATCATGAATCCGATTAAGCGGCGTTGCACATACTACCAAGTGTCACAACATTCTGAAAGGTGGTTTATGAAATATATACCGGGTGATTATCATTAAAGCTTCCCACTTCTGCGCGGACTGCAGACCGCATTATTGAACGGATGCTATGCAGAACATAGCGAAAAGAATTCCAACGGAAAATTTATTAGTGAATACGGTTACCATCAGGGAGAAAAGTGGCGCTGCAAGTTCATACACAAATGGTAGTGATGCACTAATGGAATGCTGTTAGAGGGACTTTTCAAAATGCGCAACCTCTGCGTCGATGACTTGCTGGTAGCACGAAGTGTCTCATGCAACATGACGAATGATGTTGGCTTTAAGTTCAGGCAAGGTCCGTACGCCACCATGATAAATGCAGTCCTTCAGGGTCCCCCACAACCAGAAGTCACATGGATTAAGGTCTGGTGAACGGGCAGCAAACATAACTCCCCTGTCGCTTCGAATTTCTGCATCATCTTTCGTAAACCTCTCGCCCTCATGGCTCCTGTTCACACTCCGATATTCTCGCAGTGCTGTTGCACTCTTGCTGCTTTTCTGCTAATAGAGTTTCACCAGGAGCAAACGTTCTTTCTTTCTCAATGGCATGGTGATCTCTGCAGCTTGGCTGCTCACAGACGCATTGCGCTTTTGCATACGGCGCCACTTTTTCCCCTGGTGGCAACCATATGCACTAATAAATTTTCCGATGGATTTGTCTTCCCCAAGCTCTGCATAGCTTATACACAAAATTTCATCACTATCCGTGCAATAACGCGGTTTGCAGCAGAAGTAGGGGATTTTAATTATAACCATCCGGTATGTTGGATCCATTGTTTCATGGGGCTCTCACCAAACACATTGATTCGTTAGACGACCTTACCTTCTTCCAGACTTCAGGCGTCCAGTTACGACGTTCTAGGCTGATTATAAACCAAGTTTATGGTTCTTTGCTGAAATCATAGGTTTTCGTATAGTCGTAGGACTGCTGATTCGCATACGCTTCATTTGTCAAACTTTTGCATAACTCTTGGTTGATTGTCTTTAAGCCACAGTGAGATCTAAGACAGAAGAGAGTTTGGAAATCAGGAAAAAATTAATTATTTTATTAAAATTCCATCAGATTAGGAGCTAAAATATAGCAGCTCAATATTTGAAGACTATGAAGCTAATGAAAAATCTTTTCCCCAGCTTCTCTATGTGTTGAAGACCCTATCCATCTTGAAGCGGTAATTCAGTTGAAGAAATCAAAATCTTAAAAAAAAAAGGAGGGAGAAATGAGAAAAGGAAAATTATTTAAAAACCTCGACACTATTTTTTCGGGAAGACAGACTGGGATGAAGAGAAGGAAGAAGGGGGGGGGGGGGAAGAAAGAAGGAGACGTTTGAAACTTTCTCTTTTGATTCTCGTGGGAGAGATTTAGTTTTACGGGTGTTGGGAGTTGCGAAACGGAGGTAAGATTTTTGCAGAGCAATGCGGTCACTGGAGGGAAAGGCAAAACTACGACCGTCATTTCAAACAGACTGGGCATTAATGGCGCCATCCGAGAAATAATTCAAAACATGCAACATTAACCGATATCATTTGGGGGCCGCAACTTTTGGACACATGCCATTCTACATCTCTCCAGAGAGCAGAAGAAAAGGAGAGGGGTGCAGAGAAAGAAAAACGAAAGAACAAAAAAGGAGAGCGAGTCGTTGGTCGTCGACTTTTCCACAACGTCCTCTCTTCATCCGTCACTTAATCCTCTCTCTTTCTCACTCCTTCGTTTTAATTTCCTCCACCCCACCCCCATTTCAGAATTCCTTTCTTCATCGTTAACTTTAAAGAAAAGACTTAAAATTATCTCTCTCCGTAATAAGGCCCAACGACGTATACAGAGCGATTCACAATGAGTGTAACACACTTCGTCGTCATTTTGTCGGGGAGGTCATTTTAAGTGATAACTGGTATATGAACTAAGTTTTGGAAGTGAAGTAGCAAATCCCTAAACTGGGATCGATAAAAGAATGAAACAAGTGGTATGTTTATTTCGAAAGCTGTAAAAATCTGACACGGAAATTTCAAAAAATTAATTTTAAATTAGTTACAAATGTCGCCGACAGGTGGCGCTGTACGCTGTATTCGTAATACGAAGTCCGAGAAATAGGCTATAAACTGTCCTTTGCAAGCAGCTATTGCAATCAAAATCGTTCTAAATGCGCACCTTTCGAGCTCAGATGGCGCAAACTAAGAATGAAATTTTCAGTACACTAAAAACAGCACCATCTGTCGGCAACATTTGTAACTAATTTGTGTATTTGTCTTGAAGAACCATACTGTAACTTACTATGGTGGAGGAAAAAGAACCAAGATATTACGAACTGCGTAAACAAGTAATAGATCATCTTGAACTTCTGCCCCCCCCCCCTCTCCAGATGCTCTTTAAGGAACAAAAACAAATGATAATCACTACAATTAGTTACAAATGTTGCCGATAGGTGACGCTGTATTCGCAGTACAGAGTCCGAGAAATAGGCTATAAACTGTCCTTTGCAAGCAGCCATAGCAATTACAACACAATCGATTCAAAATGCGCATCTTTTGTAGCACAGATGTTATAAACAAAGAAGAAAATTTCAGTACGCTAAGTACAGCGCCATCTGTCGTCAACATTTGTAACTAATTTGTCCTTTGTGGAACAGTGTATATATTGTAAAAAAACAAATGTAATTGTATTACTTGTATTTGTATTAGGAATTAAATTAATTTTTTTCAGTTTTCAGGTCAAAAGGATAATGATGAAAACGTTCTGAAGTATTAATTCATACAATCATAGCAAATGTTCATTGTTGAGATCTTCGGATCCGGGACTGCCTCACACAATCAAAATCTCTCTTATGTGCCTCTGATTTGCTGCACCCGTCTTCCACCCGCGTTTAAGATCCTCAATATCATGAACAGGAGTGAAAGAAAAAATTAATCTTCCCGAGGAAGGTACTGGAAGGTAGCGAAAGCACTGAATTTATCAAAAAATTGATTTTCTCGAACGTAGTATTTAGAGAGTATAAAAGAACCCTATCTTCTTTCCTTTCTCATCATTTTCGATCGAATGATATCTCACATGCCATATGTTGCCATAGTTTCTAAATACCAAGTGACTGCTACCCCCACAACTCCGACTCCACTGGGACAATTTAGCCCAAACTTCATGGTAATGTAGATTTTGCCTGGAGGAATCTCCATATCGAATTTCGCTCCTTTACATACCTCAATACTACATAGATCACTTGATCTCCTCTAACTCCCACCCGAGTGGGCCAAATCAAAACCAAACTAAATAAAGAAGATACACAGTAAGCTAATACCGAAATTCAATCTTGTACGCAAAAATCATGTAGGGACGGACGAGCAGATAGACGGACATTGTAAAGCTAATAATTAGCTGTATACTTCCGCTATTTAATAATCAAAAGATTATAGATGTCTTCATACATAAAAGAACAGTAGGGTTGAGATCGGAAGATCTAGCAGGCAACGTTAGACTAATGTCTTTATGGGGCTATAATTCTTCAAGGAATTACTTCAGGCTAAATTTTTATATAAAATTTTTTCATTATTTTTTGTTGTAGAAACAGACTACGCATAACCATCCCATTATTTTTGTTACACCCTGTAAACCTATTCTCCCTTCATTACCCTTTTTTCCGGTCGCGACATTTTGGGGACCGGAGCGTGCAACTCGTCGCCACCCCCGACAACATTTGTCGACATCGTTTTTCTTCTCTGGCTCCTCCACAAAAGACTAATGATGATGATGATGATAATTCCGTCCTTCCTTTATTTTTTCCCCCGCCCATGCTTCCATCACACCCGTCTTCCTCCTTACAAAATTCCTCCTACTCTCCCCCCTTCCATTAAGGAATTCTGCATCATTTCGACGTTTCTTCTTTAGACGACGAGGAGAAAAACATTTGGTAAAATTAAGACGACTATCGATTCGTAATCGGTTTTTTGCGTCTTCCCTTCCTCTTTCGAAGAGTTAAAATCGGATTTAAAATAAAACGGATGCAAATCGGCAAATTGAAAACATCGAAATTGACACGGTTAACGACGAAGTGGGAGATAAATGTGGGGAGGATGACATTTCTAAGATTAGAGGACGAAAACTGAAGACTTAAAGAGCGCGTACGAAATAAATGAAATCACTTAGTGATAGTGAACATCACTTACTCTTTGGAAACTAAATTTTTATTTACCTTGTCTAACTGCTTTACTTTTGAATTAAACACTTGTATTTCTTCGAATAAACTGTATCATAACTTCATAAACTAAGCCATCTGGTGGTCAGAAATGTAACTACTCTGGTAATAAATTTTTCCATTTCGAACCATAAGGACTTCTCTCTTTGATTTCTAAGGAAACTGCATTCTTTACGATTTATTACATTTTCTGTTACTTTAGTGCCCGTATTTTGTTTTTATAGCAGCAATGGTACATTTTCATGCCATCTTCTTATTTATTACAAACCCTATTTAATTCTTGACGTTTTGCAACTCGTGAAACTCTGCCAAAATATTTTGACTTTTGAAGAGGAAAAAAAAATCTTTGAACAATAAAACTTGGAAACGTTTCTTAAACAGTTTTGTGCTAAAACGTTCAAAGTCACGCCACACATGACGAAGCAAAATAAAGAAAGCAGATGTTTTCTATGCCCTCCGTATACAGTGTCCATAATTAAAGTTCACATTTCAAAAATTCTCTTGGAACCAAATATTGACTAGAATGACCTGAAAATCTGCATGGTGTCTATTGAGGTTATGAAATTAATTTTGGTAAACCAATTGGCGCTTTGATTGTCTTAATATCCTTTCCCTATTTGAAATGAGAGTTTTCATAAGCTTTGTGATTGGTTTTCATACGTAAACGGTTACGATTGGCTCTACAGGCATACTCGATTCCAATTAGCCAAATAATTGGACAATATTATAACAAAGGCGTTCCAAGTATGGCATCGATCACAGATACTGAAATGCGAGGCGCGGTCATAAAGTCATTACAATCCAAGTTTCGGACGAGCTGCGCCATGTTGCGTTCGACGCTCTGGTGGCGTTTAGCGGTACTGCACCAAACGCCGCTTTCACACATCCAGCACTCGAAGGATGTCGTTTCACAGTGGTACCACACATTTTCAAAAGCGATCGTTCTTTCATTTTATTGTAATGACTTTCTAACCGCCCTGCAGCGGGACTAATCAGCAATCCAGATGATAAAATTACAAAGGAATAATTTTCGTAATATTTTTGATTTTCATGTTAGTAGGTATATATTCTATTCACGGGAATTCTATTAGGCCAAATGCATTACATTTTGGTGTATATACTTAGTGAAACATGCAGTTTCAATTTCTGCAAAAAAAAAAAAAAAAAAAAAAAAAAAAAAAAAAGTACAAAAAGTTGCCATAGGGGGCGCTTATTTCAAGAAAACAATGAATACCTAATTGTCAAATGAACAAATACCGTACAAACCCACTTTAGTAACAACAATAAACAATGTTTTATTTTTAATTCCAAATGCGTTTCAATATGACCACCAGTGTGCTGTTTCCAATAGCTGCATGCGGTACACGATATTTTCTACGGCAGCTCGCAGCATATCTGCATTAATTAGTCTGATATGTAACGTTATTTGATCCTTTAAGGTTGAGAGGTCAGGAGCATGTGCTTGATACACAAGGCTTTTCAAATATCCCCATAACCAAAAATCACAAGGGCCATACCATGGGAAATGCACGACTAATTATTCTGTTGTCTGAAAAACGTTCTCGCAAGATCTGCTTCACCTGATGTCCGATGTGCGGTGGCGCACCATCCTGCATAAAAATGGTAGAATCCAGACAACCCTTTTCCTGCAATCGTGGTATCACAAAATTCTCAAGCATATCGGCATACCTGGCAGAATTGACGGAACAAGTCACCGGTCCACGGGGACGGATTTCTTCAAAAAAGTACGGGCCGATGATGAAAGAAGCAGTCAAGCCGCACCATACTGTTAGTTTCGGCGAATGCATAGGAGTTGGCAGACACACTTGTGGATTTGATGCAGCCCAAATACGGCAGTTGTGGGTATTGATATCACCATTCAAATAAAAATGTGCCTCATCACTCCATAAAATTTGCCATGGCCATGCATCATCCACTTCCATACGTGCTAAAAATCTCAACGAAAAGAGTCAGTTCGAGTACGTTCATCTCCAGGTAGCAGTTGTTGAACAGGTGTGAGTTTATAGGGATAAAATGGCAATATCTTATGTAATATTTTCCTCACCGTCGAATATGGGATATCTGTTTGGCGTGCTATTGCGTGTGCACTGCTGGTACCCTGCACAGTAGTCATCTCCTGTTCCACAACAGCAGTTGCAACTTCTTCAACGTGTTGCTGCTTGATTCGTTTGCTCCCCGGCCTGGTTGCACTCCTAGAGTTCCGGTAGATTCAAATCGTTCAATCATTTTCCGTAAGTTAGTTATGCTCATCGGTCCTCTTCGTAACGTTTTCAATCGCCGGAATTCACGAAGGGCAGCACTTGCATTGTCGCTCTTCTGATAAAACAACTTGACTAATAACGCCCGGTCAGGCAGAGTAAGCGTCATCGTCAGGCCATTCGTTCGTGAATGATGGGAAATCCTCAGCCTTGCCTTTTATTGTCATGATTGCTCAACACGGAACGCGCTTATGCAAATGTATTCATTGTTTTCTTGAAATAATAAGCGCCCTATATGGCGACTTTTGGTACTTTTTTTTTTTTTTTTTTTGCAGAAATCGAAATTGCATGTTCCACTAAGTATATACACCAAAATGTACTGCATTTGGCCTAATAGAATTCCCGCTAGCGAGCTCTGAACACCTCACGTTATTTCTTGCCCACCCGGTACATGTACAACCTAAATACTGTAGAATATAACGAGATACAGGCTTACTCTATGTTACATATACTTCTATATACCTATATACAGGGTGGGCCATAAATCCCTTACTACCCCTTGTACAATTCGGGTTTTGGAAATTGACGGACAACCACCATGTGGGGACATATTAGGCCTAGGCGGAAGTCATATGGTGTAGGTGACCGGGACGGCGGCCATCTTTAAAGCCGCCATCTTGGATGCATCGTAGATTTTAAATGGGAAGGAAGTCAAGGGGCTAGAACTTCCCAAGGAAAAAAATGGTGCAGTCCGTTTGTTCATATCTTAATTCGTTCAACAGTTACAGGCATTCCAAATAGCGATTATCACTGCTACATATGGTGCTCCGCGTGCTCTACGTGAGCTCTTTCCTGTGCTATGTTTGAGTTTTCATCTGTTTCAGTCGTGGTTTGTCCGCTATGGACGCGGTATCCATGAACTCCTTGAAGAGCCGGGCAACATTAACATGGGACACAGGTTGTCGATCAGAGTGCCGTTCATTGAATTCCCTTGCACTCCTCTCTCCCCATGCCTTTATCAACTTTGTTCTCTCCTTTGTGGTTAGTGGCATGCTTTAGCACCTGCAACAAAGGGTAGCTAACCATATGATTGGCAGCTAACGAATTGTACAAGAGATGGTGAGAGACTTATAGCCCAGCCTTTATTATAACTTTTATAAATTAAGCCCGTTTATTTTTTGAACATGCTGGCATAACTGAGTTATCCTCTAAATGTTGTTTTCTGATTGTTCTTTTCCTGTACGGTATGTCGAAAAGACTGTGAAGCCCAACTGTAAAAAAATTACTATAGGAAAACGGGCAGCTAATGTTTGGTTTTATGCGGTTGGGACTTTTTGGGAAAAATTGCAAACCTTCATGAATTTTAAGTTTATTATGCGTTTTGAAAAAAGGGGTATGTCATCATAATATCGCGATTTTAATGAAAACCGCAAAATTGTAATTAAAATTCCAAATTTCGCCCCACAGTGTTTTAATTTTGCAGATCCGTTAAAAATGAGTTGTAGACATATCCGATAGTTGGCAGGCAGCAAACAACGTCACAGCAGCAGTTTAAAGATGGCCGCCCCACTTCAAACATGCACCAAAGAAGAACAGCGTGCTGTTATCCGATTTTTGAGTAGTTAAAGTTTGAAATCAATTGAAATGATGTGGTGGGCTGAACCATGACTAATGACTATTGTTTGCTTGTCTCTACTTTCCTGCCACCTACCGGATATTTCTACAACTCATTTTTAACGGATCTGTAGAATTACAACACTGTAATTACATTGGAATTTTAATTACCATTTTGCGGTTTTCATTTGACTCACCCTCGTATTAATTTTTAAGAAATTCAAGTAATTGATTAATGTGAGCAATCGGTAAGTATCGTATTCAACCTGTTGATTAATCGAGTGCCAGATGCGTTTCGGTTCCGTTTCAGCTGCGATTTCATTAAGGAAATTCCAGGAACAAGTAATGCTCCGTTTCCTTTCTGATTGCTTTAACGAGTTTTTTTCATTTACGCACGTGCCGGTTTCCTTTTATTTCTTTCGTGCCGGGCGCTATAAACCAATAGATATTCATCAGCAGTTCTGTGAGGTTTACGGTGATAATGTTATGAGTGATTCAATGCTCAGAAGATGAGTGCGTCAGTTTAAATAACTCTTATAGGAGTTCGGCTTGGAACACAGTTTGACCCTTTCATCTCTTTTTTGCACTTGAAGTCATTCATAGATGCCAGAATTCAACAACGAAGAACTTTTTATGAAGAAGGCATGCCCCGCTATGATAAGTGTTTTCAAAATTGTGAGAGCTATGTAAAATAATAGTTCAAGGTATGTAGATTTTTGCAATAATTATCTTTCTGTGTGTGAACTAGCTTTTTTTCTGGACGTATCTCGCAGATCACTATAGACAGAGATTTATAAAGGTAATATCAACAGTACTAATGTGGATTTCTTGAGAAGTTGCTTTATCAAAGAAACGCTTGCATGCTGTAGGAATGGCTCAAAGAAAGCAGCTTTCAGACATCGAAAGGGGTAGAATTGTTGGGTGCCAACGTGCAGGCAAAAGTGTTAGAGAGACGTCAGCCCTTCTGGAAAGCAACTCAAAATCATCCGTTCCAAACCTTATCCGGGCGTGGAAAGATAAGGGTACGACAACTGTTCACCCCAAGACCCGAAGACCCAGGAATATGTCGGTCAGAGACCGAAAGGCGCTTTGCATAGTGGTCACGGCAAACCAGAAAACATCGCTTGATGGACTGACAAGATTCTTCACAGAGTCCATTGGATTTCCATGGCAGAGCCGCGGCCCAAACAACCCACATCAGCAAGGAGACTGCAATTGTCCAAAGAGAGACGTCACTGAACTCTGGAGCAAAGGTGGATGGGTTGAATGGAATGACGAGTCACAATAAACAGTCTGTCAATCGGATAGAAGGATTTGGACATGACGAATACCGGAGAGCGTCATCTGGTAAGCTGTACAGTGCCCACAGTAAAGTTTCGCGGAGGGTTAGTGGTTTCTGTAGGTCCAATCGTTTCTGTGGCTGTTCATCTGAGCGCAAAGCGTTACCAAGACATCCTTGACAACGCCGTACTCCCTGTTCTCTGGCAGCACTTTAGAAATGGCCATTTTCTCTTTCAATAAGATAACACACTTTGCCGCAAAGCGGGGGTTGTAGGCAGATGGTATGATGAAATAGAGTTGCAATAACTTCATTGGCCTGCACAGAACCCCGATCTCCACCCCATGATCTGTTGTGAACTGTTGCAGCGTGGATTGCGCGTAGGAGCGGAGCTCCCAAAATCTCGGACTAAACGGTCGAAGGCATTTTTGGCGGAGTGGCAAGAAATTCCAGCGGAAACATATCAAAAACTTATCGACAGTATGCCCGACAGAATAGAGGCTGTGACAACAGCAAAGGATGGACCAACTAGATATACCTACACATGCATTTAAGTTTCCGTTAAATTGGCGGTATTCCAAGACTTTTGGCAAGGTAGTGCAAATTCATTATGGTATTTTGAATTTCTTTTCCTCTTATACGATAGTTTCAGCAATTTGAGAGATACAGGCTTGAAAGTATTATGAAAAGAAAAGCCTGATTCATTGACTATCACGACATCTAGCGGCACCTATCTACAGCCGAATTGTTCAGAAAACGGCGACGTAAGAGGGCGTTCAAATTTACTTTATTTTTTGTAAATTTCATTGTTATAAAAATTTAAATTTTCATTGTTGCGATGGCAACTATCGCCTGTCATGCAAATGCAGCACCACTCATCCGGTTGCCATGACAGCCGATTGTTTGTTTAAACAGAATGGCGAACAGCGATGTGTCGACCAAACAGGAACAACGAATAAAAAAAGTTTCTCCACAACGAAGATGTGAAAGCATCTGAAAGTCATCAGAAACTTCGAAGATAGTTCACCGAATCATGTTGGCATCATCGCACGAACAAATGAGCTGATAGAGGACAACAAGCTGATTCATGTCCGAGAGTTGGCTTCAATACTGAACAACAGCACTGGCAGTGTGGAGGCCATCATCAGCAACTCTACGAGGATTACAAAATCACCCGGGTGGAAATCTGTTCCATGCTGCTGCAGCGATATGACATGAAAAGGTGACAGCTTCCTAAGGAGTGTTGTGATCACCGACGAGACATGGATTCATCACCATAATCCAGAAAGCAAGCGTACGAGCATGGAGTGGCGACACACTGACTCACCGCGACACAAGAAATTCAAGATGACACCGTCGGCAACGAAACTAATGGCGACTGTATTCTGGGAAATTAAGGATATCATTCATGTCAATTTTCTGGAAAAACGTCGAACCATAAGTACACCCTACTACTGTGACATTTTGAGGAGCCGGTATTAAAGAAAAAGCGACCAGGACTCCTTACCAGTCGTGTTTGTTCTCTGCAAGACAATGCCAGACCACACACAGCCAAACTGATTATGGAACTCAAATGGGACATCTTACCACATCTTCCACACAGCCATTTGCGACCACTTTTCTGGACCACTGAAAGAGTTATTGGAAGTGCAGAGGGTCGGTCCCAATGAGGAAGTAAAAAAGGGTGTCCTGACGTGGTCTCGACATCAGCCTGAAGAATTCTACAGAACCGGTATCCAGATACTCCCAGAACGCTGGAAAAATTGTGTAGAGAAGCAAGGAGAGCTCTTTGAGAAATAACGTATGATGAGTTTTTTCTATGGCAACGAATGGGTGACAAATAAAAATTCATAGCCTCAATAGTCACCATGCAACTGTTCAAGTCTTTCTGATCAATATTGAATTCTACAGTCCTTTTTGCATGTAATGTTAAACCTACACTACTGTTTATAAAAATCGCAACACCCTGATGGAATGGTCTAATCCATATGCAATTTGCAATATTTGCATACAATGGGTCAGAGTATAAATGATTAGATTTTCAGAGTAATTGATTGAAAGAACACCATGCCTCGACGACGACGAAGGGTACCATATCAACAGCTGACAGACTTTGAAAGAGGACGCATAATTGGTCTGCGTGAAGCGGGATGGTCGTATCGTGACATTGCTGCTCGTGTAGGACGTAATGCAACGACAATTATGCGTGCATGGAGGCAGTGGAGCGAAGAGAACAGGGCACACCGAAGACCAGGCTCAGGAAGACCCAGCACGACGACACCACGAGATGACAGACACCTCTATCGCATGTGTGTAGCAGATCGTACAGCCACTTCCACAGTGTTAGCACAACAGTGGGGTGCTACAGTAGGCAGGACAATGTCTGCTAGCACTATACGACGCCGTTTGATTTCCAGAGGATTGATGGCACGAGTACCATTGTTGCGGATTCCTTTGACTCAAAACCACCGGCGCCTCAGGTTGCAATGGGCCCATCAACACCAACAGTGGCAAGCTGAATGGCAACAAGTTGTGTTTTCGGATGAGTCAAGGTTTAACTTGCAGCACCATGACGGCAGGATACGAGTCAGAAGACATCGTGGCGAGCGCGACCTTCCAGAATGCATCCTGCAGCGTCATTCAGGACAAACGCCAGGGGTGATGGTGTGGGGTGCAATCAGTTACCATGGCCGTTCCCGTCTGATCAGAATCCATGGCAATCTGAACAGTGACCGGTACATCAGGGAAGTTGTGCAACCCGAGGTCATCCCCTTCCTGCAGAACCTTCCAGGCGCTGTATTCCAACAGGACAATGCCCGACCGCATCAGACGCCCTTGTTCCCCTGGCCTGCTCGTTCACCAGACATGTTCTCAATAGAACATGTGTGGGACAGGGTTGCTCATCGATTGGCTCGTCAGACTCCTGCAGCAGCAACTGTGGATGAACTGTATACCCGTGTAGACAGAGCATGGCAGGACATTCAGAGCTTGTTTGACTCAATGCCACGACGTTTAGAGGCTGTAATTGCATCCCACGGTGGTTTCACCCGATACTAATGTGACAATAAAACGCATTGTATTGACCTGAAATTCTAATGGTTTCTTTTCTGACCCATGATATGCAAATGCTCCAAATTTAATGCAGATTGGGCTATTCCATCAGGGTGTTGCGATTTTTATAAACGCTTATTTCTGTTTCATGCTTTCCTTTGACATATTACGCATTTGAAAAGCGAGGAAATGGGAAGGTCTGATGAGCAATCCTTTAAAGACTTCAACGCTTAAGACATGCTAACTCTACGATTTTGTCAGTTTTACCCATTGCAGTATAAAATTAATATTAGCAATTTATTTCTTTTATAATGTGGCAGATTACATTAACATTAAAGCAGGTTTAGCAAACCTCCTCGTTGGCAATGCGCCAAAGTCAATTTTTATCTACTCGTAGCAGAATGGCCCGCGGGCACTGCGTTTAATGATATCTCTAAAATTTATATCCATATTCTCAAGTTATACCTGTTCCGATATTTATAACTTTATAAATTAAAAGAAAATAATTATTATAAAGAAAACCTTGAAATAGAAAAATCAATAGCATAATTTTAAGCCCTGAGAACTCTAAAGCTAAAGTAAATTTGTTCGTTCTTTTTACAAGAACTTTTCTGGCAGACAAAATAAATAATGAATGTTTTCAGAGACAACTTTGTATCGATTGCGTCTTTTACGAATATGCTTTGCAACTTTACTTCTCTTTTTTTTTCTTCCAAGTTCTTTCCAAGTCTGAGATGATTATTTCGCAACATCAAAGACTCAACGCTTTTTATTTTATTTATTTATTTTTTCTTTCACGAATGAAAAAAATAAAAAGCTTCATGTGCTATTTGAGGACAAAAGAAATCGGTTTACAAATTTTTTTTTTATCTCATTTTCTTTGGAGAATATATGAAGTTAAGAGGAAAACAAATTGGTTTGGTCATCGAGCGAGTCATCGGGGCTGGAGAAAAAGAAAATATTTTTTATACGAATTTGCATACGAAAATGAATAACAGAAGCCATAAACTTTTCTAGCAAACTGCAAAATTCCTACTTTTAAGCAATAAATAGTGTTTCTGAATAGAGTAGAAAAATCATAAGCCGTTTAAAGATAAAAGGACAAGACATATTCAAAAGGACCAAAAGGAAAGCGACTCCTCTTAAAGTCAGTCCATGTTTAATATTATTATCGTTTCAAAGTCGCATTTATTGACAAGTCATAAGTCACGCCAGGGAATAACTCACTCATACACAAAAGCTCACAGAAACGACAAGAGGTGCATACTTTATAGCAAATCCATATAATATTAACATACAGGGTGATTCATTACTTATGTAACAGAAGAATATGGTAGATACAGGGTACTAAAACAAAACTTTACTAACCAATGTGTGTTCCGGCTCAATCCATATGAAAATGATATTTCAGAAAAAAATGGAAGGAAAAATTCCACGACCTGGATTCGAACCAGGAATCACCAGTGTCAGTTCGTTGCCTCTACCAATTGGGCCATCCTACCACTGGGCCTCCATCTTGACCACAGATTACCGATTAGACAGATGCGACATAAGCCCTTTTTAACAATGGATAATTGGGTGCGCTTTTTAACAATGGATGAACGGTCGCGCCCTCAAGTGAAAAAGAGGGGAATTACTTGACAATGTGTACTCTGCAATGGAAAAACAGTGTATTTGAGTTTCAAAATTAATCGAAAAAAACGAAATGATAGTAAAAAAAAAAAATGATAAGTAGAATGTATTTTAATCAATCTTGACTTAATATTTCATTCATATTTCATTGATAAAATACAAAGAAAAAAAAACAAAAATATAGAGAAAATCTTCTATATATATAACTAGCAAAGGTACCCGGCGTTGCCCGGGATAATTACACATGGATGTAAACAGAACAATCTCAAAAAATTAAATTAAATTTTGCAATATCTTAAAAATAAACACATGAAAATGCTTAGAATTAATACAGTAAAAATTCTTAATGAAAATTTGAAAAAATTTTTTTTAAAGGCTCACAATGGATGGACCGCTCCAATAATTTCTTACTCAGGTAATCTTACTTCATATGTACACTTGATGTTGCAATTTCCACTCTTCTCTCGATGTGTTGAAGCAAAATTTGGCCTTTCATCACTTCGGGTAGTCTAGCGGTTGCCAATTCTTCTATTTAATTGCTTCCCATTTGCTCAATACAGCACGGAGCTAAAGGTTTGCTTTCTCTGTCGTCTTTCCACTGTTTCTCAATTGTCTGCTAACTCTTCATTATCTCTAGCTACTGATCATTTTTAAAGATTTTCAAGAAATTGTTAAGTACTAAGAACTCTCTTTTCTAAAAAAAACCTGAATAACAGGAATTCTATGCATTGTTACAATTTTAAACTTATCCATATTGCATCATCATTTTATGTTCATTGTTATAATTCTTGGAAAGGATTGCTTTATCATTGCATCTTCATTTTGAGCTCATTGTTATTGGTGAATTGCGTGTTGAAACCATTGTTGATACCTATTTTTTGCACAAACTTTTATTTGCATTGTTGGTCATGAGATATATATTGTTGGTCCATGCATAGTGTTTGTGAATTGCGTGTTGATACCATTGTTGCAAAAACTTTGTCTTGCATTGTTGGTCATGCGATATTTCTCATTAATATGCCCTGCGATAACCATAAATATCGATTTTTTATCGATATTTATTATTTTTCCGAAATCTGAGGTAGATAGTGACCTTCCTCATGCTTTGAAGGTCATGTATGCGAAATTTTATCAAGATCGGAATAAAACTGTAGATTTGTATAAAAAACATACAAACAAACAGACCCACAAACATCTTTCTTTATATATATAGAAGACTAGAAGAGGTACCCGGCGTTGCCCGGGATAATTACACTTGCACAAACTTTTCCATTCATTGTTAGTCATGAGATATTGATTGTTTGTTCATGCAGAGCGTTTGTGAATTGCGTGTTGATACCATTGTTGATACCTATTGTTGTACAAACTTTGCCTTGCATTGTTGGTCATGAGATATTTCTCATTAAAATGCCTTGCCATAACCATGAATATCGATTTTTTATCGATATTTATTATTTTTCCGAAATCTGAGGTAGACAGTGACCTTCCTCATGCTTTGAAGGTCATGTATGCGAAATTT
>JAHWFO010082738.1:467559-485986 GCA_023313115.1 Rhysida immarginata
CATTCAAAATGAACGTCCCGGCCACGATACAAAATGTTTTGGTGCACCCAGTATATTTATGTCATTTCATAAACGTATCTGCTATTTTGTATTCGCGAGAAAGTTTTGTTACATCATCCCTTTTTATTTTTTCTATATATTTTGCACTGTCCCAACTTTTTTGGAAATGAGTATTGTACAATGGATCACTTGACTAAATCGGAGCTGGCGGACATGCATCTCGTCTACGGCGAGGCACAGGGTAATGCTACTGAAGCGGAATGGATTTACCAACACAGCGTGTGGAGAAGTCAGTGATTCTCCGGACATCTTCACCAGAGTTCGCGAGAAACTCGTCCGCAGACTAAACACCTGCATCAAGGCTCAGGGTCGTCATTTTGAACACCTACTGTAATGTCATTCCTACCTCGTACAAGTTACATTATCTCTGTTAAGTTCTGCTCTATCCGTTCCTTGCCTATTGCTTGAAAATTATCTCATCAGGCAAGTTGTTGATTTCATTCATTAAAAAGTCTTATAGTGCTTCTGGTCCTGGACACTCTAAACGATTGTTCAACACATTTTTTTTCATTTTCGATGTCTCGCACAATGAAATCTATTAATCCTTTTGTAAGTGCTGTTAATTTTAGCCTCCTCAATCATCAACTTAACATTCTGGTGATATTTGAACACACACCAGACAAAGGGAGAAAGAGAGACATTGCCGCGTAAAGTGTGACTGACAACACAGGTGTTGATTGTAAAAATGCTATTCAACTTATAAAAGAGCACGAGTTGAAATTTTCCGTGGAACGTTAAAAGTTCATTAATCCTGTTTTTCTATTTTGATCCTAGTTGTTGACTATTTGTTTTCAAGTCCGTTTAATTCCCTTTTCATTTTTTCGTCCATTAAAAATAATAGCAAAAAAAAATAGGAGAATACCTAATAGAAAACATTGCTGGAGCTGAGTTAATCGTTACCCTCTTCTAACAAGTTCATTGGGATTAAAATTAAAACCAAATTCATCCGTTTTCCGTGGCCTTTTTTCAAGCGTCGCCTCGCAACCTCCAAAGCCATTATGCAAAACAACGCAGCGTTTGCCTCTCCCATTTTGCCCTTTGGCTCTTTCGGAAGAGGAAATCTGCTCGGCGCTCAGCACGGAAAGAGGGGGTGTTGTTTAACCCCGCACCTGTCTGTTTGTTGTTTGTTGTCAGTTTTTAATTCAGAAAAGGAAACATTGTTTGTTTTTCATTTGATTTCCCCCACCTCCCATTTTCCAGTTGCCATTTCCGCCCGCGTTTCAATCGAAATGTCCATCCCAGCGCATTCGCAAGAAAAATAACGACAGATCAGAGCGAGAGAGAGAGAGAGAGGAAAACTTCAAAAGACAAAAGATAACACTGGCGGGAGGTGAAACGCAGCACAACACTTTTGGAGGGTGGGGTGGGTTAAATTAAGAGAGACTTTGAAAAAGAAAAAAAAAACGTGAAAGGGATGGGAGAAAATTAATTAAGATGAGCTTCTCCCCCGGCAGACATGTCGTACTTGCCTCCATCTTCTTCCTTTCCCTATCTTCCATTGCATCCGATGGAACGGAAAGGAACGCACGTCTCCGCAGAGTTTAGCATTTTGTTAGAAGGGAAACCGTGTTTGAAACAAATGAAGCGAAATAAAAGGGATCTTTATTTATTCCTTCCTCTAACACCACCCCACCTCCCTTCCTTTTTTCATACATGACACTAAGAAGAAAGTTTTTGTTTTGACTATGAGCTTCTCTCTCTCCTATTCTGCCCGTCATTCCGGATTGAGCGACTAAATAAACGGCGGCAAACAAGCTCGCCATTTTTTCTCTCCTTAAACAAACAAGAAATAAAACAATTCCCTTGTAATTCCTTTTCACTTTATTTATCTTCTCAGTTTAAATTTACAAAAATAGCTGACATTCTGAAAAACAAGGGGATGATGATGATGACGATGATGAGTGGCCGCAAACTCTTTCCAACATTACAAAGAATCTATTAGAGTTACAGCCATATGGTTGGTCTCAAGAGAAAGACTGAGTCATGAAGACTTTTTTTTTGTGTAAGTAATATTCAATTTCAAAACACTTTTAGCAACATTTCTTTGTGTAACACCAGCAATAGCGTCACTAATCTTTCTTCTCAATATCCCCAGGTTGCAAATATGGAGTCATGAAATACGCATCCTGAACAGTCTCTTCACTGACAGGTGTTCGTCTTGTTCGCTTCCCGTTTTCTTAAACTTACCTCTCAGTTTCAAACTAACTTCAAGTATTTTATGCACATGAATAAACCACTGATGCTTGCAAAATACAAAAAATGTACTATTGTTATTACTTCCTTTCTTTGCAAAAAAATAGTCAAAAGACTTCGTTTACTCAATATCTGAATGTACTCATGCTGAAAATGCTTTAACATATCTTATGGTCACTTGAAATTCAGGTAAATTCTGATTAAATCACGTTAGGTTACATCCAACGTTTTCTAAATTCATCGACATTCAGTAAATGGACTATGGGTCACTACTCACATCAATCACTACTATGATATACTGATTCTGAGGAAGTAATTCAATGTTCAAACAGAGGCGACTTCAAAAGAGTCGTGTAATCGCCCAACTTAATACTATGCCTGCTTACATTTAGGCTTCTTAGACCTCCAAAGCCCACGTTGACCGCTTCCAATAAGTGTTAAGCTTAGTTTCCATACATGCGTTTTTAACTGCGTCTCTGCGTCTAGGCGCATAAATTGGTGCGTCTTGACGCACGTGTCATGGAAGTAGATATCTGCGTCTCCGAGTCTTGGTTGACGTGCGTCTGGACTTCATGCGTCTGGACGCAGAAAAGTGAAGTAGATAGACTTTCTACTTCTTGACGCACTTGTAAATGCGTCTCAAATCTTTCTAGATCAAAAGACGTTCAGTCCAGTCGTCGTTTCGCTACAACATGCTCAAGAAAGAGAATTTGAAGATATGTTGATCGGGGAAAATTTTAATCGGCCAATATTATACGATAAAAGCCGATCAGACTACCTCAAAAGAGGCAGTCGCGCAATGGCGTGGATGAATGTGGCAAAAGCTTCTCCCTCTGTTGCAATGTGCGTCTAGGTGCGTCCAGATGCACATTTTCTTTCTGCGTCGAGACGCAGTTATAAATGCGTCCAAAACGGGTGCATGGAAATTAAGCTTTACAGGTGTACTCAACAAAGTCCACTGCATCATCAGTATTCAATTAGATGAAAACATTACATGGAATTGCAGTCTAACCTTCAAATCAGTTCTACCTCTATTTCGCTAGACAAAAATTGTACTTCCTCCCTGTTCCTTTCTTGGAGATGGGAGACATTGCTTGGCCGCAGTCATGTTGGTCTTTTCAAAATTATACAAGAGCTTCAAAGAGAACAACAACGAGTAGATGTAGAAGTGGAAAGTATTTTTCGCGGTCAGCCATATCCTACTCCGAAGAGAGCTGTACTCGACAGAGAGAGAAGACTTATGACAGTATTTAGAGACAGAGTAAACCGACTATTGATGGACTATCTTCGTGGTATTGCACATAATGTCCCATTTTGATTAAAAGTAATAAGTATTTTATTGAATCGAAATTTATTGATTAATTTATTGAAAAATAAACTAAAAATACTAATAAAGCTAATAAAGCCAATGATAAAATTGTACACATAGAGAATCAAAAACAAGAGCACTCCGCATATGATAGCACTCCTATAAAACATAAATGGGATTCTGCTTTGTCGAGATAATAGATTGTAACCTGTCGGGAATACGTGGCTTGTCGGGATTTTAGACTGTTGGGATTTTGGGTGTCGGGATTGTGGCCCGCACCCGTTTCATTCCCATTTAATTCCCATGGCATCCTTAACAACGTCCCTGCACACAAGCCAAAAAGCCATAAAAGACCTCGCCAAACATTATTGAACATGAAACATTAAAACAATGAAAGCCAGGATATTTGGATGGATGAAGTTTCAGCCTGCATCTCCCATTTTATTCAGTAGACTAGGTGTTTGGGATGAAAGGATGATATTGAAAATAGACAAACACAAACATCCATGCCCTCGGCGGGATTCGAACCTGCTGGTTACGAATGTGGCAAAACCTGCGCCTCAACTCTCTCGGCCAACGATCAAATCTACTGACAAACTCTAGTTTGTCGCACAACAACGCATGAATGTACGCATAAATGTCGCACAATAACTCATGGATACTAAGTGTACGACCCAAGGGAGCAACAAGAGTACAACCACGAACTGGCAGACCCAAGAAATTGACAGACAGAGTTCGTCGAGTGCTTGCAGGAGCAATCGAAGGTCTCTTGTAGTGGAATGGGTATATTATGTAATTCTTAACGAAATTGAAGCTTTAAAATACTGCATTATAAAAACAACGATTGGTTTTGGCTTTATTACCTGCCTTTTTCAAGTCTGCATAAGAGACAATCGACAATCGGACAGTGAAGTGTACATTTGTTAGGATGGGACGAAAGCAGCGCTTTCACAAAGCTCATCTAACCAGAATAAACTCCAAATGAAATACACTGAGGTAGTCAAGAAGCCTAACCAACCCAAGCGGTCTTCCATATTATACAAAAAAGAAAATAAGATTGACGAATGTCAGAAACAAAATACAAACGAAATAAAAAATACAAGGAGAAAGAAGATTATCACATCTTCAAGTAGTCTGGGAAAGCACCCCTCTTTTATGCAGACTTGAAAAAGGCAGGTAATAAAGCTGAAACTAGCCGTTGGTTTTATAATACAGTATTGTAAAGTCTCTGTTTTGTTAATCGAAGATTTTCTGCTGAAATGATTGCTATAGAGTTCAGAAATTCTGCTTCCTTTGTTGCTAACACAATCACTATTCGTCGGAAACTCCACTCCCTGCGTTTCCACGGTCATATTGCTCACAAGCCCTTTCTCATTAGCAACAATTGCAATAGACATTTGGAAACTGTGAAACTCGCAGAAACTGGAGCATAGAACAATGGAAACGTGTCCTATGGAGTAATGAATCACGGTATACACTCTGGCAAACAGATGGACGAAGTTTGATTTGGCGGATGCCTGGAGAATGTGGTTAATTTGGAGGAGGTGGCATTTTTTCATGCTTCGGACTGGACCAGCTTGTTTCCGTTGAAACTTATCGAGGCATTTTGGACAACTGTGCATTGCCAACATTGTGGGAACACTTCGGAGATGGGCCTTTTCTATATCGACATGACAATGCTGCTTGCCTTTGATATTCGGGCAGAGCAACCGCGCTTAAGCCTCGTATCACGAAGACCAATATGTTTCAAAGGCTCAAGTGGTGTCTACATCCTCGCAACTGAACACTGGAGGAATGGAAATCAGTATTGTGGAGTAACGAGTCAAGTTTCACGCTATTTCAGTCTCATGAACGTGTATGTGTGTGGGAGCTACACGGGGAACGCTTTCTGCTAGAGTGCCTCAGCCTACCAGACAAACATTTTGTGTAGGTGCCTATTTCCTTATTTTGTAGATAGATTAGCCAAGGAGGATGAAGAGGTGATTCTGTTGTTGTTTTCGTTTAGATTAAGATGTGATTCATTTTTAGAGTAGTCATATCTATAGATGACTGAGCTCTTTCGAAAGCGTTAAGAACTGAATCTAGCGCCAGATTTCCTCTTTTCCTGGCAAACTTTCTTTCCCTCATAATTATTTCGCCTGTCGTAACCCAGCAACCAATTTAAAATGAAGTTTCATCGAGAGGGCTCTTGAACGGGAGCAGCTCCCTGCAATAAATAATCAAAACATGGCACTTTTGAAGGAATGTTCAAGTGCTGTAACACCCCCCTCCTCCCCCAGCGGAGTAATAAGATTAAAAGCGTCGAAAATTTTTCTCGTGAATTGGTTTGCCTTTCGAGCAGACGAGGCAACTAAAGCGACGTCTCCAAGTCAAAGGCATTTTATCCCTTTGTAAATTTAAGACTTTTAATCAGATTAAAATTGCAAAGCCACTGGCACATTATTCTCATTCTATTGCTGTTCCCGATAAAAGGAGCCTTTTCAGGATGGGAGCCAGTGAGAAATGCGAGTCCACCGCATCGAGTCGAGCTTTTCATCTCGAACCCGTCCAAATGTGTCCCTTTGTCTAGCGAGCTTTCTTCTCTTCCTTATCTACCCAGCCCAACCCCATCCTCCTCAACTCTTCACTTCTGCTTCTTCTCATCACTTGCTTAAGAATTAATTTTTCATTCCTGCTTAGGTCTGGGTGAAAAGAGAAGAGGGAAGACTCAGTTCCTCTCATCGAGGTCTTGATAAATATGTTTCTTGCGAAAGAGGAGAAGGAATGAGGGGGGGGGGTAACGGAAAACGGGGTACTGCCGTTGTCGGCGGGAGGGGAGTTTCCAGCGTTAATCACTGCATTGTTCCTCTACTTGACAAGGATGAATTGCCGCCGATCGAATAAGAGAGCAGGATAGCGGGGGTTGAGAGGTAGGAAGACTGCAGAGAGAGAGAGAGAGAGAGAGAGAGAGAGAGAGAGAGAGAGAGAGAGAGAACTGTTCGACTTAATCAAAGCGACAAGGGCGTCTTGAGCAACCCAACCCCCTCCGCTGTTCGACCACCTGAACAATGGGACGACACTGGGCAAACGCCGTTTTATCACCAACTCGCTTGAGCCGCTTAGGCGCGCCTCACTCTTTAATCTGCGCGAGCTATCTTCCTCTTCGCAGTTACCAAACTATTCCACTATACATAACCTCCCCACTCCTCCTTGCGAGTTTCGTCTTCGATTCCGGAGATGGACGTTGCAGCCGCAACACAGATAAACGGGACTGCGATAAGGAAAAGACAACAGACACAAAACAAAGAATTCTTTCCATTCGACTCATTCTCTGACTAAAGAAGCTCATTTCTCTCGCGCATTCTAAGATTCATCCATGAATAATTAAAAGATATAACAGGAGTACAAGAGTTCCTTCTTCAGATGAATGATTGATCGAGACATTCAAGCGTGATTACATCTTGTTCTCGGAATCGAAGGCGTTATCTCTAGAAAACATTTCAAGACCCTATTGTTTAATTCTAATTAACAACATGTCTCCAAAGGGTTGGTTATGTGTAAATCCTATTTATTTGGAAAGTTTTCAATGTACTATTATAACATGTACCATTGAATCAATTCTGACTGATATTGATCGCCAAGGAAGATCATCACGTGTCTTCACTTAATTCACAAGCCATCGCCCGGTTTAGCTATCGAATGTCGAAGAGAGAAATGCATTGATCAATGCATAGGCCATTAATACATAGAATTGTATAGAGAAAAACGTGGTCCCCTCGGTTATTTGTGACCTTTTGAACAGGAAGTACGAGTTCACCGATTTTTTCCACTACGAACTCAGCGTGTCGTTTTGCCTAAGTTGTCGAATAGCGAAAACGGAAGTGGAATCTGAAAGCGTTCGAACGCTAGAGCACTAACAGACAGACAGACGGACAGATGGACATTGTCGGAGAAAGGAAGAGGAACTGTCGGAGGCTCTATGAGGGTTACGACTCAGCAGGTCGCTGATTCGCGATCGGACGCCACGTGTGTTCCACACCCTCTGGAAGCCTACGCGGCGGTCACAGTTGCCTGTGAGACCTCGTGGGAACGCGAGGCATAGTGGTGGGTGCTCGACGCATGGGAAGTTAGGCGTAACAGACAACAACAGACACCATACCGGGCGTCCAGCCACACCGCCAACACCTGGGACGAATGGTCAACAGAGACAGGAGTGCCACAGTGCGACGACAATTCAGGGGCCAATTCAACGTCGACCGAGCTAGAAACGTCTCCCAGGTCACAATCCGTAGGACCATGCGTGCCCTCAGCTATGGAAGCTGTCGCCCTACGCGGGTATGGAAATGGGCCCCCTTGTTCTTCCGGAAAACACGTTGAATGGTCTGCGGTAGCGTCTACTGCTCGAAGACCATCTCCGCTCGCTTTTGGGCTTTCAGCACCCCGGCGATCACTCCAATGTCGGCCAAGAATGGTTCGAATAGTATGCAGGGGACAGACGCAGGTTCGAGGTTTAACGACTGGACTGGCCACTCCGAAGCTCTGATATGAACACTATCGAGCGTATCTGGGATCCGTTGAACTCAGGCTCCGCGCTCCGGATCCTCTAACCATGAACATACCGCAATTGGCTACCGCTCTGCAAACTGTGTGGTGTCATTCTGATCCACAGGGCCAGAGGGAGCATGACCAGATATTAAGTTTTACTCAGTCAGTGTACGTTGTCACTTTGAATGAAGTCTTACGTCTACCTCAACGATTGCAACAAACTCCGCACGAACGTCTACTAGCCACTAGCCACATCAAGACTGGTCCAAGGAATATAAGGAGAGATTTTCAAAAGGATTTATGGTGATTGAGGTATGCTCGTACAACGGCAAGCTCACAATCAGAAGAGTGGACAGGAAAGGCTAAGGTTAACTCCCTTTACTATCAGCAGCATGTTCTCAGTCCAATTTTCCACGAGGAAATTCCCACATTGTATGAAGAGGACAAGCAAAGTTTGGCTGCATCAAGACAAAGCTTCCTACCATCTGCCTAACTCGACCGTTCGTACAATTTATATTGAATTTGGAAGACGAAACTATAATTCACGTTATACCCTTTCATGATATCCCTGTCAAGTCACCAGATGGCTTTCTGTGGATTTGGAATACTAAAAGGACCCTCCATTCGCCAAATTGCATGTCAATTTGGTATTCCAGTATCAATATCCACTGTTAGTCCGGTTCAAGAAAAAAATACCTCTGTTCTTAAGTCTATGCACAAAGCTGCACGTTTGAACTGGGCCAAGAAACACGTGCCCTGGATTAATGAGAAGGAATTCAACTTCGACCTTTGGGGTAGTTGGAATTCTAATTGATATGATCTTCGTAGAAAGCAAACGCGGAGTTTGGGCATCTTTTGGCTGGAATGATCTGACACCGTTTGCCTTTATCTCTGAATGCAGACAAGGATCATAGCTTCTGTCTACTGAATCTTGCCATTTGCTGAGAACATTGCGAGCCCATTCTGTTTTTTCATCCACATTGGCATTCTGCAAACACACGTAAACGTCTTGAACAAAGGTATCACCGAATTTATGAGATGGTGCGCGTGCAGGATGCACATAATAGACGATTATATAGGAAGGAGAGAACGGTGCCAATTGTCTAAACCAATAGGAGCTATACTAAAATGAAGCTGTATTTTTTAGGAGACACAGCAAGAACAAAATTCGAAGGTGAGATAGGCCGGAATAGATAAAAATAGCACGTGCTCTAATGGTACTTCCCCCCTTAAATATATTCAATGCTAACATATGGCATGTAATATATCAAACAACTCGTAACGACATGAAATGAATGAATATAATGAGTAAATAATGACACTCGGAATTGGTTTAGTAGTACGTATTCCAATGGTACCATAGGCTAAGGTAACTTTCAATGCTAACATATGGCACATAATATATCAAATAATTCGTAACGACGTGATATTGAATCAACATAATGAGTAATTGAAGATAGTCAGAATTGGTTTAATAAACCATTAAGGAATGACATAACCAAGTACCGAAAGGTTAAACTAAACCATTCGCGGAACCATATTTTAAACCGCCCTATGTTAATATTGTAAGTTTATAATGGACCATAATGATCCATTAAACAACGTACTTTGAACCAATTTGGATTATCATTAATGTTACCTTATATTCATTTATGACACATCATTACACGTTGTTTTTATACGAGGCTCGTCCAGAAAGTAAATTCCGTTCGGTAATAAAAACAAAACTACTACATATATATTCAAAAAGTTTTCTTTACCAGATTCTATGTACCTTTAACTATTTTTCCACATAGTTTCCAAGTTTATTTAAGCACTTGTCATAGCGCTCAATGTACTTCCCCATGATCACTTCGTAGAAGCTGCCGCCGGTGAAGAAAGTCACGCAGTTTTCACTTGTTCATCGTTGTTGAAATGCATGCTGCCGATGATCTCCTTTAGATCCCAGAACTGGTGGTAGCCACTGGATGCGAGGTCCGGACTGTAAGGCGGGTGGTCAAGTTGTTCCCAAACAAAAGATCTGATTAGTTGGGAACAACTTGACCACCCGCCTTACAGTCCGGACCTCGCATCCAGTGACTACCACCTGTTTCGGGAGCTAAAGGAGTTCATCGGCAGCATGCATTTCAGCGACGAAGAACAGTGAAAAATGCGTGACTTTCTTCACCGGCGGCAGCTTCTACGAAATGATCATGGGGAAGTACATTGAGCGCTATGACAAGTGCTTAAATAAACTTAATCCATTGTTCCTCTTCACACCCTCCTATCCATAAACAAGCCTCCCTCCGTTTCTTCATCGACCGTGCTCTCAAGTTACCCCTCAGTCCTCCTTCCCGTGCCACCGAATTCCGAACTATACGCGCCCTCGCCTTAAAAAATGGCTACACAACTTCTACCTTCTCCCGGATTCTCCAACGAAGAAAACTTGCCCTCTCCAACCCTAAACTTCCTCACCCATCCCCATCCAAGAAATGGGTATCCTTGCAATTCATCAGCCCTCAATTTTACCGCCTTTCCGCCTTCCTCTCCTCACTCGGCCTCCAAGTTTCCTACCGCTCATCGACCCCATGCTTTCGCTCTCTTAATCCACCCATCCAAACACACACCGACAAATTCTCCCGTTCCGGAGTTTATAGATTAAACTGTGGATTTTGCGATAAATACTATATAGGCCTATCGACCCGCAATTTCAATAAACGATTTAAAGAACGCATGGACTCCTACAAGAAACAAGATAATAATTCACACTACGCGATCCACCTTGCCCGCACGGGACATGCCCCCAAAGAGCAAAGTGAAATCATGACCATTCTCCATGTATGCAACGACCCATTCAAGACTGCCACTCTCGAAGCCATTGAGATCTTTAAAGCTAAAATCTCCTCTCCAGATCACCTCCTCAATTGCCAAACCGTTTTTGATATTTATTCAATTTTAAATTCTTTATCCGATATCTTGTAATTTTTCAATTTTGTATATTTACTTTCCTTTCCATTTTTTATTAATACCTTAGTTTACGTTAACTCCGGATGAGTCTTCTTCTAGGTCCGCGTTTTCAATTTTGTTTGTGTTATGACATTTTTTCCTTTATATTTCAATTAATTTTCCTCTCAAGGTTTCCTTATAATTTCATTGTTATTGGTTCCTTATCCAACCATTCTCCTTTCAATGTCGCCACTGTAAAATTTATATTATTTACTATTTGTTATTTCTTCATCCAATCATGTTCACATTCTGTACCATATTTTCTGTATATAAAGGCTTATGTCCTCTTGTGTGTATCCTTGATAAAGCCGGGAATAAATGGCGAAACTAGTCGGAAACTCTGTTGTGTTTTAAAGTCTCTACCAATTTTATCGATAGAAACAGCACTATGGACCCCTTACTGAACGATATATGTAGTAGTTTTGTTTTTATTACCGAACGGAACTTACTTTCTGGACGAGCCTCGTATATTACATGCCACATCTTAGCAATGAAATTCTAATGAACCATAAGGGTTCCACTAAACCAGTTTAATAATTTCGACTATCATTAATTTTACGTTATATTCATTCATGACACATCATTCCAAGCTGTTTGATATATTACATACCATATCTTATCATTGAAAATATTTGAGGGTGTCATAAGGGTACCATTAGAGCACGTGCCATTGTTTCAATTTCAAACATTTTCAAAATGGTTCATTCCCGGAACCATATTTATTAATTGTCGAAAATAGTAATTTATGTCCGCGTTTATCTCGTCATTACGATTTGTTTGATATATTAATATATCTCTTCATTGAAAATTGCTAGGTGGGGTCGTGAAGGTACCATTTGTGCACGTGCTATTGAATCCATTTAGATAATATTGTTCGTGCCATGAACCATATTCATCGACTGACGAAAACAGATTTTGAAAATCTTTCATAGCCCGGAGGAGTTAGAGTTACGGCCGGACGGACAGACAGACAGACAGACACGTTTCCCCACACTGACAGCATAAAGAACCTTTCTGTACTTAATAATAATATTCTAATGGTACCATATGGTAAGATAACTCTCAATATTGAGATATGGCATGTAATGAATTAAACAAATCGTATCGTGTCATGAATGAATATAACGAGTAATTAATAATAGTGGAAGTTGGTTAGTAGTAGGTGATTGAAAGGTGTTCTAATGGTACCGTTACAGTACCACAGGGAACTTTTAATGCTAAGATATGTCAATGAGTTGTTAGGCCTATTGTTATCCATATTTAATTGTTATGATAGCTAATTTCTGTTAGACTTATTGTTCTAGGTTCGGCAGTAGATGATTGCTGGAAAAGCTTTAGCAAAGGAATCTGAAGAAATATTAGATGCTCTGTTCGTTTAACAGTAATACCTAGAAATAAAAGCACTTTTTTGTTCGCATGTATACAGAAATACAACACTTTCCATTTAACTTTTCGGATCTTCAAATTTATTCGTTTAAATTCTATTTTTACGTTCATTTAATTATTTACGAATTTACAATCCAGTTTTCATATTTATTAGTTTTATTTAAAATGCAGGTTACTTCTAGGTATTCATAGCTGATTTTGTAACACGAAAATGTGCTCCTTTTATCCGCCATTGCGGTAGAATCATTCTTGTTAAGATGATTACTAACAAGAGAAGACCTATTTGGTATTTCGTGTGAAATATCAGCAATCTGAAGTGGCCTTCTGATTTTAGGCTAGCAAAACAAGACAAGATTTTCATTTTTGATATTAAAATATTTTTTGACTTTATATTTATGTCTCATATTTATGGGGGTGTGAAATATACGTTCTTGAATCTGATCCCTAATTGGGCGTATCGATTTCATCGGAAAGTGACAACTCCTTCCATTTGCTAGGAATGTCGGATGCTCTTGACACATGCATTGCCATGTAATAAATGGCTTTACAGGGGATGAAGGGGCGGCATAACTTGTCTGTTTTAAGGGCGGACAAGATTATGAGTGGCTATTTCCGATTATGAGTAATCGATATCGAAACGAGTGGATTCATTGGAAATTGATTAGCGTTTTCCACTGTATCGATGTTGTTGACATGGCGTGCTTTGAAACGACCCTCCGCAGAAACGTTCAGATGAATCGTCCGCTTCTAAAATGTTATTTCTATACTGCGGAAGATCCTAACAGTTTTATCTTAACAACCTATAAGGCGAATATAAAAAAGCTTATTCGACTGAGATAGCCATTATAAAAGGAAGAAAGGAAATTAGCAAATCGAAACATATGTATCCTATTGGTCGAAGAAAGATTGAGTTTTAACCAGTATTACTACTTAATCCTTCTTCTATTGACAAACCTGGACTGTACGCAGGGTCTTCAAGCGCTCTCTCACTTCTTATTGCTAGTACATCACTTTAGCAACATGCGGGAGTGTATTATCGTAGAGAATGATAACTCTTTAAGACAGCATGGCAGACGCTTGTTTCTTATACCCTTACCAAGAATCTCGAGCCTTACTTATTGCAGTGACAAACGGTAAATGAGAGTCTACAATGGTGAGTACTGAAGTCAAAGTTTTGCAAACTTGTTGTCAAAGGGAAATGCTATAGCAAAGGGCCTCTGGATCTTCGAATTGTCGTAACTCTTCTACTACTACATGACACCTTGTATTCGTTAGAACGTAAGAAAGAAGAGTTTCGACTCCATGTTCATATGATATTGTCTGTTTGTTTTGGTGTCTGAATATATCCTGAAAGTTTGTACAGATCATTCAAAAACACATTGCAGGTATTTTCCTTGAAGTGAAGAAACAAAGTAAACAGTCTTTTCCATTCCTTTAAATAGTACGAGAAAAGTGTCATTAGAATATGTGCCACTGAATCAAAATGAACCATCTTCAGATTTTGTAATTACTCTTATACACTGTCATATCAATGAATAATGACCAGCACCCCTTCAAGGCACACGCATGGTTTACCCCAACAACGATTATACATTGCAAAATTTGCATAACAGGCTGAGAAAGCTTTAAAGCTGGTGCATTAAACGGCAGGTGCACGAGCCTCAAGATGGGTAAAAGTCCGGATTTAACGGACATCCAAAAAGGGATGATAAAAGGCTATCGCAGCAAGGGTGGCACCATCTCCGAAACGGCGCGATTTGTGAACTGTTCACGGTCAGCTGTAGTAAAGGTGTACAAAGAGTGGACAGCAGGGACAGGAATCGCGTTCCAACGCCATCGCTGTAAAGGATCCGAGCCATCGACCAACGGGGTGAGCGGCGCTTACGACGACTCGTAAAAGGTGACAGGAGAGCCACAGTCCATCAACCGACCACCAGATTCAACAGTGGTGCCAACAGACGTGTATCCGACATTACCGTGAACGCACCCTGCTACGGATAGGCCTGAACAGTCCACGCATGGTTGCTGCACCCATGTCGACCAGGGGTCATCGTCAACGACGCCTAGACCTCGCACGTGAGCACCGCCATTGGACCACAGACGAGTGAGCTAAGGTCGCCTTCTCCGACGAGTCAAGGTTTTTGCTCCATAAGATTGACGGGCGATGGCGAGTGCGTCGTGAACGCCATGAAAAGTGGTTGCAGGAGGCTATTGAATCCGGTGGTGGGGGTAGTGTACTTGTGTGGGGGATCAGTTGGGATCATTTAGGTCCATTGATTCGTCTAGAGGGCAATTTGAATGCCTGTGGCTATCTGTCAATCATAGCGGACCAGGTGGTGCACCCGTACATGTTCACGATGTTCCCCCAATGTGATGGTGTGTTCCAGCAGGACAATGCACTCTGCCACAAGGCACGTCTCCTTCTGGATTGGTTCGAGGAACACTCTACTGACTTTCGAGTGCTCCCTTTGCCCGCTAATTCGCCGGACATCAATCCATTCGAACATCTGTGGACCCTCCACCTATGACTCTCGAAGCTCTGTGGACAGCGCTTCAAGCGGAATGGACTGCCATACCATCGGACACATACCATCGAACACTTCTTGCGTCCATGCCACGACGCCTAGCAGCCGTTATAGCGGTGAAGGGTGGCTACTCAAATTACTAAGCGGGTGGTCATGATTCAGTGATATGACAGTGTATATTCGTTCATGAACGGTTCGTTACAAGACTTTTGATTGGAAATTTCCTATTGTACCATAATTGTATTATAACAATATATATTACTGAAACAATTTCACTAGAAGATCATATTAGAGGATTCAGAAGTGCTCTGGTCTAGATTTTATTCTCATGGACGATAATGCATGTCCCGAGAGTTCTGATGGTGGAGGACATTCTGCAAAGAGAGGATATGCAATGCATCGAGTGGCCAGCATAAACTCCGAATACGTACTCGATTGAGCGTGCATGGGGGAAAACGAACGTAATTTATCATTTCGAGTTCTTTGATATACTACTTGCTATATCTTATCATTGAAAATTTTAGAGGGTGTCATAAGAGTACCATTAGAACACGTACCATTGTGCCGATTATGCCCTTCTTCAAAATAGTTCATTCGCGGAATGAATTGGCGAAAACAGTAATTGAAAATTGCATTGAAAATTGCTAGGTGGGGGCCATGAAGGTACCATTTGTGCACGTGCCATTGAACCGATCTCGATCATCTTTGTGACTGCTTCTTGTCATGAACCATATTAATCGACTGACGAAAACAGATTTTGAAAATCCTTCATAGCCTTGGAGGAGTTAAGAGTTACGGGCGGACGGACAGACAGACAAACACTTTTCCCCACACTGACAGCATAATAAAAGTCAATGTGTGTTTGTCTGTCGTCTGTCTGCCTGTATATTTGCGATAATCTCTACAACCACGAAACCAATGGATGTCAAACTTTATATGATGGTTCAACGCAGTGCAGGAAAGGTTTTTCACTACTTTGCCATGGATTTTCGCGGGTTTCGCGGGATCAACGGATTTCTTCCTGGGAATAACCTTAGAAAATTCATGAGTGAATTAAACCCTTACAGTCAGCGAAAGCTGGTAAAAAAGTCAAATTAAGTTACTGAAAAGTTACCCTAAACAATCTGTATACAGGGTGGTCCATAAGTCTGCCCCCCCCCCTTTTATTTTTTAAACCGAAGCAGATATGTCAATTTTGATGAATCCAATGAATAGGAAGTTGTGGGTGGCCTATCCCATGGTGCACTTTTCATCATCCCAAATATGCAAATTAGGACACATTCAAAATTTATCTCAAAAACCGTAAGAGATAGAGAAAAATACCCAATTGCAAACTTGTTCAGCATAAAAAAACAAACAAAACAAAAAAAAATCATCCAAATCGGACCACCCAATCACCCACAATCACGCGGTGACTGTTTGTAGCTTACAAACAGTCACACTGCACTAGGAAAACTGAATGTTGATATTTCCGCCATGTAAAACATGCAAATCAAAAAATTAACATAAATTACCGTACTCGCATTCACTTTCATGCGGAAAGCATATAAAAAGCATGTTTCAGCACACAGAAGACAGAACAATTCCAGGATGGCAAGCTACATGTTCCGGAAATGGTCAACATGATCCTCTGATTGTGGGTGATTGGTTGGTCCGATTTGGATGATTTTTTTTTTGTTTTGTTTGTTTTTTTATTTTGAACAAGTTTGCATTTGGGTATTTTTCTCTATCCCTTACGGTTTTTGAGATAAATTTTGAATGTGTCCTAGTTTGCATATTTGGGATGATGAAAAGTGCACCATGGGATAGGCCACCCACAACTTCCTATTCATTGGATTCATCAAAATTGACATATCTGCTTCGGTTCAAAAAATAAAAGGGGGGGGGGGGACAGACTTATGGACCACCCTGTATATTCAACCAAGCTGTAGTATTAAAATATTGTTTCTCCGCTTTAATCATTTCGTTTGTCTTTTTACATTTCTTTGATAAAAATACATGTATTTCTGAAAAGACATTGTGTTACTTTATTTTTATTTAAAGTTGTACCAAAATATAAACCGTAGTTCCTTGCTATGTTATATCAACATTTAAACTTTTTTCCTGTCAGGTTTTCTTATTCGTTTCCAAAAATCGTGTGTGATGGGAGGGAGGGGTGTATAAAAAAAAACGAAAAAAGGAGGAGACTGAAGCACTTAAATCTCTCCATCACAGGGGCAGGACGGTCGTGGGGGATTGAGACACCCGAGGGGGGGATGTGCAAAAAAATGACACTCTTCGCTGTGGCAAGAAAAAGGAAGAGAAATGGTGGGATAAGAGACTTCGAAAAGAGTGATTGAGTGAATGAATATTGAATGAAAACTTCGGCATCACAGTTCCTGAAATTGCTTGATTCCGGAAACAGAAGCATCCATTTTTTATCGAGGAAAACCTGAAAGGCGGAGTTATTGTGGCAGAAAGAGAGAGGGAAAGCCTGCACGTGGAAAATTTCAGTTACCGAAGCCGTCGAGAATAAAAACGTTCCCAAGTTTTATCCCAGAGGCAGAAAAGCTTAAATGCGTGAGCAAGAGAATAATTGGTGCACCGTGTAAGAAGGCAATAACGCAGGCAAACGAGCAGGCGCCAAAGAAGGAAGTAACGATGGCTTAGCATAATCCCTTCCGTTAAGAACCCCCCCCCCTCACCACTTTCCCTTCTTCCTTTTAGTGCGCCAATAAGGAAAAACAATCGAAGGATAACCTTTAAAAAAGCAGGAGGCATGCGGATCGATTCTTCTAAAGAGCTAATAAGCCATCAACAATGTCACTAAGCGAAAATCGCGACCACAATGTAGCCGACACACATTACATTAACACCACCGACAATGTTATTATACAATGTAAAGAAATTCATGGTGTAGCCAATAATCAGCCTCTGATATTTTGTGCATCCCCTGTTTAAGATCTTTCCTTATTTAAGTAACCTAACCTAACCTACCATTCTACTACCTAACCCTTCTCCCAAGTGGACAATTCCGTTGTTATTTTTAGTAAAGCCTGCCTACATTAATGCAGAAATGTTGAAAATGATTATAATTTATGGTGAATGCAACAGAAGCTATCGTGCTGCTGTCTGCGAATATTGCACTAGATTCCCTCAATCCAATGTTACACAAGTTACCAAGAACACTGTGTGTACATCAAAGTCATCCCAGAAGAACAGTTACAAAGAACCATTAATAACATTAACATGATCGCCTATTTTGAAGCAAATCCTCATCAGTTATTAGAAATATCAGGGTGTTGCAAAAGTTTCTTCCGGTTCTAGAACACGTGCCCAAGAAGGGCTCATTTTCATTTGTTCATACAGGTATTGGACATTGAAACTGAAACACCTTCGCAAATAGCACGATATACCCTCAGGGCTGAATAGAACCTTCTGCTAGGTAATTAATCGTATGCATATC
>JAHWFO010082738.1:486386-503437 GCA_023313115.1 Rhysida immarginata
GGATTTCTACCAGGTGTTTCAGTTTCAATGTCCAATACCTGTATGTTTTCAAACAAATTATTGCATTCGATTCCTGAATATCTTTGCTATATTACATCCAAGAATCAACTTTCTGACTATACACCTGTGAGTGCCATCAACGGTCTGAAATTGACCTTTCACGCGAGCATATTCGAGCAATAATCTTCTACGAGTATTCTGGAAAGATCGTGCTGCGGAATGTCACCGAAACATTTGCCAACGTTTAGGTGATGGCACTGTTAGTTTACGTATAATAGAAGAATGGTATCGGCGGTTCAGACGCGGAGATAGCACTCTTCAAGTTGCACCTCCTCTGTCGGCCAATCATGATTTCAGATGGTGATCTACGCCAAGCAATTGATGAAGATCACAATGTAAAAAAAGGAAACTCGCAGAACAGTTCAAGGTTCACTTTTCAACCATTGCCTGGCATCTGCATGAGCTGAATCTGTCATTCAAGTTCAATCGTTTTTGTGTTGGAATAAAAATCCGGAAAGAGAGCAGGACCAACAGTTGAGGATGGATTTTTGTAACTTTATGCTTGCTAAGTATAATAAAACGAGTCTAGCAATGAGTCTGCATTCAGTCAAGATGATATTATAAATAACCATAATTTACATTTCTCATCACAAACCAATCGACACTTCCACAGGGAAACAAATCATCAATACAGATGGTCAACGAATGTCTGGTGCGAGATTTATAATTCAAAAGAAATTGGTCCAATTCTTTACGAGAGTACCGTGACTAGTACACGATATGCTAACCTTATTCAAAATGTGGTTTTTGATTGAGTAGAATGTGTCTTCGGCTGAACTTCACCAAATATGGTTCCAGAAGGATGGGGCACCACCTCACAGAACTATTGAAGTGTCACAACTCTTAAGAAGTGTTTTTGGAACAAATTGGAAAGGACAGTTTGGTCCTGTTCGTGGCCCCCAAGGCCATCTGATTGACTCCGATGGATTCTTTTTTTGGGGTTATGTGAAGGATGCTGTGTATCAAACGCCTCCCGGAGACTTCGATGAGTTGAAAACCCGATTTCAATAAGCAAGTTGTCCTTACTGAACTCGTATTGGTGAGTTATATGTCAATCAACAAAGCTCAATGAGAAAACCTGAGTTAGTGACACCACTAAGAATTTGAGTCTTTTCAGCATCTGAGGGGAATTTTGCACATTTACACAAAACGTTTTTCATGTATATCACCATCCCTCCCTTTTGGAACTACAGTAAAATCCCTAACAATGTACCGCACTTTAACGTACATTTCAGAATAACGTTCTAATTTAACGGTCCCTAGGTAAGCTATCCCCTCATTACAACGATCATAGATCGAAAGCCTTGCTCTGATTGGTCAACACCTGTAAGCCTCTTTGTTTCAAAGGCGTTGTTTCCTATTATGTGTGTACCACTACAACGTCAAGGCAAGAATGACAAAAGAAATTTTCCAGGAATGGCTACTCAAATTTGAATCAGATAGGGACAGAAAAAATAATTTTGTTGATAGACTGTTGAGCGCATCTTATATACTAAAACTCTTGCGTGTATTTATTTATTTATCTGTAATTCTATCTCTTCCTAGACGGTTTGAGCTAGCGACTTGAAATTTTCAGAGCAGGCTTATCAATAAAGGACCTGCTCTATCGCCAAAAATCAGCCCCCTACGACCCCCCCCCCTCTTCCCCACTTTCTGGGATTTTCATTTAAAATTATCTGCTTTTGCTTTGTAATTCCCCTCAACAGATGGCGCCGCGGGTAACAACTAGTCTTGTTAATATACAGGGTCTTTATAATTAAAATTCCATTTTGACATGGCCATAAAAAAAAAACTACTGGACCAAAAGCTATAATACTTGGTAATATTATACGAGAGGGCATGGGAAGTTCATACCCACCAAAAAAAAAATTAGTTCAAAAGGTCACCACCAGCATGGAATGGCGCTCTATACAATATTCGTATACGAAATTAGACACGAAGACACAGGTTAACAAGTCCTTAATCGTTACTAAAATTCTTTCAGTAAATGGTGGAGGCCACATTCAACATGTAACTAATTTTAGTAACGATTAAAGACTTGTTAACCTGTGTCTTCGTGTCTAATTTCGTATACGAATATTGCACAGAGCGCCATTCCATGCTGGTGGTGACCTTTTGAACTAAATTTTTTTTGGTGGATATGAACTTCCCATGCCTTCTTGTATAATATTACCAAGTATTATAGCTTTTGGTCCAGTAGTTTTTTTTATGGCCATGTCAAAATGGAACTTTAATTATAAAGACCCTGTACATTTAAGCAATATCCGACTAGAGTTTCTTCCACTGAATTGCACGTCTACAATCGTCCCCCCCCCCTGCCCAGTTTGAGATTAACATTTACTTTAGAATAACGTTCGAAATTCCAGTTTCCTTGAAGTACGTTAAAACGAGGTTTTACTGTATATGTTTGTATCTTAATATCACTTTTCAACTGATATGCTTAGACAAATATTAGAAAAATGAATGAAAACATACACACCTTAGGCAATTAATTAAAAACATTTGTGAAACTTATGTAAAAAATTCTTAAATTGGTCTTTATGCGAAATAGCTTGAGGTCATGTGATTTAATCGTATACTTATATAAGGAGTTCGGTGAGTCTATCAGAACTTTATCAGCATGGAGGGAAAAATACCTAACTGACTTCAAAAACGAACTCATTGTTGGTGCTAGTCTAGCGGAAGTCAGGATTGAAACAAAGAAGTAGCTGACTGGACTCTCGAACATACGGCATCCAGAGTATTTGAAGCTATAAGGAGGTATAGGTACGCTACTAGGTGGGTTTAACTATTAAAGTAGGCAGACCGTGGATGAGAAATAGGTAGCAATTGTGTCCTGAAAAAGAAACCTAAGCACCAACTCCAAACTACTTCTTTAATTCTGAAATCCATAGAAGTTTGGTTTTCTTTTTATATGCGACTTTGGAAACAAAATCCTAACGATTATTGGGCATTTCCGAGAGCTTCACTTGAAAGACTGCGGGGTCCGAAGAGATCTTAAGTAACCACAAGATTGAGTTCCCTAAAGTAAAGATCGAAGAAACGTATTAGTTCAGCAAATAAATTACTGCGGGTAGTAAATTATCCGGCAACATTTCTTTGAAAAAACGCTTCTTCCATTGGGTAAAGGTCATACAATTTGATTAATGGAGGGCTTTATCAGGGGATTTTTCAGGATTATCCTCGGACTCTTGATGGAAATGAAAAGCAAAACAAACGCTCGAATATACTTCAACTTCGCCGCTGATTAAACGGCGCAATTCGTAACAAAGTAGCGCACCATTGTCCTCCAGCAACGCAAAAATTTGTATGGAGAACGAGCTACTTGAGAATTAAAATGGAGTATTAGCTGGGGGGAACCCACCACAAAATGTTAATTACATAATTTCCGATTACAATTGAGAGCCTCCTTCCAAAATTGATTTATGTTCTGCGCGTTCGACTTGCATTAAAATGAACAACTTTTTTTTCATCTATTTATAATTATTTGACATTTCAAGATATTTTACAATAAGTTCCAGATTGGATTGAAAACGAGTCATTCTAAATGAAAAAAAAGGGGGGGGGGGATAACGAGAGCCTGGAGTCATCAATTTAATTTGTCGACCCAAGCGGTTTTCATTTTAAATTGAGGGGAAAAAATACAAAGTTCTTCGAATGTTGCGATTTCCAGCTAAATTTTCCAGTGGTAAGTGAGTATCACTAAAAATTCAATATCATTTAATTACTTCGAAACGACAATGAAAAAACACTATACAAAGAATAGTTGTAGGCTAAAAATCAATTTGTCTCCTTAGCATGAAACAACGATTTAAATTATAGATTTTTTTATTTCCATATACATTCACATATCCACAGTGTAATTAGCTATAACCTATATTTAATTAGAATTTTAAAGAAGAGGGCACCATATGACAACATATTTAAAATAAAGAATGTTATTACAGTTACTGCATTAAAATATTATTAATTCATTCTTCATGCCTTCATACTTTCAAAAATCTCAATTGTTTTGGTATATGAATATAAATCAACTACTGGACCATTAGGGCTAAAGGTCACCAAATTGTCAACGTATTTTTATTTTACATGATTTCGTGGCAAGTGTTTATTAAAAATAACTGTTCTTTCACAGTATTCACTATTAAACGGTAAAACAAAAGAGCATGATGCAAAAATTGAAAGAAAAAAGAAAAAAAATCTTGTAAACATTCCAAGGAGGAGCTTTAGCAGTGAAGCAGAAATACATTTACATTTTTATTAAAAAGAAATTGAACCCCCCCCCCTCCCGAGTAGGCTTTTTTCCTTTTTCATTATTTCTGAACGTATGATATATAAGATGCCATGTGTTGCCATACTTTTAAGGACCTGGTGACTGCCAACTTCGCAAATCCGACCCACCTGGAAGAATTGGGTGTCTAAACTTCATAATACTCTAGATCTTGCTTAGAGGAATCTGGATATCGAATTTCAAGATTTTACGTATCTAAATAGTACACATATATGTTGCCCTCCATGAATCCCACCCCCGTAGTTCTGACCCCAGTGTACCAATCAAAACCAACCTAAATAGTACAGATGGGCATGCCCATAGTAATCTACATTCCGAATTTCAATCTTCTACCTCAAATAAATGTAAAAAGTATGAAGAGGTACACAGTTAAGACATTTTAAAACCAATACGTAGCTCCATTGTAAGTAATAGGCAAATGAACTTTTCCTTACTTTGTTCCTTGCATATAAATGTTTGTTATTACATGTAAACTCATTTAAAAAATTAATTTTCTACTGTTGAAATTTCATGGAAAACAACGACTTCCCAAACTTTTGTCCACCAGTGTATATAGCAATAGAAGGTAGAATTAACTGGTGAGTAAGCGAGAGAAATCATAATAGAACAACAAGACCACGCCTTAATCCTGCTGAGAGGGTAGGGAGCACATAGAAAGAAACAAACTTAGAAATTATAGGTTTTCGGTAATAACACAGTACATGGATGGCTGAAAACACAAGTAGATCAAGTCACAATTTTAACATTCATAGCAATTTAGAGTTTAACGTGTTATTTAAAAAAAAAAACGAGGAATCGTGATTTACACAAACTGATGCATGTTATTGTGTCTCGAAAAAATGATTTTTGGTGTTGGTCCACAATTGGTGGTTATCCACAGTTTTTGAAAGTGTACTGCGTCTATTTGTATTTCAACCATTCACATGAAATGAGCCAACATTTCATGGATTATGTAACATTCGGACTGTTATACAATTTGTTGAATGAGAAAAAAAATGATCTTAATGTATACGAGTAAATCACGATCGCCTTCTATGATACTGAGTGCAGCAATGTGAAAAATAAATTTAAATCGTTTTACAAATGCTTTTAAGACTTTCCAATATCATTTCAATTCAATTATATGTTATAATATTTTTATTATTTATATTTTCTTATTATATGATAGAAGCGCATTTAGAGTAAGATAGGTGTAATAATTAAGAAGGAGAATGAGACGAGGTTAATGTGTGGTGAGAGGCATGTGACAGATGATATTCAAAATTCAGCAAATCAGTTTACATCACTGGTCAAAAAACACACACGAGTCAACTTTTCGAAACCCTGCGAGTAAGCCCAAACTCTTTCGTAAATATATGTAAATATTAAAAAGATCAGAGGGGAGGCAGCTTATACAGAAGAAATAATAAAAAAAAAAACTTTCAATAGTTTGACGTCATTTTCCTGTCTAATACTTTTGTGGGAATTTAATTCCCCGTGAAGTCAAGGGGAAAAGAGGAAGGTGGGTGCATGTGATCTCGTTCAAAGTGCAATAAATAATGTTTCAGATGGTAGCGACATTTCCTCTTCTTCCATTCCTTTCGTTTTTAGCCCTCTTTCTCAATTATTGCAGCAACGACTATCTCCAGCCCCTCTTCCAGCTCCCTCTCTTTTTAATCTCACCCACCCTTCGCTCATCAATCCACTTCTAAAGAAAGGACCCACCTCCACACCCTCTCTCGTTTCCTCTTTGCAACCTTTTTTTCCCCTGCCGATCCGAAATTGAGCCACTGACTATATTGGTCAGACCAGAGGGGAGATGTTCATTGATGGCCATGAGAGAGCTTATAGCTAATACGAGTACAGGAAAGAAAATCCTAATATAGAATACAGGTTCCATATTAAAAAAAAAAGAGACATAATCGATATTTTGTAAAAGATTAAACCGTTAAGGTACATTAAAGATGTAAACGTCCCAATTTCCGTTCATTTAAATATTCGATGATCCAGGAAAAAGTTGAGATGAAAATTAGAAAAGCTGGACAACTTCAGAAATTAAAAAATAAACGGTTCATAAATTTCAAACCGCATTCTAACAGAATGCAGGCAGTGAAAATGCTAAACTCCGCAATCCCGGTACATGATTCATCTCTCTGTTTCCCCATCCAAGCTCCCATGCGTTTTTCCTGTCTGATCGTATTTAATAGCAACATAATCGCAGCGCTTTTACATCAAGAAGGCCATTGCTAAATAATTATCTGCCGTATTTACTGTAATATGCTAAAGAGTCAATAAGGTTTAAAAAATTGTACGTGGCTGCGATGACCGCTAATAAGTCGTAGAATACGCCTTATGGTCACATGGCGAATAGGAAATAATATTGTGAACAATTTAAGAAATTTGATTTCTGATATAAAATGTTCACACAGTTAATACACTGACTGGCTAGATTATTAAGACCACCCCAACAGTACTTCGTTGGACCTTCAATACTGCGGCGATTTTTTTTTGGCATTGTTGAAAGGTGATGCGAGAAATCTGACATCGTGCCTGATGAATAACACTGTCCAGTTGAATGAGATTTGATGGTTGTGGAACCAGTGCCTGATGGCTCTTTCAACTTCGTCCCACAAATGCACAATTGGATTGAGAGCTGATGACTGTAGGGGCCCCTAAGCAAGGTAACGTCTCCCTCGCGTTAATGAAACCACTCCTGCACAATGCGTGGTATGGCGAATTGTTTTGTTAGAAGAAGCCATCTCCATTAGGATTACTGTTCTAATCATACGTTGTTTCACACGAATAAAAAGGCCAAATCATGCCAGGAAAACATTCCATATCAACTTGAAGGGTCATACTCATGTGAAGTCCATGCTCATGTGGGGTCCATGATTTCATGCCGTGCTAGCCAAATTTTCACTCTACTGTCTGCATGATGCAACTGGAAACGTGATTCATCGAACACATGATTTTTTTCCAATGCTCGACTGTCCAATCCTTGTGTGCCAATGCGAGTTGGAGACGTTTTATCTTGTTCACTGCAGACAGTAAAGGTGTTCGAACAAGTTGCTGCCGCAAACTGTATGAACGTTACCTGGCAGATGAAAAGTGGAAATACAGTACATTGGCACACAAAAAGAGGCGTATGTTTATTTAAGCGACTGCAACGAGACCCGAGCCATTTTATACCGCTCAAGAGGTTCTACGGACTTCAGAAAATGGTAGGGTACAGAGGTTCTGTTATGGCTGCACCAAGACAAAGCACACCGCTGAATCAACTCGATTGTTCCTGGAACGCGTGCAAGCAGATAGGGAATGCTTTCCATTCCATTCAGCGACACACCCTTCAAGTCGGAGGAAATCGAGTTTCGCTTTGACGTCCTTCAAGCCATTAATGGGGGGTACAACATTGAAATTTATTAAGCCATGGTAAGAAACGTTTTGAGTTTTTCTTAGTGAATAAAAATAATCACGATAAAGTCTGTAACAGTTTTTGAGTAATAGACATGTCTAATACGGGAGATAATTTAGAAACACCATGTATTACGTTTCATTACAGAGGGCTTCCCTCTCTCGGTGGTTATGGAAAGACAAACCAGGTAGATTGAAAAATCACATCATCGGAGTCTAAGCAACAATCCAACTTTCATTGTCTTCATTTTGGATTTTAATAGTCAGTGTATTTTTTTGTTAGAAAGAATTTCCAGCCTTTCTCGTTAGCCTCGTCAAATGATTAAACATGATTTCGAGATCTATTTTGGTCATGTGACCTTTCAGTGCCCCGGTTTGTCTTTCCTGTTGGCTTTGTTCGTCAACGAGGCCAGCAAGAGAGGCCAGGCAACACCTCCTAAAGATAAGGCCTGAGCGCGAAAACGTCATACATTGTTACATCATCATGCGAAAACCGAGGCCGACGAGAGACAGGCCAGGCACTCAAAAGTCACATGATCATCGGGGTCTGGGTAACAATCCATCCTTCATTGTTTCCAGCAAACGAAAAAATACTGATTGTTAAAATCCAAGATGGAGACAATGAAAGATGAATTGTTGGCCGGACCCCGATGATCATGTGACTTTTGAGTGCCCTGGCCTGTCTCTCGTTGGCCTCGGCGAAAACATAATTTTAGATGTTAACAATCACTATTTTTTCGTTTGTTGGAAACAATGAAGGATAGATTGTTGCCCGGACCCCGATGGTCAGGTGACTTTTGAGTCCCCTGGCCTGTCTCTCGTTGGCCTCGGCCAACACCACCTAGGCCTGCGCACATAAACTGTATTTTGTTACATCATCGTCATACGGCCAAAGTTACGGCTTATTATTGGTAGAAATACGGTTAACAATAGCCGCTTTTGTGTGAAGTAACAATGTATGACGTTTCTGTGCGCAGGCCTTCTGTCTAGGTGTTGCCTCGGCTCGTCAACGTAGCCTACGAAAAAGATAGGCCGGGGCACTTAAAAGTCACATGACCAAAGTAGATAGAGCAACAATCCAACTTCATTGTTTCCATCTTGGATTTCACCATTTGTTTTTTTTTTTCTTTGGTTGGAAAGAAAGAATGGATTGTTGCTCGATCTACTTTGGTCATGTGACTTTTAAGTGCCCCGGCCTGTCTTTCTAGTTGGCTTTCCCAATACTTCCTAGAAAGAAAGCCTCACAACTGAAACGTCATATACTGTTAAACGAGGCCAACGAGAGACAGGCCAGGGCACTCAAAAGTCACATGATCATCGGGGTCCGGGCAACAATCCATCCTTCATTGTTTCCAACAAACGAAAAATTACTGATTGTTAAAATCCAAGATGGAGACAATGAAGGATGAATTGTTGGCCGGACCCCGATGATCATGTGACTTTTGAGTGCCCTGGCCTGTCTCTTGTTGCCCTCGCTGTTACATCATAATTCGACCATTGTTGATCGTATTTCTACCAATAATAAGCCCTTAATTTGGTCAACTTAAGATGATGTAACAATGTATGACTTATCAATTGTTTGGCTTTCTTTCATGGAGGTGTTGGCTTTGCTTGTCAAGTTATGACTTCACGACCAAATGATAAAACTGAGCTATTAAAATATGTTTTTTTATGTATTAAAACAATTTCACAAAGTTTTTATATTCTAATACGTGATTATTGAAACTTTCTTTTTTCATGAAAATTTAGCAAATTTAAAATTCTTGCATAGACCTAATGGGTCTTCTTTTAGCAAAGAAATTCTGTAATTTTCTTCAATGTCTTGAAATACCCTGTCTTATAGTTGATCTTGATTTTGAATCAATATACTCGTACAAAAAATTGGCGGTGAAACAATGTTTCCGTTGACCTCTTACTCGATTTTCCCTTCGCCAATCTCCTTCCCTTGTTTGTTTTTTTATACAAATCCACAGTTTTATTCCGATCTTGATAAAATTTCGCATACATGACCTTCAAAGCATGAGGAAGGTCACTGTCCACCTCAGATTTCAAAGTTTTGCAAAAATGATATCAACAGGCAATTCACAAACACTCTGCACGGACCAACAATATATGTCTCATGACCAACAATGCAAGGCAAAGTTTGTGCAATATAGAATTCAATGCATAGAATTCCCCTGTTATTCAGGCTTTTCTTAGAAAAGAGAATTCTTAGTACTTAACAATTTCCTGAAAATCTTTAAAAATGATCAGGAACTGGAGATAATGAGTTAGCAGACTATTGAGAAAGAGTGAAAGGCGATAGAGGAAGCACTCCTTTAGCTCAGTGCTGAATTGAGCAAATGGTAAGCAAGTAAATAGAAGAATCGGCGACTGCTAGACTACACAAAGTGATGAATGGCCAATTTTTGCTTCAAGACATCGAAAGAAGAAAGGAAACTGCAACAACATCAAGTGTACATCTAAAGTAAGATTACGTGAGTAAAATATTATTTAGACTAGAAGGCATCCTTGGAGAGGTCCATCCATTGTGAGCCTTTAAAATTTTTTTTTCGGTAAATCAAGTCCCGGTATAACACCTAGAATGGATTTTTTCAGTGAAGAGGTAAATTCCTGTCTTTCGCAATTTTTCTTAGAATGGATAGTCCCTTCGCTCTATATTGTAGTGATTGAGTTATTATTTAACCAATTTGGAGGTTTAATTTAGCTTTTTGAGGTTGTTCTGTTTACCTACAAGCGTAATTATCCCGGGCAACGCCGGGTCCTCTGCTAGTAAAAATTAAAAAGTAGAAAAACTTTTCCCTGTTGAAGTTCCGTTTTGTGGTTGGACAGATTATCGCAAATATACATGCATGCACTTTTATTAATATAGTTTAGAGTAGAAAGTTTTTGGGTAGTTTTTAATATTTCTAAAAATTCTATTCTCTATCTGCATTCCACTTAATAGCACTAAATATTACCTAAGATATTCTTCCAGAACAACTTTCAACTCGATCCTCTCCTCTCCCCTGGCTCATTTCATTTTATTACGAAAGAAGAGAGTGATGAGCAGTGTGTGATGCTAAAAAGAGGGGGAAACAGGATAACGTAGAGGGGGGTCATAATGTTACTCATCCACCACGGAGCAGTCCTCCCTTCATCAAGGCATTTAGTATAGGAGGGGAGCTGTAAGTGGGGACCTTGGTTCAGTGCCAACCAACCAACTTCAGGCCGGCGATGGTATTTCCCAAACGTCCCCTTGCATGGAATCAAATAACTAAATTAGCATATTGGAAAAAAGAATGAGAGCTGTATTCGTTCGCTTCCTTTTCCTTCCACCCACACAGCTCGCTTTTATCGGATACGCTGCAGTAGCCTTGGGCTAAACTCAAAACCTAAAAGAAAGAAAACTTTTTGAACCTAAAAAGTGTTACTATTTGAGTTTTTCTACATTTCTAATGCCATCTTCAATGAAACTGAAATCCAGTCAGCGTTTAATATTTCACGCTGCAGCGAGGTTGGTATACATTTGCATCCGTTATAACTAAATTGTGAAAGAAAATAGTGTTCCATTTGGAAATAATAATTTACATTATCACGTCATTTCAGGTTCCACACATTTCCATACTAAAGCGGTGTCCTATTCCTCAGTATCAAATATTGACTTGGTGTCATATATACAAACATGTCAAACTGCGATCTACTAACATGATGACCTGTCAGTAGTTTGGTTTCAAAGATAATTAGTTTGATATTTTTATGATTTTTAAGCACAATTGTGATGATACATTTATAAGGCTCATTCAATAAATAACTGGAAAAATAGTTTTAAAAATCTAAAGTAAGACCAGGATAAGTTTTATATTTGATATTTTGTGGAGGTATTCTTAACCGACAAGTTAGAGTGCGCACGCCGTTATATTTCGCGACCGGGCTCGTCGAATAAATAGGATAAGTTCGTCTATTATAAATTTTACTCACTTTTTGATGATCTATGTAAATCTGAAGTCAAAATTGAAAAATTCGGAAAAAACTGGCAACAGATCGAACGACTCTACGAAGTACAGGTTGTCCCGCAAAGGATTTTAAGAGTAAGTATCTCGGAAACGGAGATCGATAGAAGAATGAAACAAATGATACAATTCTTGCTCGATGGACAGTAGCATTGTCGTCCATGAAGAACCCGTCACCATTTGGGTTCAAATGCACCATTGCAGGATGGACTTGATCTGCAACAATGTTCAGGTAGTCTTTGGCTTTCACCCGACTGTCAAGGAATATCAGGGGACCCTTTTCATACCAACAAAACATGGCCCATACCATGACACCTCCTCCTGCAGCTTGAACTGTGTTCACAACACATGAGGGGTCCATCGCTTCATGGGGCTGCCGCCAAATTCTCTGCCGGCCGTCGGTGTAAAACAATGTGTAACGTGACTCGTCCGATCATATCACCTTTTTTCAGTCGTCTACTGTCCAGTCACACCGTTCTCTACACCACTGCAGGCGAACGTTTCCGGTTTGTTGCTGACACCAGGGGCTTCCTCACTGGCATGCGACTTCCCATCCCTATTCGCTTCAACTCTCGGCGCATTGTTCTGGAGTAGATGGGTTGCGATGATCCTTCATTGAAGTCTGCCGTCAGTTGCTCCACAGTAGACCTTCGATTTTGCCGCACAATCCGTCTCAGACGACGTCGGTCCCTGTCTCTGTTGATTGTTTTTGATCAACAATTCTGCCGTTTCGACAACTCATGTGGATTCCGTTTCCACGCATTGAACACCTTGGAGACCTGACCTTTTGAGATACCGGTCAGTTATATTGCCCTGAAAATCTTAGCTCCAGCTAGAAGGGCTCACACAATAACTTCTTTTTGTAACTCAGACAGGTCTGTGTTTTCCCCATTTTGCTCAACTTGAGCAGCTGCAGCTTGGAATAAGCATGTACCTCACACGATTGCATTCATTTGCATATCACAATCGTTTCTGACCTATGACCCCGCTTTACATATCAGTACAGTAATTCATCACGGGTTTCTAATTTATTGACCAGTGTGTGTACCAATTTAATTTCTACCAATAATAAGCCCTAAATTTGGTCGATTTATGATAACCGGAGCCTGACTTTCTCGTTGGCTACGCACTGGTTCCTTTCTTAAAACAAAAAACAATTTACGCTATTACAAACCCAATAATACAACATAACCAAAACTGAAACTTAGCTGTTTTGTTTTTCAAGCAAGCTACAATGAATTCAAAAGCAAGAACCTTATTTTATCTCTAAACCTCCAAAATCAATGAGCTTAAAAAACAATACACAACACATATGTCAAACTTAGGGGGGGGGGGGGGAGAAAAATGTTAGAAAATGGATTGAGGATTACAATTGTGTGATTTTAGCAAACTATTTTTGTGAATGATCCTAAATTCAAGATCTTCATTTCTTCTACAACCCCCCCAACTATGGAATACTTTCTAAATGTCATTGCAGCATTAAAAAATTTTTTTAAGCTACAAATTATTCAGAGAATATGACATGAATTTTCCCCGTTAATTCCATGTATGGTAAACATCTTTAAATAAAAATACTGGCATGCAACTTATAAATCAAACGAATAAGATTTTTTTAATATTTGGTTGCTTCAACAAAAATATGGAATAGGTTGTATCCACTAACATAAGTATGGAATATTCCATGAAAAATTTGGATATCAATGAAAAAATTAAACCAGTCAAGCTTCACTACTCATATAAATACGACAAAATTCAAGGAAAAAATCGTGCACTCCAATAATTGTCTCAAAATGGTGAAAGTAAAGGAGCTCTCAATTGACCAGAGAAATACCATTAAAAACCTTCATGCTAAAGGTTTACCTCAAAAACAAATTGCCAGTAAGGTTAAGTGTTCACAAAGTGCAGTATCAAAAATTTTGTTGAAGTTGAAAATGACAGGAAGCGCCAATAACAAACGAAGAAGTGGTAGACCTCGCTGCACATCACGTAGAGATGACAGACAATTAATTACAACTGTCAGAAAAAACCGTTTCAAGACCACAAGAGAATTTAATGCAGAGTGGAAAAGCTGTGGTGTGGATGTATCTGACCAGACTGTATGGCGACGATTGCGAGAACGTCATTACGTTTCCTGCAAAGCCAAAACAAAGCCATTTCTAACCGTTAAGCAGAAAAGAGAGCGTCTTAACTGGGCAAGGCAGTCTGAAAAATGGACTGTAGAAGATTGGGAACAAGTTTTGTTCACTGACGAATCTAGGATTTGCCTTGGCTATGGCGACAATGTTGGTAATAACGTTTGGAGAAAATCATCCGAAAAATTCCATCAAGACTGTCTTCGTTCATCAAAAAAGTTTCCAGCTGCAGTCATGATCTGGGTTCAATGTCAGCAAAACGTGTTGGTAAATGGAAATTTTGACAACTACTGTCAATGCAGACGTTTATTTGGAGATTTTGGAGCATCTGGTTCTACAGGCAGCAGATGATCACTTTGGAGATGCTGATTTTGTTTATCAAGATGACAACGCCTCCTGTCACAGAGCACACAAGGTGAACAATTGGTTTCGAGACAAACAAATCTCACGTTTACCATGGCCTGCCAATAGTCCGGATCTTAATCCAATTAAAAACGTCTGGGCCCACCTGAAAACATTAGTGCGGCAGAAGAAGCCACAAAACATCACAGAGTTAAAGAACCTCCAGAATTATGTGAAAAGCTCGTAGCATCGATGCCAAGGCGAATTAAAGCCGTAATCAAAGCTAAAGGAGGACCGACACAATACTGAAAGTGTATATTCCATATTTTTGTTACACGAAGCAGTGTATTCCATATTTATGTTGAGATATTGTATTAAAAAAATATTGTTACTCGTTTAAGTTATAACTTTTGAAAACCACCTTTTGTTTAACATGGTACAATATGGATAGAAGAATTCATAAAAAAAGTTTTGTCACATTCTCTGGATAATTTGTAGCTTAAAAAATTATCTTTTCAATGCTGCAATAACATTTAGAAAATATCCCATACTTATGTTGGGGGGTTCTATTAATGGACAACATCTGTTATATCAGCTATTATTTGGACTACAGCTTGGTGAACCCTATTATCGGCTGTATTTTGCTTTAGTTATTTTATTTTCCTTGATTTTACTTATACAAAGGGAAAGTATCTTAATTTTTTTATTATTTAAATTAAACAGTTTTGCGCACACGTTTTGCCAAATTTTCCTGTTTTCCACAGAAAAACCAGCCAAATGTGTGTTTCCAGAAAAGATATGCGAGTCAATATCAGTGAATTTATTAATTAATTAAAATAAAACTTTTCTATTTTTTTTCAATCTTTGTGTAAACACTCCAGAGCTTTCCATCCACGAAACTGCATTTTCCCCCCGACTCTTCAAAGTGGCGTAATTTCAACGCGAATAAACCTTTTAAACGGAAACTCATAAAAACGTCTACGAGCTCGGATTCCATGAAATTCTTTCATACACTTTTATATTCTGTTGGAGTTAATATTCGATAAGCATCCAGATTCCTTCCTTTTTTTTTATCAAACCCAGGTGAAGGATAGAGAAATGAAATTTTATTTTCAGAGAGGATGTAAAGACCGACGGATGGAGATGAGTGTGGTAAAGACTGAAGAGGATAAAGGCATCTCACTCATAAACACTGTTTACTGTTGAGAAAAAAAAAACAGGCAGCAAGGACTAAACCTCGCTCCGAATAACCTTCCCAAGTGAAAGTCCAAGGCGAGGGCTTTTTCTCTCCAACGGACAAAAAAAGAGTTTTGATTTACTTTTTTACAGCCTATAAACGTAAGAGAGAAAGTTTTAAGTTCCAAATCGACAAGAACTCGATGACTTAAATTCCCCATAAAATCACACTAGAAGAAGAAGAGATGAAAGGGGGAGAACAAGAGAAAAGAGGAGAGCGATGGAAGAGTGTCGCCGGTCTAGATCATAAGAACACCCAGAGAAAATTCCCTCTGCCAATCTCACCAGAAGAATTCCCAACTCTACTACTAACTCCACCCTGTTTATCCGTCGCTTTTTCTTTCCATCATATAATTTTTTTCTCATTCTTTCGAATCACGTCTTTTCAAAAACTCGCCCCGTGCCCTCGCTTTATTTTCAATTAAACATAAAAAAACGGAGGGGTTATAGGTGCAGATGTGAGAAGAGTGCCAACACAAACACGCCTGAAAGACAGCAGCAGCAACGGTAGAAAGCCGCCAGACAATAAGACTGCGAGGAAAGAGCAATCGTAAACGAACACACATCTCCAATGCTTTTGAATGCAAGGAATGAAATATTAATGGTACGGTGAAGAAAAGAAAGGGAATGCCTGAAGAAAAATAACAAAACAACGCCATTTACCAAAGGTCTCGAAAACGCTGCTAAACTTTAGAATGACTGCAAGTGTGACGTCTGTTTTGTTTATTTGTTCATTTATGTAGTCTGTTTCAAAAGCTACGGATCTCATAAGTTACAGTATATACAAAAAGTCTTCACACCCCTGGAAGTTTTTCATAAAACATGTTATAAAACATGTGTACATTCTACTAGCACTATTAAATTTTATCACATACCATCACTGAACACCCCTCTTTCAAAAAATATAAAGTACCTGACAGAAAATCTCTGGCCTTCTTTCAATATGCAAATTTTTTCAATATGAGTGGTAAAAAAAGTAATCACACCCATCTGGAAAAGAAGTTAAGTTTATTAAATACTTATTGTTGTAAACATTTTAATACTTTGTATGGCCACCTTTGGCATGGACAAGAGCCATGACACGCTTTGGCATGGATTCTACTAAAGATTTAGTAACTGTGGGGTCAATAACCTGCCATTCTTCTGCTATGGCATTCTCAAGTTCTTGTAGACTTTTTGGTCGCCGTCCTGCAATTTTTGGCTTGATAATTGCCCATAAATGTTCAATTACATTCATGTCCGGTGACTGTGGTGGCCAATCCAACACGTTAATTCGCTTCTCCTGGAACCACATCTTTGTCAGCGTTGCTGTGTGTTTCGGGTCACAATCCTGTTGGAACACAAAATTTCTCCGAAGTTTAAGTTTCCTTGTTGATTGCTGCAAATTCCTTTCTAAGATGTCTTTGTAGGATGCAGCAGTCATTATTCCATTGATGATTTCCATGTTGCCAGGTCCATTGTATGACATGCAAGCCCAGATCATTTTGCAGCCTCCTCCATGCTTCACAGTGGGTTTAATATTCTTTGCCATCTCAGCCTCACCTTTCTTTCTCCACACTTCTGCAATTCCATCTGACCCAAATAGATTCACTTTCGTCTCATCACTGA
>JAHWFO010082746.1:0-10379 GCA_023313115.1 Rhysida immarginata
CCTGGACCTGGTTTCTCTTAAACTTTGTTAATAACTTTTTTTTCTTTTTTATCTTACTTTGTACGTTCTTAGAAATCCACGGCTTGTTTACACTTAAACACTTCACCTTAGTTGGAACAAATGTATTTATGATGTCGAAAATATCGTTTTTAAAAAGAGCGTACCTCTCATTTACTGAGAGACTTTCTTTAACATCAGTATAATTTACAAATTTGCAAAAAAAGGCGTTTAATATTTTAGATGGATCAGCACGATGAAAAAGAAGAATCTTTGCTTTACTACTTTTCACATGCGGCTTCCAAGCGTAAGGCAAGTAGGATAAAACAATATTGTGATCACTGATACCATTTACAATTTCCACAGTAAGACCTTCAAAATTTGTAAAAATTAAATCAAGGATGTTTTGACTAGCTTGCCGAGTGGGAATTTTAACCTCTTGAATTATTGAAAACTCGTCAATAAGGTGATTTAAATCATTTATAAGTGATAAATCCTCACAATGTGACATAGTGTCCCAATTTACACTAGGCAGATTGAAATCTCCTCCAATATGTAACAGCTAATTTTTAGCATCTACTTTGTTTAGACACTTTGCCAAGTTTAAAAAACACATTTTGTCATAGCTAGGACGATAAATGCTTCCAATAATCATATTTTTACCTGAACTACAACTGATTTCAACAAAGACACATTCAGTGACACAAGTAAAAGTCAATTCATATGATAAAAATTCACGTTCTACCGCAACAAAGACCCCACCTCCTCTAGTTTGCCTGTTCTTTCTATAATAAGTAAATTTATTTAAGGTAATAAAAAATGGTAATAAAAATTAAGGTAATAAAAAAGCAACGACGCAGAAATAAATTTGTTTCTTCCCTGAATATTGTTTCATATTTACTTAGAGTTGTAGGTGTAAAATATTTCTGATATAAATTCATTTTTTCTTGATTTTGCTGGTTGGTCCAAACTTTTGGCCACCAGTGTAGTTCACTATCATTGAGCATAGCTTTTAGAGCATTGAATGCTGTGTAATTAAAACGTTCACTAACCCCATTTTGTTCAGGTGTATAGGTGTTTGTCTTTTCAGCATGTATTCCCTGTTCATCTAAAAATTTACTAAAACTATCATGTATAAATTCCATCCCATTGTCAGTTCTAATATTCATCACTTTCAAATTTAAAAATCTTTCAGCTCGAGTCTGATATCTGGTAAAGCATGTAAAAACATCTGATTTTTTAAGGGGTATACAGTTACTTTCCTAGAGTAATCATCAACAATAGGTAGAAAATATCTACATCCACCTTTTGAAACACAAGGAAGAGGACCACAAACGTCCATATGTATAAGCTGTAACGGTTTATCTGACTTATTTTTAGAAATTGACTCAAATTACCTACACCTGGTCTTTGCAATCTTAAAAGATTCACAATCTAAATGTGTGTTCTTAAAACTAGGTAACACTCTAACACAGTCTTGTTGACTTGTATTAACTATATATTTGCTATTTATTTGGCAAAAGCCTCGATGCCATATTTCTAGGCCTTCTTGCGAGGTCGTTAATGCTAAAATGGGTAGATGCAGCAGTGTCAAAGACCCAAGATTCTTTATCTTTTACATAATTTTCCTGACTAATAAAGGCTTCAGTAAAAAATGATTTATCGAATGTCCTATCCACAAAAGTATTCTCTACTGACTTGAAATGACATTGGGAAGCCAGATGACCAAATTTCTGACATTTAAAACATGGTCCTGTTTTACACGTATATTTTTCATCAACTTAGGTGATTTGGCAACATCTCGTTTTTTCTGTGCAGTACTTTTTACCTTGTATGCATGGTGCTCTTCTTTTCCTAAGTCAATAGAACATTGCTTGACCCTGCTTTCTTATGCCAATAGCTCTTTAAGCACTTTGTCGAACTTAAATTGATCATCTTTCCATCGATATATAATTTGAACAATCCCTTGCATATTTAAAGTTAAATACCTTATCTGTTGAAAGCTCTGATATAAGTCCTCCAGTGGATGCCTTGCTTCTTTCAACTCATTCATAATTTTTTTCAGACGAGCGGCATAGAGACCAACATCCTCTCCTTGCTTTATTCTACTATTAAAAAATGAATCTAATAATTGCATAATTCGTGCTCGGGAATCTGGCTTGAAGTGTTCCATCAGTATTCCCCAAGCATCATCTATGCCAGAAATCAGTGTTCTATATTGCTTGTCTACACTTCAGTAGACTGTTGAGTAAGCTCTATCTCTTCTCATATTATATTCCTTCTTTTCTTTAGAGCTTGCTGTTGAGTCGGGCTCCACTTTTTCTCCATTTATAAAACCCCAGCAGCTCTATCCATTAGAATAACTTTCACATCGTTGGTCTATGTATGGTATTTTTTTTTATCTTTTTATACTTCAGATCTTCTCTTCTAAAGACTTGGAAACATATTTGTACTGCAGGCCCATAACCCTGTTAGGCATACAACCACGTTAGGCTTCTAATAAACATTGCAGAATGCATCAGTGTTTATTTTCGGGAAAACACAGATTTTTTATGTATAAATAGATATAATTTTATTTGTAATTAATTATTGTATTTTTTGTATTCTTTAAATTTTTTTTACTGTTTTGCAGACAGTGATTGTTGAGTATATATTGTTTTAATAAATGTTAGTTAAAAAATATAAACGTGATTATCACTGTCTGCAGCTAGTTGTCCCTCTCGAATAATTTTCGTGATCACGAGGATGTGTGTCCCACTATTGTTGATGTTCTTTCCGTGGTTACTGTTTTTTTTATTTCAGACAGACCACTTCCAGCTTCTGGCTTGACCAGTCGTCCCTCCTTCTGGTCCTCCACGTCCTTCCTAGCCTGCAGCATGGCGTTCAACTTCCATTTATCATTTTCATTCCAATGCTCTGCAAATTACTCCTACCCTGCCATTCGATGTTTAGTTTCTTATTGAATTTCTCACTTTCTCGTGGCAGCCATGATTCTTTACTGAGCAGCATTGTTTTGCGGGTTTACCTATAAGGTAATAATGAAATTTCTTTTAATGCTATTTCAACAATAATGCGCATAAGGGACGCCATGCTACACATTTTCAATCTTATTCCCTATTAATAATTAATTATTATTTCGCAGTTCTTTCTTTAGACATTAAATGGGAATTTTGAAATTTCTTTTCCTTATTCTTTATAAGGAATTGATCTGTCTGAATTTTTTTTATATTTAATCCCAATTAGCTCAATAGCTATTAATATTTCTCGTTACAGTGTTTTGCTGTATTTAACGTACATTTAAGTATTTCTTTATTTTATTCCGAGAAATATTTTCTTTTCTAATTGAGATCGCAATGCCTATTCCTCAATTAAATCATATTGTATAGAACATTCTTTTGTACAGAATTTTTGTATTTTATAAATAAAATATCGCAATTTTTTAAACCAAAATAAAAGTCTTTTAACGAGCCACGATTACTCTTAAGTTTTGGGGTTCTTTCTCTTAAAGTACCACCCATTAAATTCTATTTATATTGCTTCCCCCTCTGAACATATGGTAGCAGAACATGGTTTCTTTCTCTTATAATAATAAAACATGGAGGAATCATATTTTGAAGAGGGTCATTCCCTCCCTAGGCCAATGAGTGCCAATTATATTCAATGGACGTATCGAGTTTTATCCTTCTTGAAACCAAAGGGCTAGCCAAATATGTCCAAGAAAAGATCTCTCCCCCTACAGAAGCATCAGCCAGCTCATCCATGCGCCTTGATTGGGCAAGAGTACAGCATTACCTCTTGAGTATGGTGAGTGTTGATATTGTCATCATGCTTCAAGATGACAATCCCTATACATTGTGGGAAGCAATTAAGCGTCGATATGTAAGGCCAGATTCAGTGACACAGGCTGAAATAATGTGGTGTCTCTCAGCCTTGCATTTCTTAGACGCTGATGAACTCAATGCCTATGCAGCAAGAGCGCAACAAACCCGAGTTCAGGCTGGAGACGTGTCCCTGGTTCTGGATGATAAAATTTTAATTGACCATATGGTCGCAGGTCTACCCTCAACTTATACTCCATTAAGACTCGCGGTCCAATCCAACCCATCAATGTCAATTGAAACCTTTCTGAGTCAACTAAATGTGGTTTTTAAGGATCACACCACACCAAATTCCTCAATATGTTTAGCCTCGTGTGCCACCTCTGTTTCTTCCCCGCGTCCACATTCAAATGCCAATCGAAAAAATAACGTAACATGCCATAATTGTGGAGGCCGAGGACACGTAAAAACGGTTTGTCCGTCCATAATTTATCCCACTACTGCAGGTCCAGCTACTTCATGCACCGCGATACCCTCTCGTTCGCAGGATCCTGTATCGACAAAGTGCATGCCTCATGCATAAGCGTAAGCCTCGCAAATCGGTTACAAAAGGACAAAGTAAGAAACTTGCAGCCAACTGTGTTGGTGTTCCAAACAAGGATTGGATAGTTGACATGGGCAGCTCATTTCACTTAATTAAAGAAAAACAGTTCTTTGATTCTTCTCAAAGCTGTCATAAGTGGATACATACTGCAGACCCTAAGAAAATGATTGCTGCCATCAGTAACTGGTGCGGCAAGCGTGTTATTAGATTCAGGAGCAGTTTTAAAACTCCATGCTTTATGCCCCAAACGCGCACCTTAATCTTGTCTCCATGAGTCCGTTATCAAAGCAGGGTTACAGTCTTCACTTCGGCCCAACTGGTTATTCCATTATTTCACCCAAAGGCACAACCATCACTGCGCAGGAGGGCATGGTGGACCTCCCGTTCCTTCCCATGGTCTCAAATATCTATTCAGTTTCCCGAGCGGACCCCCCATTACCTTCAATTGCTGTCACTTATAGTGACATTCACAATGCATTGGGCCATCTGTCATCAAAAAATCTCACCGCAGCCGTGAAACATAATAGCATGCGCAGTCTTGATGTTTTGCCGCCATTAATTGATGACCAACCATGTGTTGCATGCCTTCAGGCATGATTATGCAACGCCCTTCACAACGCTGTACAAGGTCAACGGTCAACACGTCCTTTACAGCTACTTCACGTGGATACAGTGGGACCAATGCCTACCACTTCTATCCATGGAAATAAATTCCTGTTAGTAGCCGTCGATGATATCTCACGAAAAACTTTCGTTTGTGCTACTCCGACAAAAAGTGAAGTGCTAAAAGCGTTAATAAACTTAATACTAAAGCTACAATGCTCTACAGGACAAAATCTGGCGTATATACGTTTCAATAATGGAACAGAATTAAGCAATGCGGAGCTAGGTGAGTTCTGTACGAAGCAAGGCATATCTCAACAATTCACCGTTCCTGAGAAACCCCAGTCAAATGGTGTTGCTGAGAGAACCGTACGCTCCATTTGCAATGGAATTCGAGTTCTTCTTGCATCGTCAAAAGTTCCGCACCGATTCTGGGACCATGCTGCGACTACAGCAGCATTTAATCTGAATTCTATGCCTAGACGAGGTCAAACTAAGTCCCCTGAAGAGATATGGTCCAAAAAGAAACCGACCATCAAATATCGAGCTCCTTTCGGTTGCCTGGTATACTATTATATACCCAAGTCGCACCGATCAAAATTTGACGCTCGCGCCAAAAGTGGTGTTTTTATGGGATACTCCGCTTCATCTCCTGGTACCTTATTTATGCGCTCAATGAGAGCAAGTTTTTACGAGCACGTACCGTTCGTTTCTTTCCTAAGGTATTTCCAGAGTACACACGAAAATCAGATCCATCAACTGTTCCTCTGTTATTTCCAATTCACATGGAACCCCCAGTCTTTGAAGCACCACAGCCTGATGAACTACATATCGTTCAGGGTGTACCGCCAATCTCACCCACTTTAACATTAGATGAGATAAGAATGCAGCTCCTATCTGATACTGAGGACACGCTAGTGGTCACACCTCCATCAGAAACCACATCGATGGAAGATGCTCCAGTTTGTTCATCTAAATCACCAGTGAACCAACCTCCCGTTGAAGTCCCACAACCGGCATTAGGACGTTCACAAAGATTAAAAGAGAAGGCAGAAAAACAACATGCCACCTTATGTCATCGTGACTTTACTGACTCCGACTTGCTAATCACTCCGCCAATCACACCCCAGTCTTATGAACAAGCACTCGCTTCTCCCCAACATTATCAATGGGAAGAGGCCATGCAAGATGAATTGAATTCACTCATGCTTCATCATGTCTGGGATTTGGAGCTTCCACCACCAAATGTCAAAATTTTAAAGAGCAAATGGACCCACTGCATCAAATACTATCCTGATGGTTCGGTGTCTAGATTCAAGGCAAGGTTGGTGGCTATCGGCTCATCACAAATCTATGGGAGCCAGTATGGGTTAACTTTCTCAACTCTCATCAGAATGGAATCCCTCCGCTTACTGTTTGCCATAGCTGCAAATACAGGGATGTCACTGCGCCAGTATGACGTCAAATGTGCATATCTTCACGCACCGATAGACCACACCATATATCTATCGCCACCCAAGGGATTATCAACGCCAGTTAATCAGGTCTGCAAATTGCGTAAATTACTTTACAGCCTCAAACAAAGTGGAAGATGCTGGTACGTAAAATTGTGTCAGCTTCTTACCCGATTAAAATTCACTCCATCCAGAGCAGACGATGTTTTTTCTACTACACCAATGCTGGGTGCACCATTCTCTAAACAGTCTACATGGATGACATCGTGGCAGCAACAACAAATATCTCCATCCTAACGTTCATCATGGACAAAGTGAAACAAACCTCGTGGAGTTAGGAGTGGTATGAATGTGTCACAAGTGAACGGTTCAATTCATCTGTCACAGGCACATTATATCAAGCAAATCCTCCATGATTATGGCCTTCAAGACATTAAACCAAACACCATGCCACTAAGCCTGCATGTGTACCTTGATGGTACTGCGGGTTCACCACCGGTCGATTCTAACAAATTACCAATCTCTTCTCGGTTCTTTAATGTATGAAATGAATTACACGCGGCCGGATATAGCTTTTGCAATTACTAAGCTGTCGACATACGCTAAATCGCCTACACATTTGCATATGACTGCTCTTAAGGGCATCGCTTCTTATCATAAACACACCTGCGACACATCACTCGTTTTTACCCCATCTACGGGTCCTTTGTGTGCATTCGCTGACGCTAGCTAGTGTGTCACCCCACAGAGTAAAGGATACTCTGGAATCTTAATCAAAATGGGGAAAAATACCATAACCTGGTCATCTAAGAAGTAACGTTTAGTCGCCCTGAGCAGCTGTAAAGTCAAAATAATCGTATTAGAATGTGTGAAGTCAATGAAATGTCTTTGGGACCTCATAACCGAGTTAAGACAAGGGGAGTTTGTTTCTTTCCCCACAATCATTTATACTGACTCAACGTCTGCCATAGCATGTCTGGGAGCATTAGAATTGAAGAGTAGGACAGGACACATCTTGAGATTTCATAATTTCATCGCACGAGAAATTAATCTTCAAAATGTGATTCTTACCTACTGTTCTTCCCCCGACATGCTAGCAGACGCACTAACTAAACCTTTACCTGCCCCTGCTTTATGCAGATTCCTGGATTTGTTATCCTTATTTGAGCAGGATAAGTAATTATTTATATTAAATTACTTAACTCATTGGTTTGCTGGCCTACACGAGGGTATTTACAAAGTTTATCCTGTTCCTTTAAACTTCATAATTGCAAAGTTATTTACTTCGCGGGATGAGAGGGGTTCTAAACGCAATATTTTTTTTTAAATGACTATCTTTAAAATCACAAAAGGATAATTTTTTGGGCTTGTTCTTACCTTACGTGAAGGCAGTAACGACATTGTTTTACTACATGATATATTTTTTTCATTTATTAACGTATTATATGTTTAATATACATTTTAATTATGGTATACCAAAAATGCAAAATATACTTTTGTCTTCTTTTGCTAAAAAGGCAAAACATATTGTGTGCGCACACAAAAATGAAAGGAAATAATAAAGGCATAAATGTTTATTAGTTTATTGTAACTTAGACAATTTTTATTGAAACTGTATATGTAACGTCAGCAGCTAAACTTCTATCTGTCTTTTTTTTGTATTCAATAAAATCACAGGGGGCTTTGTTCAGGAAAACTCAGATTTTTTATGTAAAAATAGATATAATTTTATTTGTAATTAGTTATTCTATTTTGTCTATTCTTTAAGTTTTTTTTTTACTGTTTTGCAGACAATGATTGTTGAGTATATATTGTTTTAATAAATGTTAATTAAAAAATCTCCACGTGATTATAACTGTCTGCAGCTAGTTGTCCCTCGCGAATAATTTTCGTGATCACGAGGATGTGTGTTCTTTCCGTGGTTACTGTTTTTTTTATTTCAGACAGACCACTTCCTGCTTCTGGCTTGACCAGTAGTCCCTTCTTCTGGTCCTCCACGTCCTTCCTAGCCTGCAGCATCGCGTTCAACTTCCATTTATCATTTTCATTCCAATGCTCTGCAAATTACTCCTATCCTGACGTTTGATGTTTAGTTTCTTATTGAATTTCTCACTTTCTCGCGGCAGCCATGATTCTTTACCGAGCAGCATTGTTTTGCGGGTTTACCTATAAGGTAATAATGAAATTTCTTTTAATGCTATTTCAACAATAACGCGCATAAGGGACGCCATGCTGCACATTTTCAATCTTATTCCCCAGTAATAATTAATTATTATTTCGCAGTGTTTCTTTAGACATTAAATGGAAATTTTGAAATTTCTTTTCCTTATTCTTTATAAGGAATTGGTCTGTCTCATTTTTTTTATATTTAATCCCAATTCGCTCAATGTAGCGATTAATATTTCTCGTTACAGTGTTTTGCTGTATTTAACGTACATTTAAGTATTTCTTTATTTTATTCCGAGAAATATTTTCTTTTGTAATTGAGATCGCAATGCCTATTCCTCAATTAAATCATATTGTATAGAACATTCTTTTGTACAGAATTTTTGTATTTTATAAATAAAATATCGCTATTTTTAAACCAAAATAAAAGTCTTTTAACGAGCCACGTTACTCTTAATTTTTGGGGTTCTTTCTTTAAAAGTACCACCCATTAAATTCTATTTATTTTGTTCCCCCTCGGAACAGTTTAATTTATAAAACACATATTTTTATTAGAATAAAAGTCATCAAAAGAGGAGATAAAGTATATTAAAAATTATTAACTGACATTGACATTCATTGAATACAGAAGATCTGACAGAACTGACATTGTTACAAAGACACTCATGCAGAATATCTCAAAGATCAGTAAGTAAAAAAAACCATAGCAACACAACAAAAGTGTACAATCCCATTGTTGAACATGAGGAAGCAAATACATTGTTGAACATATGTAAGTAACTACGTTATTGGACATGAGAAAGGAAATACATTATTAAACATGAGAGTGAAGATATAGTTAACAGTTTCCTCTGTGATGTGGCATTTCCTGCATGACCCATCAGTCAAATCTTTGACAATATGTTTTCTGTAGCTCATAATGTTAATAACCTGGTCTTGTATGGCAATCATGGTACCTTCAGTTTCCCCAAAGAGACTCCTTTCACTCCACCAAAAGTTCGACGCTTTTTTATCGACGTGCAACTGCTTGAGGTCAGAAGGATGTCTACCGTGGAGTTGCTTGCCAAGCCATGATTGAAGTTTAGTGCATGTTGTAGGCAGATTATGGGTGTTCTGCACGCTGTTCAGATTCAAAGGTGTGCGTTTTGTATCAGCCATGCAGACTGCTTTGTGTAAGGGTGATATGTGTTGTTTAGAGTAAAAGAATTCTCTGAGTGACTGATTCTGTTTCTGGTGTAGATGTATTATATCAATAAGACCTCTGCCTCTCTCTGAACAAGGCATGGTGAGTCTTTCAATAGCTGCGTGTGGATAGTGCTTTCTGTACTTTGTAAGCAGTTTACGTTGATTCCACTTCCACCTGTAAATCACTTCCGCATCACACCATAAAAAGCGCTGCATCAGCTTATCTCTTGATCACGCATATAATTAAATCGATACTGTGCACCATACTTTCAAGTCCCTCAAGATCTGTGTGTCCACTGTATGGCTCTAAAAGAGTAGGAGGGTATTGACGTGGCATAAGTATTGATAATCTTGATTAAATTTCTGGCATTTAAATGTATTTAAGTATTACCTCTAGTGTCAAGGAAATCGATTCCACAAGTGATTTCCGGCGATACTGGCTGTTATTACCGCTCGCGAGTATTCACCCGTTCGAAGGCGGGGGAGGAGCGGGGCAGACAGTGTCGTCATACCATCCACCACGAAAGAACCAGTAGAGTGCAGGCGAAGCTT
>JAHWFO010082759.1:0-23298 GCA_023313115.1 Rhysida immarginata
AGTGCTATTTGCGAAGGTGTTTCAGTTTCAATGTCCAATACCTGTATATGTGCCTTATTATTCCTCCAAAATTCATTATTCTAGGAAACTGTTCGCTCTGAAATAAAATACGAGAATTTTACTGGATGTTCAATTTTTTCTCAATTTTATGCTCTTTTGTGGTATTTTGTCCAAATTATGCTTCAGCTTTCTTACATGAATGGAACTCGTATGTCATTTCTTAAACGACGAGTATTGAGAGAAAAAAAAACATGCTGTCGAAAGGCGAATAAATTATTTATTATTTATTTTTCATGCTAAAATAAATTTTTTTCTGTTGTTTTGCATTTTCAGTCTGACAGTCAGTGTTCAATTATGAAGATGCTACTTCGCTTCTGACAAAACATTTTCGATTCGTTCTAAAAGCTATCTCAAGATACGGAAAACCCCGAGGCGGGTCTTAATCAATGCGGCGGGCAGGGGGGGAAGCGGAAAGCGGGGTAAAACTCGCATTGACTCAGAAATGGGGCATCGGATGGTTGATCGAATGAGAAAACGGAACAACAGGCATCTTTTTAATTCAACCGATGTCACCCTTCTCCTCCGTCGCGATCTTCAATAATACGTTTTCATTTCTCCTGCCGAGTAATGGGAAAAAAGAATGTGTAGAAAGCAATAAGGCGAGAGTCTTTCACTCCTTTCATGTCCTCTCCAAAATTGTCAACGATAAACAGTGGAAGATAGACCATAAGATTGCTGGGGAAGGGAGACAAGAAAGGAGGGCAAAAGGAGAACACATTTAGCAACCCAAAGAGGAAAATCTACTGTCGCTCGCAGCTGTGCAGAAAAGAATATTTAATCAACGGTCACGTGAACTCAATGGAAACCGACATCGCACACCTCATCCATTTCTCAACATTCAGCTTAACAATTGCGCCTGTTTAAGTCATGCATCGCATTCTAAAATAGTTTTCTTCACAAAATCTTTTCGCTCCTCTCGCTAAACAAGATTTCAATCACGAGAAGTTCTTTTAAATGGAAAGTTCCTTGCGAAACATAAGCTCTCCTTAGATATCAACTATACAGGATGTAACAGTCAAAGTGTTACAAAGTTATAATACACTGATTGGAAGAAAGTAATTGGACACTTTCGATTTTAGACGTTTTGTCGAATATCTAGAAAAATACTTTACGAATTATCCTGAAATTTCAGGGGTGTAAAAATGATGTTACACCTCATATATTTCAGCGAAGTTTTTCTCCCGAAGGCAAATAGGTGACTAGCAAAGAAGTGAACCAAAAAAATAATGTTTGGAATCACCCTGTAAAAAATAATGCTTGAAATGCATTGTAGCTGTATCATATGCTTAAGAGGCTTGTTTTACTATTCTGTGTTCATTTGTATGAGAATAGCACGTATATTCATGGAGATATAAAGGTTTCTTTAAAAAGGTCGAATGTTTTCGTAAGTTTTTTGTTTATAACACGCAGGATTTTCAACCCAATGCAATGCCATTTCCAGGAAACTTGACAAACTACACTACAGACAACACCCTGCAATCAAAATAGAAAAATATTAAATATTTGATGAAATATGAGCATTTTTACTAAATAATGTTTAACTGCGCATGCGTTACCAAATTGTCTTTTGCATAATTTATTAGCCAAATGTATAGAGCTACTCTTATAAAAAGCCCAAGCAAATATCGTGAAAATTGAGAAAGATATCGCCGATAGAATGAGTTGAATTTCAGTTGCTCTCAAAAATAAACAAAACGATAAGAGGCTTTCTCCAAACTTTTATTTTTGGATCGGACACCAGTATCATCTTCTTACGCTGATATGAAGTCAATATGAAGTCAATATTTTTTCATGTTAGCGTAAGCAGAAGAAGTTGATACTGGTGTCCGATCAAAAAATAAAAATTTGGAGAAAGCCCCTTATCGTTTTGTTTATTTTTGAGTGCAACTGAAATTCAACTCATTCTATCGACGATATCTTTCTGAATTTTCACGATATTTGTTTGGGCTTTTTATAAGAGTAGCTCTATACATTTGGCTAATAAATAATGCAAAAGACAATTTGGTAACGCATGCGCAGTTAAACATTATTTACTAAAAATGCTCATATTCATCAAATATTTAATATTTTTCTATTCTGATTACAGGGTGTTGTCTGTACTGTAGTTTGTCAAGTTTCCTGTAAATGGCATTGCATTGGGTTGAAAATCTTGCGTGTTATAAACAAAAATCTTCGAAAACATTTCGACTTTTATAAAGAAACCTTTATATCTCCATGAATATACGTGCTATTTGCATACAAATGAACACAGAAAAGTAAAACAAGCAACTTAAGCATATGCTACAGCTACAATGCATTTTAAGCATTATTTTTTACAGGGTGATTCCAAACATTATTTTTTGGTTCTTTTCTTTGCTGGTCTCCTATTTCCCTTCGGGAGAAAACCTTTGCTGAAATATGAGGTATAACATCCTTTTTACACCCCTGAAATTTCAGGATAATTCGTCAAGTATTTTTCTAGATATTCGACAAAACGTCTGAAATCGAAAGTGGAAAGTCTCCCAAATGGGTGGATTTACAGTTGCGTGCACACTTACTGCCAAACGTTCATGATTGTCGCCGAAAGTCACCCAAATGGCCGGATTTACAGTTACGTGCAACTTTATTGCCAAACGTTCATGATTTTCACCGAAAGTCATCCAAATGGGTGGATTGACAGTCCAATTACTTTCTTCCAATCAGTGTACTTTTAGAAGTGATCATAATAAGCATTTTTTGTCCTATAAACATTAGTCCGGAAATGCATAACTGATGAGTTACAGAAAGGGAGGTGGCTCAATCGCAGTGCTCACCTGCTACCCACTCCACCTGTGAAAGAATGGTCTCAACCAACGTGAGCACTCGTGTACTTTAACTAGGAGCATGCAAATTAATTTCCAATTACCAGACTTGTTGGACGATGTATCTCTGGACACCCGTCGTAACATCTTGGCCAAACATTTGGTGAACGATGGATTGGGCGAGGGGGTCCAGTGGCATGGCCACCAAGGTGACCGGATTTAAACCCACTGGACTTCTTTTTGTGGGAACATTTAAAGAGCATCGTTTATGAAACCCCGGTAGAGTCAGAAGCGGATTTTGTAGCACGGTTGGTGGTAGCCGCTGAAGACATAAAAGGCAATCCAGTGCTATTCGACAGAGTGTACAACAACTTACACCGCAGACGCCAAACATGCATTAAGGTTGGAAGCCGTCAATTTGAACAGCTACTGGGACGCAGTGAAGCCTGCATGCGTTCACTTCTGTAACTCATCAGTTATGCACTTCCGGACTAATGTTTATAGGATATAAAATGCTTATTATGATCACTTGTATAAGTACTATAAGTTTGTAACACTTTGACTGTTGCACCCTGTATTTGAAAATAGGCTCCTAGAAGTTGTTAATAATTAAAAAAAAGGCATTAGTATTTTGATATTTGGTGTATTGTCATTACAGAAAAATTTAAATAACAAAATCCTATTTTTACTGTATCCTTATATGCAATAGGCTTATTTCATGAACTGTATTTAGATTATATGAACTTTCCTTTGCAAACATTTCTCTACAACTAATGTGAAAAATAGGCGTTGAAAGTCTTCGTACGGCTCAGATTTGGCAAACATCTATTTGGCGTTTCAAAAGAAACATCACCTAATTTGCCTATTAGAATTACGAATTTGTTTAAAGATTCACTTAACAAGCAGTATTCCGCAACTCAGTTAATCATTGAGAAGAAAACCATTGTTGGGCTGAAAGAATCAGGGAAGGCAATTTACGAAATTGCACAACGACTGTTACGTTCAAAACACGGTCTATAGATATTCATGGTCATCGAGCTCCATTGTTAAAATGAAGCTAAGTTTCTAGCTCCCGGTAGGGCGGGAACTCTATTGAAAAGTGGCGCTGCATGTACAATCTGCCCAACTGCGCCTGCAGCGCCACCCTATCGGCAGACAGAAACTTTATTATCGTATTCAGTTTTAATGAAAATCTCTATCGCAGGCTGCGGTCGGGAATAGTGCGATCTATGCGGCACCTGGCGCGATCTGTTTTCCTTAGCTTCTCGAAACAATGGAAAATGGCCGAAGCTCGATGACCATGAATATTAATAGACCGTGGTTCAAAATCAGATGTTTCGACTGCTGAGACGTGAAAGAGAAGAGCAAGGGACTACTCGAGTGCAAGTCATCGAACTAGGAAGACGTTTCAGATAGAGACTATCCTTTATCAAAGCAAAAAGGATAATTCTCCAAAAGCAAATAGAATTTTAAAGAATTAACCTGAAGTTATAAAAGGAGTAATCGACAATCGATCAGTGTAGTGAAAAAGTAGTACTGCAAAAACCACGAAAATGTGACTTGAGAAAGTTGAAACCTGTTGTGAAAAAATACAGGCTTGCCTACCATCAGTCTTCTGTTTGCTTTGATCCAGAAATCTTCGACAGAAGATCCCAAAAATCACTATTTGGCGAAGATTAACTGATTTTGGCTATCGTACGCGTGTTACAAAAAAACCCCAACAAATCAAAAAGTAATAACCACTAAATGACAGAGATTTACACTGCTTAAGCATTTTCGAAAACGGCAAACTAAATGAACGATATAGAAACACAAAGAGATTATCACTTATAAAGTACACGTTATTGGCAGCTAAGTTTAATATTTTATTGTTAAACGATCAGATCTATCTACCCCATGACGAGACGCTGCAAGCCAAGCGCGGCAAATCCCCCGCGATTACCCACAGCGATTACCGGCTATGCTAAGTGTAGCGTATTCATAACGCTGGGACATTCTCTCTCGAGCCGGACGGTCGGGTAAAAAGGGTTGAGGCTGTGGGCTGCATGGACGTCTAATGAGGTCGTTGTTCCTCTGTGCGGGCACAATAGTCCATTGTTGTCTTTACTTACTCCGGTCTGTAACTCGGTCAATGTCACCTCTGGCCTGTAAGGGCGAAGCTCGCATCCGGTTTCTAATTTACCCTGAGATCTGAAGTACTCTTCCCTGACTCCAAATAATTAATAACGTGGTGGCTCAGTGGTTGCGTGATCACCTCTGATGCCCGAGGACGCGGGTTCAAGCCCGGCCGAGGACGATGTGGATTTTTTCAGGGCGAAAAAGCTGAGATCACGCACTTCCTTCGGAAGGGAAGTAAAGCCGTTGGTCCCGTGTAGTCGTTTGCCAGCTGCACGTTAAAGAACCCTTGCGAGGCAAAATTTGCTTCCCCTATAACGCCGTCCTGAAATGACCATGGCAGTTGAAAAGGACGTTAATACCAAACCAAACCAAATAATTAACAGTTTTATGTGAGAAGCGTAAAATGAGACATGTGTCTTCGAAAAAGAAAACACTTTCGTTTATCAATAATATCTTTGATTACCGAGACAGCCTTGCACCCGGCAGGAATCTCTCTTCGCTGCCTGGTAGGGAACATGGGCCTCGCCGGGGACGTATCTTTCGACTCCGTGGTATACGAGTTCCCACTGGTAAATGGCGCTCGATAAAATATGAATACAACTGGATTTTGTCAACCATTTTTAATTCTGACGAAACGTAATAAATCGGTGTTGTCTTTCAAAATACTATTCAAAGTTTTGACGATTGTTGGCCTGAAGGAGGATGGTGACTTCATTGAGTAAGATTGTTCATTCGATTGACTTATTTAATTCCAAAATCATGGCGTCCACTTTGGCAGATACCACTCACGCACTCGCAACTGCTGCAACAATGATTATTACGCACGTGCAGTGAAGCGATCACATTATTCCGATAACTCAAGTTACCTAAGTTCGAATTTCCTTTGGTTTATAATACTTTTTCGGATCTAAACTTTGAATTTAATATATTCGAATAATATTTTTAATTTCCAATAGATTTGAGGCAAATCTTTGAGAAATCCTGGGAGTATGCAAAAGAGGTCTACGCTTGCTTTATGGACCTCGAAAAAGCACATGACAGAGTTCCTCGGGAGAAGCTCTGGCAAGTGTTGCAAGAGTATGGAGTGGATGGGCAATTACTGGTTGCTATCATGTCTCTGTACGAAAGCTCTGAGATGTGTGTCCGGATAAATGGCATTAAGTCAAGACCGTTCACTTTGGGTGTTGGACTCCGCCAAGGGTGCATACTGTCGCCCCTCTTGTTCATTATCTTTATGGACTGGATAGACAGGGGCAGCCGAGGCGATGAGCATGTTTGTGTGGAGAGGTTGCTCTTTGCTGACGACCTTGTCCTGCTTGGGTCTTCTCGCACGAACCATCAGCATGCACTAAACCGGTTTGCAGCCAAATGTGAAGAAGCTTGGATGAAGATCTGTGTGGCTAAAACCGAGGTTCTGGTCCTTTCAAGACAGCCTGCTCAGTGCGCTCTCCATGTTAGGGGAACCTCATTGAGACATGTGGAGAAATTCAAGTATCTCGGGATTGCATTCACGAGTGATGGACGGCAGGAGAAAGAATTGGCTGCTCGGATCGGTGCAGCAAGCTGTGTCAGACGTGAACTGTGGCGATCCGTGGTAACGAAACGCGAGCTGGGTAACAAAGCCAAGCTCTCCGTCTTCAAATCTATCTTTGTCCCCATTCTCACCTATGGTCCTGAGGCTTGGGTAATGACCGAAAGAGTGCGATCGCGGTTACAAGCGGCCGAAATGAGATTTCTGAGAGGTGTGGCAGGTGTTACCCTACTAGATAAAGTGTACAGCAGCACAATAAGGGAATTTTTAGGTGTTGTGCCGCTACTTCTCCGCATTGAGAGATCTCAGTTGCGATGGTATGGCCACGTGATACGGATGCCGCAAAGTAGTCCTCCTAGGCAGTTGTTATTTTCCAAGCCGGTGGGTAAGAGACCAAGGGGTCGGTCTAGAACCAGGCGGCTAGACTACATGGAGAATTTGGGTTCGAGTTGCTTGGATATTACCAGGGAGGACATGCGCCTGATGGCGGAAGATCGCGATCGATGGAGATCCTCCATAGGGCTGCTGCCCCCGCGACCCTAACGGATAAGCGGGTTTGAAAAGTAAGTAAATATCAATAGATTGATTTACATATACATGGCAGCACCGTTGCTTTATGTATTTGAGGTTAGCTCGGCAATGATATGAACACTATAAGACTCGCTGGCTCAGTGGTTGCGTGATCGCCTCTGATTCCCGAGATCACGCACTTCCTTCAGAAGGGAAGTGAAACCGTTGGTTCCGTGTAGTCGTTTGCTGGCTGCACGTTAAAGAACCCTTGCGAGGCAAAATTTGCTGCCCCTGTAACGCCGTCCTGAAATGGCCATGGCCGTTCGCAAGGACGTTAATACCAAATAGACCAAACCAACCAAACCAAACGAAATACATAAACCATAGGTGCTACCGTGTGGTGGGTGAATTTGGCATTTCAATCAACCTATACAGGGTGATTCAAATCGTGTGTAAAACAATTTAAGGGGTTATTATAAAAATCAAGATAAACATAAAAAGTCCTATGAACATGGATTCGAATTTGAAAGAAAACTGAGATAAGAACAGAAATAAAAATGGCGCCACCAAGATCAACAAGTTAATAACTCAGGTTCTGTAAAGCCTAGATTAATGAAATTTTGAGGAATAACAAGGTACATAAGACCGTGTATACCGTTAATATTTGTTCGAATTCCAACAAGAAGTTTCCGAGCTACTCGTTCAACATCATAACACGTGTTCACTTGTGAGTACTAACCAGCACTTGTTACAATTTTGACTGCGTAACTCGAAAACTTCTCGTTGAAATTCGATCAAATTTTATTATACACAGTCTTATGTACCCTGTTATTCCTCCAAATTTCATTAATCTAGGCTTTACAGAACCTGAGTTGAGAAGAGAGAATACGCTGTGAATAAAGACATGATGCAAGAAAACAAGCCCCTTGCATGAACTTGTTGATCATGGTTGGCGGCATTTTTATTTCTGTTCATATCTGTTATCGTTCAAATTCAGACTCATGTACATAGAACATTTTTGTGTTTATCTTGACCTATACAGGGTGAATGCAAAAGTCTGAACCCCCCCCCCCCCTTTTATTTGTTGAACCGAAGCAGATATGTCAATTTTGATGAATCCAATGAACAGGAAGTTGTGGGTGGCCTATCCCATGGTGCACTTTTCATCATCCCAAATATGCAAATTAGGACACATTCAAAATTTATCTCAAAAACCGCAAGGGATAGAGAAAAAAATCCAATTGCAAACTTATTCAGCATAAAAAAACAAACAAAACAAAAAAAAAATCATCCAAATCAGACCAACCAATCACCCACAATCACGTTACCATGTTGACCATTTCCGGAACAGTGTAGCTTGCAATCCTGGAATTGTTCTGTCTTCTGTGTGCTGAAACATTCCTTTCATTTGCTTTTCCGAATGAAAGTGAATGTGAGTATGGTAATTTATGTTAATTTTTTTATTTGCATGCTTTACATGGTGAAAATATCAACATTCAGTTTTCCTTGTGCAGTGTAAGCTACAAACAGTTCACCACGTGATTTTGGATGATTGGTTGGTCCGATTTGGATGATTTTTTTTATTATGTTTGTTTTTTATGCTGAACAAGTTTGCAGTTGGGTTTTTCTCTATCCCTTACGGTTTTTGCGATATATTTTGAATGTGTCCTAATTTGCATATTTGGGATGATGAAATGTGTACCATGGGATAGGCCACCCACAACTTCCTACTCATTGGATTCATCAAAATTAACATATCTGCTTCGGTTCAAAAAATAAAAGAGGGGTTCAGACTTTTGTATTCACCCTGTATAATACCCCTTAAATTTTTTTACACACGATTTGAACCATCCTGTAGTCAGATTTCTTGCCCAGTTAATCTAAGTTATAAAATACATTTTATACTTCTTTTATGAAATCAGGGTAGGCACTGCAGTGCCAGCCCTATAATATGTTACCGAGGTCTAGTGAGTAGCCAAAATGCTCACTGAACCAAACTAGGTGTTTCTTGCAGCATTTTTAATTCTGATTACAAAAATGAAAACGAATTTTTTCTATCACGCACCCATTTTCAATTTCTATGCCTATTTCACAAGATGTTAAACACTATTCTCTGTTAATTAATTTCAACTATGTTTGAAATACGGCAATTAAACGTTTAGCATATCAGACTCGTTTAGCCGAGGACTTTCATTTGTATGTGTGACATTTGGAAAGTCCCGAAGTTCAGCAGTAGTAAGCATGTTCAGATCCATGATCCCTGGTACCCCCTCTCCATGGTAGAAATATCTTGGTGGAACCATTCTCCATGTTCATCACTAACGTCACCATTGATTCGTTTCCTGGCAGGAACAAGGGTCCTGGTGGGATGCAGGAAATGAATGATTTCATTATTTATCAGCAAAAATTCATAAACTGAAGATTTTCACAGTAAACAGAAAAACAGACCCAAGGCGCATAAGTGTAATTACAACCTGTGACAATAAAGTTCGGTGAATGGCGTCAAATTGCTAACGGTCGTAAGAGTGCACCATCGTCGTATCCTGCCCCGGACAGGTCGAGACATGTTTAAACAAATTTGAGAGAATCAGCCCTGCGAGTGTGTTTATTGTGTTTAAACAGGACATTGAAGAGAGAAGGCGTAATAAGCGCGGTCGAAACCCAAAATGGATCAGCGAACGAAAGAGACTCATGACAACAGTTTACAAAGAAAGTGCTATTACTTTGAAGTGTGTTTGTGAGTGGTTTAAAACGGTTCCGAGGAGGCGGGAACACCGTAGAAGACGCCCCCCGAAGTGGCCAGACATCCAACGTAATGTTACGACCCAACTGAAGGCTATCCCTAAAAACGACTACGCCATGAGTTTCCAGGACTTGTACAGGCGTTCCCAGAAGTGCATTACTATCGACGGGGATTACTTTGAAGGATAGTAACTGCTGCTTCATCTAAGCCAGCAATCCACTCTCAATATGCCATCATTCACCGAACTTTATTGTCACAGGTTGTATTAACGGCAATGAAACTTTAGAATTAAAAAAAAAGAAAATTAATCTATGCTTTTATTTAATGTCTCATGAAGTTCATAATAACTTATTATTCTTATCTATTTTCTTTTTAGGTAATTTTCTTATTAAAAAAATTCCAAACATCCAATATCCAAAGGAAAGAGAATGTTGCCGGCGTCAATCAATGGGATCTTCAATAAACATTCCTGGAGGCAACTATGAAGGCTCATTGACGGGATCTTCCTTTCAATAACGGGAAATCGTAGAGAAAACTATCAAAGAAAAACATCTGGTCGTCGTGGAGAAAGCAATATCACAATGGTGAAAATAGGAAGCCCTTGAACTTGCTTTGGCAAAAGAAATATCTCTAACGCTTTAAAAATACTTAAGGATATGTTTGGCTTGCGTGTGGCTACGCATTTGTGAATGCCGTGTGCATATAGTATCTTCCACAAGGTGTTGTAATGCACATAATTCCTGCTGCCTCTCAGAACTTGTTTCTTAAAGTTTTTATGAACTACGCGCATCAATATCCGTCGGTCGCTTTCCCAAAATCCGATGAACGGTTCACCCAAAAATTGCACTGCAACCTCTGCAGTTGGAGAATTGGGTTTTACCATTAGTCAAGGAATAGAGATGAAGCATGCTCCAAAATGGCTCTAAACTGTGTATTGACAGTCTGTTTTTGGGTTATGGAATGGTGCATTCATCATCAACAACAGCATAATGTCAGATCATCAGATTTGCTCGGAAAAAGCAGCGAGCAAATTCGATGATCCGACACATTATCAGCGTAAAGGGAGTAAGAGAAAACAGCGAAAGAAGCCGGCAAGAGAAAAGAAAAACAGCAGACAGAGAGAGTTGCAAGTTGGCCATGAGCGGAACAAAGATGTTTCTCGACTACGGCAGGTGCTAGGAGGAAAACGATCACGTTCCAAAGAAAATTCCTACGTAAGAGAATCAATCGTAGGCGCTCGGCCGCACAATTAAGTATTCTCGCCGGAATGCAACCAAAGCTCATCGCACTAATCAAGCCGAAGGCAAAGAGGTCGGGTTACGAGGAAAAGAGAAATAGACAGTGTTTTCTGCTACGACAGGTAAGTGCACGTTCACGAACTTTTTATAATCAAATTTTCTCATTTTCTTGCTTGAGCCCCCGAAAACATTGAAGATTTCGACGACATAGCCAGCTGTTCATTCAACCGCAATATAGGCAGCAAAATTCTTCCCCAGAGGGAAAAGTTGGTGAAGCTACGGACGTTAATGGGATATCAGATGGTCGCCGTCACGATCGGCGTGGAGGAGCTACGACTGCCTGGTCAGCGAACCAAGGAGACCCCTCATGGATTTCTAAGCGAGAGAGTCAGCCGACTCTGCAGTCCACAACCGTTAACATGAGGATTCCCCAGCAAGAGGCGACGAGCGCCACGACGACGGCCCACGCCCTTGTGTTTGGTATTAACGTCCTTTTCAACCGCCATGGTCATTTCAGGACGGCGTTATAGGGGCCACAAATTTTGCCTCTCAAGAGTTCTTTAATGTGCAGCCGGCAAACGACTACACGGGACCAACGGCTTTACTTCCCTTCCGAAGGAAGTGGATGATCTCAGGATTCCCCCCTGAAAAATCCACGTCGTCCTCGGCCATCAGAGGCGATCAAGCAACCACTAAGCCACCGAGGCCGATAAATCCAGAACGCCCCATCCAAACGAAGCGCAAGCGCGAGCCGCGCGGAGGTCTCTCGCTGCGAGCTGCGCTTGGTTTCATTGCATCCGACGAAGGGTACTGAACTTAGTGCTTAATAGATTTAGTGATCTTCCTCTAATCTAATAGTAGCTTTCGAATTGCTATTTATTAATATTCGATATTTTCTTTTATCTTTCGAGCTAGAGGTAGACGGCATGCAACCAAATCCAGGAGGGTCGCAACTTTCCGATTTAGTGGTTACCGAAAGTTTACTCCGACGTGCTAATTGCATAGAGGCTCTAATTTCATTCCGGTTAATGGCTTCGTGGATGGCATGTATGAATTTTGAACTTTTAATCATTGTAACTTTCAGCATTTATTCCAATTCAACTTGTATTTGTGAAATGACTTATATTTCTCCAACCATTGCATTGTGTTCTTCTCCTTTATCTATTTACGACTTCTCTGATGAAAATTCTTAAATCAAATTTTTATTAATTAAAAAGTCGTGATACATATGTACACAAGTAAGCCAGATTTCAATGGGCAAAGGAAGTAATATCTTGGAAGGAGGAATAGCAATCTGTTTTTTCTAGAATGAAATTTTTTTAACTTAGATGGCCCTGGTGGAAATAAATGTTACTGCCATGATTGAAGAAGAGAATCACGTATAAGATTCAATCGCCAATGTCGGTTTGGTACAGTCATATTTAGGGGTTCATTTGCTTATGAAAGAAAAGCTGAACTAGAACTTGTCAGAGAATGAATCCTGAAAAGTCTCAACATATTTTATATGAAAAGTTGAATAATTTTAGACCCGTCTTTGGGGTGTGATGTATCTTCAGTATAGATTGTATTAACGGAAGTTTTGATACTTGTCTTATCAATCTTCTCCACTTAAATTTTTGCAATTGTTGCTTTGTTGATCAACGATAAAATTAGTTAAATATAAAGAAGGGCTCTTTTACCACAACAAAAGTAATAAAGAATATAACAAAAACAAAAATAACGGGAAAATACAACCTGGAAGCGCTTTTCGAGAGCAAAGCTCTCATCATTTAGCAGGAACGAAGGAGAACACGTGGAAAACCCAAAGTGAACTCTTTTGAGGAAGAGGAAGTTCAAAACATTTCTGTCAGACATAACTACTCTACACCCCATCAAAGATAAGTATAGAACCATATCCGTTCCTTATAATAAACTAGTTATTAAAAATTTAAATTTAATTTTCAAACAATATAACATTTCTCTTTCTTTCAGCAACCCCAACCAAATACGAAACTTGCTGGGCAACCCCAAAGATAAGGTACCGGATATACAAAAGTCAGGCATCTACGTCATCCATTGTTCGCAATGTCCTAAGCTTTACAAAGGTCAGACCAAACGCAGTTTATCCACCAGATTTAAGGAACACCTCGACCACAGAAGATTCGGAAGATGCAGTCAATCAGCCATAGCCAAACATTCAATAGAGACGGGTCACGATTTTTCCATCGACAACTTAAAACTGTTACAATCTATCAATAAAAAACGCTTGCTAGATGCTTTCGAGAGCATGGCTATCCATAAATCCAAGAACAACACGTTATTAAACTCCGACTTAGGCCCTATTGGTGATTCCCCTCTAATTCAGTGGTGGTCTCATTATTGGTCTGCCTTGTATTTCTCTCGCTATATAAACCGCTTTCTTCGGTTTCTAATCAGTTCACTTTGGGTTTTCCACGTGTTCTCCTTCTTCTTTATACTTTATTACGATTATCCACATACGTAGCTCTTTATTCTTGGTTTCAATTGTGGACATTTGCCCTTGTTTTACTTTCTCGGACAATTGCCCCAGTTATATTTTTTTGTATAATTTTGATTTACTAGAATTATCATCAGATAAATCTAGTGCTTTGTTGGGAGTGTGGTGGTAATTATGCCAGCAAGGGGATACAGAAAAATAAATAGAAAATATAGAAAAAAGTGAAAGGAGTTTTGGGACTAGGCTCCTTGAGTGATTTCTAATGCATAGAACATGTCTTGTTGTAAATAAAAGTGATGCGCAAAATATACTTTGTCAGTAGTTAATAAATTGAGAATTTATGAATGATAATGCTTGTGGGTGAATGTAATTTCACAAATCCACGGTTGTAATTTAGATTGTCAACATGAAACAATCTCTCAGGTTTAGAGCAGAACCCTAAAATCAGATTCCCGATTAATGGATCGAAATCTACAGAGCTTTGGCAAGCTGATAGAGGATTTCAGGGATGCAGTTAACACGGCTTTGGCAAGCTGGGAGGTCCCAGAAAGAGCCATGGATGCACTATAATGTAGTGCATGCAGCATGCGTCAAGAGCTGTCTGATTGCATGGACTGAAGAAGTCATTGGACACTAGTTCTTGTATCAATTTGGAAGGAAGTAAGAATATTTTGTCCTATCTTAATTCTTGGTTGTCGCGAGATTTCCATAACTTTACTCCTTCTGGGAGACAGATAATCATATTTGAGCTTTCACTTCTTAGAGCTGTACTTTTGTATGCAACAGAAGTACGTAAGTTCAGAGACAGAATTAAACTGATACCTGTTTTTGAAAAAGATCATAAAACTAATAATTGCTGATGTCAAAGCAATGGTTGTTAAATATTAATTTGTATATTGAGGATGTCTTTATGCTATGCAGCACCTCATTATTAACGTGTTAGCTGGTATATACCCTTCTATGACAATGCAATTTGTTAAAATTGCTTTATATGACTATCTTGCATGAGGCTCTTAACTTATGTTAATGGAATTAATATCGATGTACTAATAACAAGTTGTCTCAATCAGTTCTGTTATATATGAAATGGAATTTTATTTGCGTCTCTTGAAAGATATATGGAAAAGGAACCTCTTTATTTGAAGTGTCAAATACATGGTAATATAATACATAATATTAAATATGATGAAGCATGTAGAATTCAGATTTTTTTTTAAACTCCTTAGATCAATAATTCAGATATTTTTTATCAGTGTAATGTTAGGGAACAATGTAAATGATCAGCTTATTTAGGTTATTGCAAACAAAAAGAATTAATGGTTTTTGAACTATATTTATACTGATATTGACTAAGGAGAATAACTCTTGATATATTTCTGGTAAATTGTTTTATTGAACATACTTTTGTAATTATTCCTTTTAGTGAATTGTCATTGAAAATAACTAAGGAATCAGTAAACAATTCTTTAATTAGAAAATATTGTGTTGTCATTATTCCACACCTTGCAGGGTTCGTTTTTCACTGGGGATGATACAAAACGAACATCTGGGGCATCACAGAAGGGTGATTGGATATACCAACAACATAATACTGCATTAAAGTCTACTAAGGAATGGTTTGTAGAAGACAAAATTAATGTAGCCATCGCAAAGTCCAGATTTGTGTATACTCCAGATCTGCAACCGATTAGTAATGTCTGCAACCAAGGCCCTTTTGTACGGGCGCGCCGCCCAGCTGATTTTGGTGACCGCCCGAATGAATACACGAAGCCTTCTTGGACTTGACGGGTACTCTGGATGCCTGCCAGTTTATCTGCAGTGGAGTGGTGAATTGGCTCTTCTGTGCAATAAATTGAGCTTTATTTCTGGGGGCTGTTAACAAAGTTGTCATTGTCTGTAAGCAGTGGAGGTAAATCAGCAATTTTGTATGTGAATATGAGAGTTTATATAATCCTCACTGATCAATCAACGAAATACGAATTTGGCTTAAAAGCCCATTAGCTTAAGGGCTTTGTAATATGCGTGAGTCATTGCATTGTTACTGATGAAATTACCACTCTCCAGCTTCAAACGCTCGATCGCCCAAAATTCACAAAGACAGATATAATGCTGCCCAAAGAGTCGAAGTCGCAAATTGAAAATTTTTATCGCAATTTTTAAAAAAAAAGTAGCCCAGTTTGGGAAAAGTAGCCCAATCTGGCAACCCCAATCTGGTTACCAGACTAAGGAAGAAGAACAGAAGGCAATGGGCTCTAAGCTCACGGGGTCTAAGCCAATGGGCGCTATGCCAAGGCCACCTGTGTGCAAAATCACCTCGTGTTGATTGGTCAGTAACAGCACTGCAAGATCACAGTGCAGAAATATTTTGCATTCTGTGGAGTCAAGCAAACTGAAGTACGGTTGAACACGCTCATAAGAGCACCATCGGGGAATTGAAAATTGGTTGACAAAAAAGAAGACAGCTATTCGGGGATAAGAAAAATAGCTATTATAAGCGGAGTGTTCTATTATCCGGAGTTCTTATATGGTGGTTCGACTGTACACAACAAAATTGATGACGACGACAGTGAAAATGACCTCCCCTTAATTTTCCTATTTAAAATAAACGAAAGTCCTACTTGGGGTAGCTATTCCGCTTCAGAAATATCAAAATATCGAAACCGATTTTCCTGTTGGGGAATCACTGGAGTCATATGGGAAGCTCGCATTGCTAAGAGCTGAAGACCCAGAAAACGAGCATTTTCAAAATTTGGGCAGTTGCGAAAAGTCGAACCCTGAACCTACCATCTCTACTTATACCCAGGCACTGAAGTGGAAATTTTCACTTTAAAACTTTTGCTATGGACCAAACACTGGAGTGCATTATGCGTCTTGAGGAAAATTCAGCAACTTTCAAATTGGATCATTTTAAGCAATATAAATCTAGAGATTTCTTATAGTGCCAGGCATGAAAGAAAAAGGAAAGTGGCGCATATGTAAATGAAAAAAACTCGTTCAACCAATCAAAAACGGACTGGAAACTGGGTATTATTAATTCCTGGCATCAGTAGTAAGTAATGCTCCGATTCCTGTCCGTTTTTGATTGGTAAAACCAGAGACAAATGAAAGAAAGAGACTGGCAGTGGCCTCCCCTCTAGTGGTGCCTTCGCGCCGCCATATTGGGATTGGCAAGAAACAGCTGATCATCCGAGGCAATGCATATGAATCAATCGGTTTGGTTTGTTTGGTATTAACGTCCTTTTCAACTCTATGGTTATTTCAGGACAGGGTTATAGAAGGGTTCCTTTCAGGGTCCTTTTCAAATTTTGCCTTGCAAGGATTCTTTAACGTGCAGCCGGCAAATGAATACACGGGAGCAACATCTTTACTTCCCATCCAAAGGAATTGCGTGATCTCAGGATTTTCTCCCTGAAAAAATCCTCGTCGTCCTCGGGCATCAGAGGCGATAACGCAACCACTGAGCTACCGAAGCCGATGTGAAACAATCGCAAACAATTGCTTATAATATGTGGATTAATAAATTGATTATTTTATTGAACTGAGAATTCTTTCTTCCTCTTCTTTTAATTTAAAATTTTAAAATATTTGTCTTTTAAAAATTCGTTAGGCATTGAATCAGTTATTTGGAGTTATTAAAAGTACACGTTATCGTTAGTTAATGCAAAAGAGTTGTTTTTTTTTAATCAGAAAACAGGTTATGCTTACTAATACTTCCAGAAATCATCTACAAAAACAGATGAAATTACATTGTGTTCAATGCCGCCTTAGGTTTTTGCCAATCGTAACATGGCGAATGCTGCACTTCCGCTGGCACCAGTAGCGCTCAGCGAAATGAATAGGGCACTGCCAGTCTCTTTCTTTCGTTTGTCTCTGGGTGGAACGAGTTTTTTTCATTTTCACATGCGCCAGTTTCTTTTTTCTTTCGTGCCGGGCACTATACATAAATAACCATTATTTATTGTTGATATTATATAGGCATATGTAAAGCTAATAACAAGTAAAGAATAAATCCTTGAAGTAAATCAATAAATCTTTGTTACAATTCTTCTGCGATAAACATTTGCGTCACGAAAATGCCAGTTTCATTTAACCGGATATTTCGTTTAACAGGGGAGTTTGTTTCGGCCCCGAAGGTGTCCGCAGAAGCGAGATTCCACTATATATACCGGGTGGGCAGGAAATAACGTGAGGTGTTCAGAGCTCGCTAGCGGGAATTCTATTTGGCCAAATGCAGTACATTTTGGTGTATATACTTAGTGGAACATGCAGTTTCGATTTCTGCAAAAAAAAAAAAAAATAGTACCAAAAGTCACCATAGGGGACGCTTATTTCAAGAATGGATAATGCAAATGTATTTTATGAATACATTTGCATAAGCGCGTTCCGTGTTGAGCAATCATGACAATAAAAGGCAAGGCTGAGGATTTCCTATCATTCACGAACGAATGGCATGACGATGACGCTTACTCTGCCTGACCGGGCGTTATTAGTCAAGTTGTTTCATCAGAAGAGCGACAATGCAAGTGCTGTCCTTCGTAAATTCCGGCGATTGAAAACGTTACGAACAGGACCGATGAGCAACTAACTTACGGAAAATGATTGAACGATTTGAATCTACCGGAACTCTAGGAGTGCAACCAGGCCGGGGACGCAAACGAATCAGGCAGCAACACGTTGAAGAAGTTGCAACTGCTGTTGTGGAACAGGAGATGAACACTGTGCAGGGTACCAGCAGTGTACACGCAATAGCACGCCAAACAAATATCCCATATTCGACGGTGAGGAAAATATTGCATAAGATATTGACATTTTATCCCTATAAACTCACACTTGTTCAACAATTGCTTCCTGGAGATGAACGTACCCGAACTGACTTTTCGTTGAGATTTTTAGCACGTATAGAAGTGGATAATGCATGGCCATGGCAAATTTTATGGATTGATGAGGCACATTTTTATTTGAATGGTGATATCAATACCCACAACTGCCGTATTTGGGCTGCATCAAATCCACAAGTGTTCTGCCAACTCCTATGCATTCACCGAAACTAACAGTATGGTGCGGCTTTACTGCTTCTTTCATCATCGGCCCGTAATTTTTTGAAGAAATCCGTTCCCGTGGACCGGTGACTTGTTCCGTCAATTCTGCCAGGTATGCCGATATGCCTGAGAATTTTGTGATACCACGATTGCAGGAAAAGGGTTGTCTGGATTCTACCATTTTTATGCAGGATGGTGCGCCACCGCACATCGGACGTCAGGTGCAGCAGATCTTGCGAGAACCTTTTTCAGACAACAGAATAATTAGTCGTGCATTTCCCATGGTATGGCCACCCAGGTCGCCTGATCTCAACCCTACTGATTTTTGGTTATGGGGATATTTGAAAAGCCTTGTGTATCAAGCACATGTTCCTGACCTCTCAACCTTAAAGGATCAAATAACGTTACATATCAGACTAATTAATGCAGATATGCTGCGAGCTGCCGTAGAAAATGTCGTGTACCGCATGCAGCTATTGGAACAACACACTGGTCGTCATATTGAAACACATTTGTAATTAAAAATAAAACATTGTTTATTGTTGTTACTAAAGTTGGTTTGTACGGTATTTGTTAATTTGACAATTAGGTATTCATTGCTTTCTTGAAATAAGCACCCGTTATGGCGACTTTTGGTACTATTTTTTGCAGAAATCGAAACTGCATGTTCCACTAAGTATATACACCAAAATGTACTGCATTTGGCCTAATAGAATTCCCGCTAGCGAGCTCTGAACACCTCACGTTATTTCTTGCCCGCCCGGTAGATATGTTAAATTACAATTTAGACACATAAATCTAACATAAATAAAGAGAAAAGAAATCTAAACAAACTGAGAAATGAGAAAAATGCAATGTCTTCGGCGGATTGAACACGAACGCCAGAAATCCACATCATTATTTCCTATTACGCTTCTGATGGCTGCATTCATATTTACACACTATTTCTTCTTGATAAAAATTGTACATAAATAAGTAAATAAATCCCTGTCGGTACATGGCAATTCTAGAATCAAAACTTTTTACATTGTAAAATCAAAAAGAAAAAAAAAATTCGGCGTGTCGAAACGCGGTTGCCCTGTCGCATCTTTTTCCTACAGATTATGGTAATCGATCATCGGGAACACGATAAAGTAGCTTTTGCTTCAATCTATTAAAAATATTTACTTTTTCAGTCTGAAAGCCCATATTTACCTTATGGCCATATCCCCCATCCCCACTCTATATTCTTTACATTCCATTTCTCATCCACTGATTTTTACATCCCACTAGTGTCTACCCACAGTCTCTACCCTTTTCGGAAATTCTTCTCTCTGTTCCGGGATCTGCTTAAGATATTTTCATTTTTCAAGAAAAGCAATTCAAAGTTATCTTTCTTTTCCCAGAATGTTTAGATTGCATAATGCCATGTCTAATCGATATAAATTTTATGAATGATATCTTGTTTTTGAAAAAGATATTCCCATATTAAAATCATTTTCTTTATAAGTTGTCATTAGCATAATACTAGCCTGTTGCTTACGATATTTCAAATAAATAAATTTATATAAACGTGGTATTTTCAATGACACTAAAGCAAACAAGCAAGCTGATGATTGGTGCAAGGAGCCCATCTTCTAGAATTTATCTATTATCTCATCAGGGCCATTATCTGTCTCTTAATAAGGGTTTTATTACGATACATATATTAATAAGGATCCATTATACAGGCTGTCTAAAAAAATCTGGCAACATGGCAGATATCTTAAAGCTGTCAGATAGGCGAGATCTGATGTGTGTGGCTTATAGGTAATTGGGGAGTGGGGAATTCATTGCCGCACTAAAATTTGACTTTGACCCACAAATTTAAGGTCATCCATTTGCGAACTCAAAAACTATTGAAGATAGAGAAAAATTTCCGATTGTTACCCTGTAGAGCAACACCACATTAGTCTAAAAACAATTTTTAATCATACCCTTCCCCTTGAAAGATTTTGAGAATATGGGCGAGTCATCAAGGTCAGTTGGGCTGGCCAGGTTGGCTGAGGTTTCTAACACATTTGAATTGCAGTGAACCACACATTTCTCAAATACCTGCCGTACCCTGACCTTAAGGGACTCTTTATAAGGGTAGACCATTTTTGGTCTACTACATTGAAAACTAAAAACGTTTTTCTAAAGGCAAAGTTGGTGCTTTATAAACAACGTTCAATTTGTAATAATGCATAGAATTTCTGTTGTTCGGACTTTTCTTAGAACTTAATATTTTCTTGAAAATCTTTAAAAATGAGCACTAACTGGAGATAATGGAGACTTAACAGAGTAGAACTATTTTTTATAGTTTGATTTTATTAGCTTAAAGGTAAACTCCACACTCAAAACAACTTTGTTTAAAATGAAAGATGAAGGTCTCAATAATAACGTAGCATGTATAAAAATATTCAATTCGAATTCAAAATTGATAAAATATATAAAAAAAAAACTTTCATTTTTTGCGGGCCCCCCCCCCCCCCGATCGACACTGACGCTACGTTTCGGGATCTGTGACGTCAGATGTTGCTGAGAGGTGCGAAGGAGTTTCGAAATCATGACGTCAAACATTGGACGCTATCGCAGACGCCGCTATCGGTAAATTGTCAGGGCAGTGCAGGCACTGCTATCAGTTCTCCTGCTTCCCTGGTCAGGGCATCGCAGTGGATTAAGCCTACAATGTGACTACGAATATGAAAACAAGACCGACAGTGACAGCGATGTACAAGGGCTGTTAACAGAATTGAATGCTACGGAAATATACAGCCCTTTGTATTAAACCGTGAAACGATGCCGCGTCGGCGTGTGCAATTAGATAGGCCTACCTCATTCCTTCGGCGTTTACGAGTGCTATTGCGGTTGTTGTTCTTGAAGAACGCCAGGCCCGTTTAGAGTTGGAAGAGCATCTAGTTCCACCTTATATGTGATCTAGTTTTAGCGAATTTCTTGTTTGAATTGATACTGAATTTACAACGGCGGATGCGTAGACAAAGCAAGACGCTTCGAAATGAGCACACGATGCTGCTTGGGAGTTGGATACCAGTTCCCTCGCTGTCAAAAATACTAATCCACTGTTTTTTAATCGATTCTGATTGTGGAAATCTATGAAACGTGAAGTTTCTATCTGACTGTCTATTTACACATCCAAACAGAGAACAAATTGAAGGCATTGCCACATAAAACAGGTTAGCAAAATCTTACGATATGTAGAATCGTTCTAAGCGACTAGAACCTCGGCGACGAAATTCCCCGAGGTTCTCGCGGCAGGAAATGACGCTTTGTTCCGTCGTGCTCTCTGGAGAAGGGAATGGAAGATCCCACGCAAATTTTCAATTTTCCGAGGCATTTTTCTTAATAAAATATTAGGAAAAATCGAAAAATTTTGAATGATATATACTCTATTAACCTGGATTAATGTCATGATACAAAAAAATAAACCTTTAATGTGTAATATTTTATTATCGAGAGGGCGAGGGAGTGAATGACCGCTCTGGGCGGCCCAATCCTAGCTACGCCGCTATTTACCAGCGTATGAGAATAAAGAACTGAAGGGTTACTCCAAGTCCTCATGGATTCGTTTAGTGTTGTTTTCCTTCAAATGCAGGAACCTTATCACGGGTCGCAACTCCAATTTTTCACGGGCTGCGCCATGTTGCTTTCGATGCTCTGGCGGTATGTAGCGGATCTGCTCCAAATGACGCTTTGTATCCTCCAGCACTCGAGGGATGTCGCTTTCCAGTGGAACCAGGCATTTTCAAAGGTGATCGCTCTTTCATGTTGATTGTAATGACTTTATGACCGTACCTCGTACTGGTGTCATAGGCGGAGAAGGACTAATACTAGTGTATGTGCAAAATTACAGTATTCTATCTCATAGCTTTCTGCCTAAAGAAATGAATTGATGAATTCCCCTCATAATACATGTACATCGTCAAAAGTAATGCAACCTCCAAAGTCATCAAGATATGCATTTGGAGGAAAAGTACATGTTATACAAAATACACGGCTCAAAAGAATTAGTGGAACACTTCTGAAAATGTTTGTAAAATCTCAAGATCAATACTTCCGATAAAATGTTTCATAGTTTTTTGATAAATTAGATGTGGTCTATTGAAATCACTGGGTGTTTTTTCGAGTTTCTCTTTTTTCCTTGAATTTAAAGTGAAAATGCCAGAGACCCCTTAAAAACAGAATGGCCATAACCACATGACAAAGGTCACATCAGGGTCTTCAAACAGCATTATGTTGTATGTTAAAGCTCTGATACAGTATTCGGACGTATAATCGAGACAAAATGAGACATCTCAGGCTAGAGGAAGTTGCAAGAGCTGTTACGCTGCTTCAAGAAGGCTACTCAATCAGATCCGTCGCCAGCCAGTTTCAACTGTCACCTTCACTGATCCATCGTGCATGGAATCGTTTTCAACAGACTGGTCGTTATTTGCGAAGGGCTGGACAAGGACGCAGACTTATAATGACAAGAATACAGGACCGACATTTTCAAACTTCTGCTCTTTGCCGACAAACATCAACTGCTAGAGACTTGCAAAACGACCTGCGGGCGGCATCTGGAGTAGTTGTTTCTGACCAAACAGTCAGAAACAGACTACGGGAAGGAGGTTTGAGAGCCAGAAGGCCGAATCGTGTACCTCATCTCACGCGCCCGACGTCCGTTTGCTTTGCATTAACTGCAGCTGTGTCAGTAGTGGTCTGTTTTCTTTACAGACGAGTCCAGATTTCGCCTAACTCGTTGTGATGGACGTTAGCGTGTGTGGAGTCGCCCTGGAGAGCGCTTTGCAGAAGCAACAGTGCAAC
>JAHWFO010082764.1:0-14997 GCA_023313115.1 Rhysida immarginata
AAAATAAAGGGAGAGTCATATCCTTACCTTACAATAAATCATTAATCAAAGGTCTCAATTCTGTTTTCAAATCTTTTAATATTTCGTTATCTTTTAGCAATCCAAACCAGACCAGGCATTTATTACCTAATCCAAAGGACCAGATTCCACCACTACAGAAATCAGGAATATACGAAGCCAGATGTTCCCAATGCCCCATGATTTACAGAGGACAGACTTTCCGTAATATTGAAATAAGATTCGAAGAACACATGAGACACACAAGATATGGTAGAGGGAACCAGTCATCCATAGCCAAACACTCTCTAGATACCGGGCATGAATTCTTATTAAACAATGTAAAACTTATTGAGTCAATAAACAAGAAACACCTTCTGGACGCCTTCAAAAGCTTAGCCATTCAAAAAACAGATAAAAAATTGTTACTCAACTTAGATAGGGGCCCGATTAGCGATTCACCATTGATCAAATGGGCGACGCACTTACCCAATCAATAATTTTCAGTTGGATCTTTTTGTCTTGATTGGCTTCAGTTCGTTATAAATACTCAGCATGTTCTATTCCAAGTCAGTTCTCTCAAGTTCTCTCGAGGGGCTCCTTGGCTGCTGAATGATGAAAGCAAAGCTTTTGAAAAGCGCTTACAGACTCAGGTTGTATTTTTTCATTTTATTCTCGGTCTTTTTCTTTTTGTTCAATTCCTGTTTCGTTGTGGAAAAAGAGTTTTATTTTATTCTTAACTTAATCATCTGCATTATCCACATAAGATTTCTAGACAAATTATCCTTCTTTATATATATAGATAGACTATCAGAGGACCCGGCGTTGCCCGGGATAATTACACATGATGTTGTTTTAATTTCCATTCTTCTTTCGATGTCTTGTAGCAAAAATGGGCCATTTATCACATTGTGTAGTCTAGCAGTCGCCGATTCTTCTATTTACTTGCTTACTATTCGCTCAATGCAGCACCAAGTACTTTCTCTTTCGTCTTCCCACCCTTTCTTAATAGTCTGCTAACTCTCCATTAACTGCAGTTATTGATTACTTTTAAGGATTTTCAAGAAACTGTTAATTACTAAGAACTCTTTTTTCCAAAAAAAGCCTGAACACGAAAAATTTTCTGTGAATTGTTAAAAATTGAAACTTATCTATATTGCACAAACTTAGCCATGCATTGTTGGCCATGAGATATATGTTGATCTTTGCTTAGTGTTGTTACATTGCGTGTTGATACCTATTGTTGCACAATCTTTATCTTGCATTGTTGGTCATGAGATACGAGTAGTTCTCATTAATTTGCCCTGCCATAACCATGAATATCGATTTTTTATCAATAAATGATATTTTTCCGAAATCTGAGGCAGACAGTGACCTTTCTCATGCTTTTAAGGTCAAGTATGTAAAATTTCATCAACATCGGAATAAAACTGTAGATATGTATAAAAGCCCACCAACAAACATCCTTCTTTATATATATAGAAGACTAGCAGAGGACCCGGCTTTGCCTGGGATAATTACACTTGACGTTGTGGCAATTTCCTTTCTTCTTTCGATGTCTTGAAGCAAAAATTGGCCATTCATCACTTTGTTTAGTCTAGCGGTCGCCGATTCTTCTATTTATTTGCTTACCATTTGCTCATTATACCTCGGCGATATAGGAGTGCGTCCTATTTGGTCTTTCACTCTTTCTCAATAGTGTGCTAACTTATTATCTCCAGTTACTAATCATCTTTAAAGATTTTCAAGAAATTGTTAGGTACTAAGAATTTTCTTTTTCTAAGAAAAGCCTGAATAAGAGGAATTCAATGCATTGAATTCTATATTGCACAAACTTTGCCTCGCATTGTAGACATATATTGATGATCCTTGCCTAGTATGGGGGCATTGCGTGTTTACACCATTGTTGATACCTATTGTTGCACAAACTTTTATTTCCATTGTTGGTCGTGAAATATATATTATTAATCTGTGGAGAGTGATTGTGAATTGCGAATTAATACCATTGTTGATACTTATTGTTGCAGAAACTTTGTTTTTTGGTCATAACCATGAAAATCGATTTTTTGTCAATAATTATAAATTTTCGAAATCTGAGGTAGACAGTGGCTTTCCTCTTGCTTTGAAAGTCATGTGTGCGAATTTTTTTCAAGATTTGTATAAAAAACAAGCAAACAAACCCACAAACAAAACCCCAAACAAACACAAACAAACATCCTTCTTTATATTTATAGAAGACTAGCAAAGGACCCGGCGTTGCCCCAGATAATTACGTTTGTAGGTAAAAAGAACAACCTCATAAAGCTAAATTAAACCTCTAAGTTGGTTAAATAAAAAGTCAATCACTACAATATTCAGCGAAGAGAATATCCATTCTAAGAAAAATCCTAAAGACAGGAGATTAAACTAGGTGATATACTGGGACTTTCTGTTGGAAATATCTTAAAATTAAACATTGAAAACGCCTCGAATTATAAAGTAAAACTTTGTAATGAAAATTTGAAAAAAAAATTTTTAAAGGCTCACAATGGCTGGACCTCTCTGTGGATGACTTCTAGTCAAATTACTTTTTTACTCACGTAATCTTACTTTATATGTACATTTGATGTTTTTGCAATTTTCTTTCTTCTTTCTATGTCCTGAAGCAGAAATTGGCAATTCATCACTTTGTGTTGTCTAGCAATTGCCGATTCTTCTATTTACTTGCTTACTATTTGCTCAATACAACATGGAGCTAAAGGAGCGCTTCTTCTATCGTCTTTCAAACTTTCTCAATAGTCTGCTTACTCATTATCGGCAGTTACTGATCATTTTTAAAGATTTTCATGTAATCGTTATGTACTAAAAGTTCTGTTTTCTAAGAAAAGCCTAAAAAAGAGGAATTCTATGCAAATAATTTTATATTGCAAAACTTTGCCTAGCATTGTTGATCATGAGATATTTCTTATTAATATGCCCTGCCATAACCTTGAACTTCGATGAACAACCATTTTTTAATCAATAATTATTTTTTCGAAATCAAAAACTTTCTCCATGCTTTGAAGATCATGTTTGCGAAATTTTATCAAGATCTGAATAAACCTGTAAATTTGTATGAAAAACAAACAAACAAACCCACAAACGAACAAAATACAAACATCCTTTTTTATATATATAAACATAGATGAATTAGCAGAGGACCCGGCATTGCCCGGGATAATTACGCAGGTAGCTGAACAGGACAACCTCAAATATCTTATCAATGACTAATATTTTTTCGAAATCTGAAGTAAACAGTGACCTTCCTCATGCTTTATAGGTCAAGTATGCAAAATTTCATCAAGATCCGAATAAAACTGTAGATCAGAATTAAAAACAAAGAAACAAACGCACAAACAAACATCCTTCTTTTTATACATAAAACTAGCGGAGTACCCTGCGTTACCTTGGATAGTTACGCTGGTAGGTAAACAAAATAACCTGAAAAAGCTAAATTAAACCTCTAAATTGGTTTTTCTTCTTTTCTATGGGTGAGAATTTTTAAGTAAATCAATGACGAGATACCCGTTTACCTAAGTCCTTCATTACTGATTTACATGGGAATTATGAACATATATTATTTTTATAACTTACCTACATTTGTTGTTATTGATATCAATATGAAATCAATAGCAAAAATCATAATTTTTTTTTTAGTAAAAACTTTCAGTATTATTCTTTCTGAAAACTTTCAGTTTTGTTTTTCTGAAAACATTCAATTTTAATTTTTGTGTTAGTTTTATTTTCTGGTTTTCACTGGACGCTTTCTATACTTGAACTTGCTAGTTTTTTACTCGCACAAGATTAACATACAAATGGCAAAACGCGATCAAGTATTCTCATTGGAAGAATTCATTCGGTAAGATGATGCACTTACTAATATGCCTACACTTTTAAATTCAATGAGTTTTGACTAATATGCACTTACTATAATGACTATTTCATCTTGTTCTAGAATGAGTTTTGAGCAACAACAATCATAACTGGATAACTTCATTGATGATTCAGAAAGTGATAATGAGTTGTATTGCTCCAACATTCCTGATGAACTCAGCGTTCCACCAAAACACAATCAAGCTCTTCAAGATGAAGAATCTGATATAGAAGACGTCAATGCTGAACATAATGCCCAAATAGAAGTAGATGACTGTTCTGAAAGTTCAGGTGAATTCGAGAATGAAGAAAGTGTTCCCAATCAGCAGAAGCTGTATAGCAAATATGGAACTGCATGGAATCTGACAACTCCTGACAGTACTCAAACACCACAGCAAAACATTTTACGCCAAAAATCAGGACCTGTAAAAAAACTGAATCCTTTTCAGTTCTTGAAACTTTCGAGTGCATTTTTGATAACATTATGTGCAATATCATAATCAGGGAAACAAACAGGAAATCCAAATCTGTATATTCTCAGTGGAATGCAGAAAATCCAAACAGCCCTCCCAAAGTTTGTAGGAGTTGAAAGACAAAGAATTCGATAGTTATTTTGAGATTCTCATTACAACAGGGGTTCACCATTCTTGCTCAGAAGAGATCAGAGAACTGTGGAAGAGTGATGCTAATCCGTTATATCGTGCATCTATGTCAGTGAATAGATTTTGGGAAATAACTAGGTTTCTTCGTTTTGATAATGTTACAACAAGACAAGATAGGTTGAAAAATGACAAAGCAGCAGCAATTTCAGAGACATGGCTCTTGATGAATATGAATCTCAGAGCTCATTATGTGCCTTCCGAATTGTTTACTGTCGATGAACAGCTATTTCCATTTAGAGGTAGAACAAGATTTACCCAGTACATGCAGTCAAAACCGGCAAAATACGGTATCAAAATATGGTATGTGTGTGTGTGATGCTGCAAATTCTTATCCACTCACTGGGCAAATATACACCGGGAAATCAGCTGAAGGTCGTGAAAAAAATCAGGGCGAAAGAGTAGTAAAAGACCTGTGCTGCCAATTTAAGAATAGTGGTCGGAATATTGTGATGGATAACTTTTTTACAATGATCCTCTGGCACGATTCCTTCATTCATGGGGTTTGTCACTGGTTGGGACCATGAAAAAAATTAAGCCTTACATACCATCACAAATGCTCGCCAACAAATCGAGTGAACCACTGTCTTCTCTTTTTGGATTTAGCAATGGCAAATTTACAATAGTGTCGTATGTGCCAAAAGCTAACAAGTCAGTCATAATGTTGTCAACCATGCATTACACAAAAGATGTAAGTGAACCAATGAAAAATCCTGAAATCATTCCGTATTACAACCGGGGTAAAGGTGGTGTTGAAAATATGGATAAAATGGTATCGTACTACACTTCCAAGAGGATGACTAGAAGGTGGCCTATTGCAATGTTTTACAATATGATTGATTTAGCTGCCTAGCGACTTATATCATTTACATGGAAAACAATCTGTTAGAATCCAAGAAAAATAATAGCCGGCGTGCGTTTTCGAAAGATTTAGGTAAACAACTGGCAATGCCAGCGATTGAAACTCAGTCCAGAAACCCACGAGCTTTTCAGCACTTCAACACGAAATCAGGAATAGAATGCATGCTGGGAGGGCCTAAGTTCTATTTCTGCAGGTGATTGAGAACAACGCAGAGATTCCTCAAGTCGGCTTATAGTAACTGGAAGTTGTTATGTTTGCAAAAACGTAGAAAAACAATAATATCTTGTTCCAATTGTCATCGCCCAGTTTGTGATGCGCATACCATAACAATCACAAAATGTTATGCTTATTCTGCAAATGTGTAAGTTTTTGAACTGATGTTTTTACTGATTGATATTGTAATTATCTTATAATCGTTTTTGTAATTAAAATTCGTTTAAAGTGTGATTTATCATTTTTATATCGTTTTTTATATCATTTTCTTGAGTAATAGTTGGAGGGGTACTTGGGTGCCCTTATCATGGATGTAATGTGTCAAAAACTTTATGAAGTGTCAAAACAAAGTGTATGATAGAGAATTTTTATGTTAAAAATGAAAATGGCACCCGGGTACCCCGTCATGGGGAAGACGGTTAAACAATAACTCAATCACTACAATATAGAGCGATAGGGATTCTCCATTCTTCAAATCTGAATGACAGGAATTTACCTCTTCACTAAAAAAATCCATTCTAGGTGATATACCAAGACATAATTTACCGAATAAAAATTTGTTAAAGGTTCACAATAGATAGACATCTCCAGGGATGCATTTTAGTCTAAATAATATTTTACTCACGTAATCTTACTTTAGAAGTACACTCGATGTTGTTGCAATTTAGTTTCTTTTTTCGATGTCTTGATGCAAAAATTGGCCATTCATCATTTTATGTAGCCTAACGATCGCCGATTCTTCTTTTTACCTACTTATCATTTACTTATATGCGAAATTTTAGCAAGATCGGAATAAGACTGTAGATTTTTATAAAATACAAACAAACAAACCCACAAACAAACCCACATACTCACAATCAAACAAAACTTCTTATATATATATATAAGACTAGCAGAGGACCTAGCGTTGCTTGGAATAATCTTTATTTATATATACAAAGAATGATGTTTTTGTGTTAGTTTTTGGGTTTTTTGTGGGTTTGTTTGTGGGTGTTTTTGTTTTTATACAAATCTACAGTTTTATTCCAATCTTGATAAAATTCCCCTTACATGACCCTTCAAAGCATGAGGAAAGTCACTGTCTACCTCAAATTTCAAAAAAATTATAATTATTGATAAAAAGATCGATATTCATGGTTATGGCAGGGCATATTAATGAGAATTATTTCATGATCAACAATGCAAGACAAAGTTTTTGCAACAAAAAGTATCAACAATGGTATCAACACCCAATTCACAAAAACTCTGCACGGACCAACAATATATATCTCATGAACAATGATGCAAATATAAGTTTGTGTAACAATAGGCATCAACAATGGTGCCAATACGCAATGCACCAACACTATGCAAGGATCAAAAATATATTTCTCATGACCAAAAATGCAAGGCAAAGTTTGTGCAATACAGAATTCATTTGTAATTATCTCGGGAAACGCCGGGTCCTCTGCTATTTACCCTTATAGCTAAACAGAACAAACTCAGGAAGTTGAATAATTTCTCAAATTGTTTAATTATTAACTCAGCTATTATAACACAGAACGAAGGGACTATCCATTCTATGAAAAATCCGAAAAAAGGAAGTTTAAAATTCTAAGTGATATATGTGTGGCTCTGACTCATGAAATAGTTTAAAATAATACAGTAAAAGTTCATATTTAAAATCAAAAAAAAAATTTTTTACATGTTTACACTGGTTGGATCTCTCAAAGGATGCTGCTGCTAATATCAAAACTTTCGTACTCACGTAACCTTTACTTGAGATATACACTTGATGTTGTTGCAATTCTCACTCTTTGGCCATTCTTGACTTTGTATTGTCTAGAGGTCGCCAATTCTTCTAATTACCATTTCTTCAATACAGCACGGAGGTAAATGAGTGCTTCCTCTGCCGTCTTGCCACTCTTTCTCAATAGTCTGCTAACTTTTCATTATTTCCAGTTACTGATCATTTCTAAAGATTTACAAGAAATTGTTAAGTATTAAGAACTATAGTTTCTATGAAAATCCTGAATAGTAGGAATTATATTGCACAAACTTTACTGTTCATTGTTGGTCATGAGATTTATGTTGTTTGAACGTGCAGAGTGTTTGTTAATTGCGTGTTGATACGGACGGAATCCTTAAACTGAAGTTAAATGAAAACCTCCTTTTATAAAATAAATTAACATACTTTCAATTACTTAATTAATTACCTCTTAAACAAAAATTTCGTCTATTTTGTCGATAATTTTCAGACCAAGATATGGCGTGTAATATATCAACCAGCTGCTTACGAGTTGTTAGACCTATTGTTATCCATAGCTGATTTGTATCAAGGGCATATTTCTGTTAGGCCTAATAGTATCTAAAACTAAGTGCTGTGAGACATATTGATAGTTAGTAGTAGTTTATCACTTTCTTCAATAGTAGATTGTAATATAGAAACACTTTAGCAATTGAATATGAAAAATTAATATTTGTTTATACATAATGCTTCACTAATTCAGGCTCACTTCGTTTAACATAATGTGGGAATGCCTACAATTTAAAAATTTTTTATTTGTTCAGACAAACACACAAAAATTCTAAAACTATTGTTTGGGCTTTTGTATAGTTTATAACCACACAAAAATTCTAAAAACTGTTTGAGCTTCATTATCGTTTTTAATACACGTAACAATCACTCTTTCTCAAAAAAAATTAATGTAAAGTTTTCGCCTTGCTACTTTCTTTATCAATATATATAGCAAGCAGAGGACCCGGCGTTGCCTGGGATAATTACGCTTGTAGGTAAGCACATACAAAAAGAATAACACATGCTTTACCCAATCGGCTGAACGCTTGTTAGGGAGCTGAAGGAAGACACGAATACCTCCTTTGCCTCATCTAGAGAGACTGCCCTATCTATATTGTCTATATTCATTTCCTGTTCATTAAGAATCATTCTTGGAAAAGAATGTTCTGTCATTGCATCATCATTTTATGTTCATTGTTAAAATTCTTTGAATAATTTTGTGCTCATTTTTATTGGTGAATTGCGCATTGAGATCATTGTTGATGCGGACACGACGGGTCTATTGTTGCACAAACTTTGCCTTGCATTGTTGGTCATGAGATATTGATTGCTGGTCCGAGTGTAGTATGAAATGCGTTTTGACACATTGATACCTATTGTTGCACAAACCTTGTCTTGCATTGTTGTTCTTGAGATATTTCTAATTAATATGACCTTCCATAACCATTAATATCGATTTTTTATCGATCATTATTATTTTTCCGAAATCTGAGGTAAACAGTGACCTTCCTCATGGTTTGAAGGTCAAGTATGAAAAATATCATCAAGATCGGAATAAACCTGTAGATTTGCATGAGAAACAAACAAACAAACCCAAAAACCTACAAAAAAACAACATCTTTCTCTACATATAGGGTTTTTTTGAATTGAGCACAGATTTTTTTGGGAGATGATAGAAGAGGTCCTTAGAAGTATTTTTTGTCATATGAACATGGGGTTCCTGCAGCTCCGTTTACTTACAATACTGCATTGAATAATCAAATGACACCGGGATGCAGTATGCGTTGGTAGGCCTAGGTTATTTTATTTTTAACAAATAACACAAGCAATCTACTGTAATAACTTTTAAATTATTTGTTTACAAAGAAATTTCAAGGTGCACGTGCTTGTTTTTTGAAATGTCTTAGGACAAACTTCGTCAAGGTGATTCCATGGTATCCAACCCAGTCGTATACTGGGAAAGGAATAGGCAAAGATTTGTTTTAAAAAGTTCACTTGACGTACTTTTTACATGTGTAAAGTTAAACAAACAGTATGAATCGTTTTACATGGAATGATTATGCAGACATGCATCTGTGTCTCGGTGCTCCTGGTATCATATATGGTGCAAGGCGTTTGTATGCTGAACGTTATTCCAACATACTGCAATAATCATACAGTAGATTGCTTGTGATAATTGCTAATAATAAAATAATCTAGGTCTACCATCGCACACTGCGCCCTTGTGTCATTTGATTGATCAATGCAGTATTGTAAGTAAACGGAGCTGCGGGGACCCCATGTTCATATGACAAAAGACTAGCAGTGGACCTGGCATTGCTTGGGATAATTACACTTATAGGTAATGAGAACAATCTCAAAAAATTATATTATAACTCCCAATTGGTTAAAAAATAACTCAATCAATATAACTCCGAGCAAAGGGACTATCCATTCTATGAAAAATACGAAATTGGAAGATTAGGTGTTACACCAGGACCAGATACTTTAGACTCAAGTATTTCTTGCTCCTGACTTAGAAGCTTTTGCTCTATTCGAAACTCCCGTTGCTCAGATGATTCAAATGCCTGTATAGCTCTTACTGTTTCAGATGCAGACTTTCTCTGACCAATACACCTTCTTTCTTATTCCTTTCCATTGACGTAGAAGCTGTTATATTCTCTTTCTCCGTTCGAATCTGCCATTGTTCGGATGTTTCAAAGGCGCATATAGCTTTTTATAACTTAGTTGGAAGAGATTCTCTCACTAATACTCGTTCTTTCCCTTTCCTTTACAGACATACAAATTTTGGCAGTCGTCTGGATGTTTGATAGAAAGCTCAAGGGAGACACGCGTCATTTCTTTGCCTCATCAATACATGCTGCCTTATTAATGTTTAATCACTGCATCATCACTTTGTTTATTATCAATAATTCTTGGAAACGAAAGTTTAGTCATCGCATTATCAGCCTCTCAGTTTTCAAAATATTCACATTCACACAGTATATAGCCAAAATATATTTTTATGAAATGTTTGGATTAGCTATGCTACCAAATAAGCTAGGTGATAAGCCTAGAGTGGCTCAGATTTTTTTTTGGAATAAATGAAATATTAAAGAAAAAACATGAAAACGCTTAGATATAATACAGCAAAAATTCTTAATGAAAACTAGGAAAAAAAATTTTAAAGGCTCGCCATAGATCGACCTCTCCGAAGATGCCAGTGGTAGTCTAAATAATTTCTCACTCACGTAATCTTACATTAAATAAACACTCGATGCGGTTACAATTTTCTTTCTTCTCTCGATATCATGAGGCAAAAAACTTTATTCATCTCTTTATGTAGTCTTGCGGTCGCCGATTCTTCTAATTACCATTTGCTCAACACAGTCTGGGGCTAAAGGATTGCTTCCTCTGTCGTCTTTCCATTCTTTCTCAGTAGTCTGCTAATGCTCCATTATCTCCAGTTACTGGTCAATTTTAAAGAATTTCAAGAAAATGTTAAGTACTAAAAACACTGTTTTCTAGGAAAAGCCAGATTTACAGGAATTCTGTGCATTGCTACAAACTCAACATTGCCTTCTATTTTTGGTCTTGAGAAATATACTGTTGATACTTGCGTAGCGTTGGGGCATTAAGTGTTGACACCATTGCTGATACCTATAGTTCCACAGACTTTTCCTCACATTATTGGTCATAAGATATACATTGTTGATCCGTGCAGAATGTTTGTTCGTTGCGTGTTGATACCATTGTAGATACTTATTGTTGCAAAAACTGTCTTGCAATGTTGGTCTTCCTTTTATGTATACATAGAAAGATACAGAGGTAACCAGCGCTGACCGGGATAATTACACTTGTAGGTAAAGAGAACAACCTCAAAAAATTATATTATAACTCACAATTGCTTAAATAATAACAATCAGTACAACACAGTGCAAAGGGACTATCCATTCTAAGAAATATACAAAAAACAAGAAGTGTAGATGATATTCCGGGATTTTATTTAAACTCTTCTTGTCGTGCATTACCAGTGCAGAGCATCACCGGATAATTTAGACTCAAGTTCTTCTTGCCCTTGATGCAGAAGCTCTTACACCCTCTTGCTCTATTCGAAAACTTTTGTTGTTCAGATGCTTTCATTGCATGTCTAGTTTTTTCTCCTTTAGCTGCGGAGATTCTCTGACTAATACTCGTTTTTTCTGTTTCCTTTACAGACACATAAATTATTGGCAGACGTCTGGATGTTGGATAGGGAGCTCAAGGGAGACATGTGTGACTCTTTTTCCCCCTCGCGAGATGTTGTGTTATTTACGTTTTGTAACTGCATTGTCTTTTATGCTCATTAATAATAATTATTGGAAATTAACGTTCAATCATCGCATTGTCATCATCTCAGTTTCCAAACTGTTCACATTCAAACAGAATATAATCAAAATGTATTTTTATGAAACAATTGGATCTGCTGTGCTACCCAATAAGCTAGGTGATAACCGTAGGCGTGACTCTTTGTTTTTTGTTTAGTAAATTTTGAAATAACTTAAAAATACACAGATGAAAACGCTTAGAATTAATGCAGTAAAATTCTTATGAAAATTCGATAAAAATTTTTTTAAAAGCTCACAATGGACGTACCTCTCCTAGGAGGCCACTGCTTGTCTAAATAAACTCTTTCACGTACTCTTATTTTAGATGTACAGTTGATGTTGTTGTAATTCCCTTCTTTTCTCGATGTCTTGAAACAAAACAGGCCATTCCTCACTTTGTATAATCTAGCGATCGCCGATTCTTCTATTTACTGGCTTCACATTTGCTCATTACAGCACAGAGCTAAAGGAGTTTTTCTTGTGCCGCCTATTTACTCTTTCTCTGTAGTGTGTAACTCCATTAACTCCAGTTACTGATCATTTTTATAGATTTTAAAAAAATTGTTAAGTACTAAGAACTCTATTTTGTAAGAAAAGCCTAAATAACAGGAATTCTATGCATTCTTACAAATTGAAATTTATCTAACTTGCACAAACTTTGCTTTTTATTATTGGTACAAAAATTTATATTATTGATCCCTGCCTAGTTGATAACTATTGTTGCACAAACTTTTCTTTGCATTGTTGGTCATGTTATATACATTTTTGGTCAGTGCAGAGTGTTTGTGCATTGCGTGTTTATACTATTGTTGATACCGATTGTTACAAAAACTTTGGGTTGTATTGTTGGTCATGAGATATTTCTCATTAATATGCCTTGCCATAACCATGAATATCGATTTTTAATCGATAATTAATTTTTTTTCGAAATCTGTGGTAGACAGTGACCTTCCTCTTGCTTTGAATATCAAGTATGCAAAATTTCATTAAGATCGATATCTATGATTACAGCGAGGCATATTATTGAGAGATATCTCCTGACGAACAATGCAAGGCAAAGTTTGCACAACAATAGGTATCAGCATTGGTATCAGCACGCCGTTCACAAACACTAACTAACACAAAAACTAATGCTAAAGCAATCTTTCCAAGAATTATAAAAATGAACATAAAATGATGATGTAATATGGATAAGTTTCAATTTGTAACAATGCATAGAATTCCTGTTATTCAGGATTTTATTTGAAAAGAGAGTTCTTAGTACTTAAAAATTTCCTAAAAATCTCTAAAAATGATCAGTAACTAGAGATAATAGAGAGTTAGCAGACAATTGATGAAGAGTGGAAAGACGACAGAGAAAATACTCCTTTAGCTCGGTGCTGTATTGAGCAAATGGGAAGCAAGTAAATAGAAGAATCGGCGACCACTCAAGACATAAATAGACGCAAGGGAATTGCCACGACATCAAGTGTACATCTGAAGTAAGATTACGTGAGTAAGAAATTATTTAGACTAGCATAGGCATCCTTGGAGAGGTCCAGCCATTGTGACACTTTAAAATTTTTTAATAGAATTTTCATTAAAATTTTTTACTGTATTAATTCTAAGCGTTTTCATGTAGTTTTTTTTTAACATATGGCAAAATTTATTTTAATGTTTTGAGAATGGTCTGTTAACCCGCAAGTGTAATTATCCTGGGCAATGCCGGATACCTTTGCTAATTGTATAAAAATAAAGTAGGTTGTGTGTTTGTTTGCTTGTGGGTTTGTTTGTTTGTTTGTTTCTTAATTTGATTTTATACAGATCTACAGTTTTATTCCGATCTTATCTGATCTTTTTATCTTGTGAACTTTTAAAAATTTTTTTCGGTAAATCAAATCTCGGTATATCACTTAGAATGAATTTTTTTAATGAAGACGTAAATTCATGTCTTTTGTACTTTTCTTAGAATGGATAGTCCTTTCGCTCTATATGGCAGTGATTGAGTTATTATTTAACCAATTTATTTTAGCTTTTTGAGATTGTTCCGTTTATTTACAAGCTTTATTATCCTAGGCAACGCTAGGTCCTCTGCTATTTATATATCTAGAAGACTAACAGATGTACCCGGCGTTACCCTGGTTAATTAAAATTGTAAGTAAAGAGATAGATCTCAAAAAATCAAATTTAAACTCCCATTTTTTAAAATAATAAGTCACTCAATACAACAGAGAGCAAAGTGACTATCCATTCTACGAAAAAAATGATAAAATTATAATTAAAACTCTGATATACATGAACTTTATCTAAACTCTTTATGACTTGCCTTCACTCTTTACTAAACTCAATTTCTTCATTTTAGCACCCTTATCTTAGTTCGCTTATGGATCTTGTGAGATGGTATGGAAGCTTTCAGTCGAGTTTTGAAGCCCTTCCGCTTTTCCACTCGCTCTTATATTTTGCATGCAGGTGTGTTCTTGATGACAACACATTTTAGCATTTTTCTTTCCAATCGGGAGTTTTTGCCACAAAATAAAAATTTAAACAGATTCTTTTTTACTGTATGTCTATGGAGTTTTATTTGCGTGGAGCAGTTTGTGACGTCAGAATTTGTTACGCCAATAAGATCACCACTTCTCAGTGATAAAAAATTGCTTCATTTATCTCTATTTACTTATTTTTTTCTTAGTTCGCTTGCTGTTGTCGATTCTCATCGAGAGTTCATTTGTTCATTTTTATGGATAGATAATTATGAGAACTGTCGAACTTATAATTTTGGATAATTTGGAAAAGAATGCGCCTTCTAATTAAAAGATTAGTCAGTGTATGATAATTTGTTTCTCCCACTAACTAAAATCATCTCTCATAGGCTCTTCTGATAGAGGAGAGGTTAATGAAGGCAAATTGAAAAAAAATAAAAGTTATTGAATCTTTTAAAAAAGAAAGTTATTAAACAAATGATAAGTTTGGCAAATAAATTTAGGATATGTTTCCCTGAAATTTAAGAATAATTCCCATATACAGGGTGTAAATTTTAAGTTGACAAAGCAGAATAACTCGAAAAATAAGCTTCACACGAAAAAATGCGTAGAATCCAAAGTTGATTATTTTCGAGGGGGCATCTGCTGGTGCTAAAATTAGCCCACCCCCCCCCGGCCCCTGGGGGTGGGGCGGGGGGCAACTTTAAAATTTCAAATGGGAACCCCTATTTTTTATTGCAGATTCAGGTCCTACATAAAAAACTACGTACATTTTGTCTGAAACATTTTTTTT
>JAHWFO010082778.1:0-12024 GCA_023313115.1 Rhysida immarginata
AAAGCAATCTTTCCAAGAATTATAACAATGAACATAAAATGATGATGTAATATGGATAAGTTTCAATTTGTAACAATGCATAGAATTCCTGTTATTCAGGTTTTTCTTAGAAAAGAGAGTTCTTAGTACTTAACAATTTCTTGAAAATCTTTAAAAATGATCAGTAGCTGGAGATAATGAAGAGTTAGCAGACTATTGAGAAAGAGTGGAAAGACGACAGAGAAAGCAAACCTTTAGCTCCGTGCTGTATTGAGCAAATGGGAAGCAAGTAAATAGAAGAATTGGCGACCGCTAGACTACCCAAAGTGATGAAAGGCCAAATTTTGCTTCAACACAACGAGAGAAGAGTGGAAATTGCAACAACATCAAGTGTACATCTGAAGTAAGATTACCTGAGTAAGAAATTATTGGAGCGGTCCATCCATTGTGAGCCTTTAAAAAGATTTTTTTCGAATTTTCATTAAGAATTTTTACTGTATTAATTCTAAGCATTTTCATGTGTTTATTTTTAAGATATTGCAAAATTTATTTTAATTTTTGAGATTGTTCTGTTTACATCCCAAGTGTAATAATCCCGGGCAACGCCGGGTACTTCTTCTAGTTATATATATATAGATAGATAGATGGTAGAATACATAGTCGGTAATTGGTGGAGTCTAAATAAAGTAGAAATGCCTAAATTTACAGAATATAAAGAGTGGTAAAATGTGATGGACTAGTCGGAACAGCAATGGAATTAACGAGTAAAGATAGAATGTACAAATGAAAATTATAAGATATAAAAAAATGAGAAATAAATATACAACAAAATAAAATAAAAGAAAAAAATAGGCGTATAATATGTGTAAATGAGTACAGTAAATCATCAATGGGCATCAGCATGAAATGGATGTCTAGAGTCGTTTATGCATTTATCAGTCGTCTTGTAACGTCCGTTTAGCCTTGAAAATTTTTACTACTTCTAACACAGTAGTCTTGGAAAGATCATTGGTGATGTGGATGATGGACATAACACCGTATCGGCTTCGGTGGCTCAGTGGTTGCGTGATCGCCTCTGATGCCCGAGGACGACGAGGATTTTTTCAGGGGGGAAATCCTGAGATCACGCACTTCCTTCGGAAGGGAAGTAAACCCGTTGGTCCCGTGTAGTCGTTTGCCGGCTGCACGTTAAAGAACCCTTGCGAGGCAAAATTTGCGGCCCCTTGCGAGGCAAAATTTGCGGCCCCTTGCGAGGCAAAATTTGCGGCCCCTATAATGCCGTCTTGAAAAGACCACAGCAGTTGAAAAGGACGTTAATACCAAACAACCAACATAACATCGTTGTGATCGCAGGGTCTATCTCTCTTGTCCAAGAGGTGGGCAGAGTATTGCGACTTGTTTTTTTTGTTGTTTTTTTTTTCAAAAAAAAGAGGCCATATGGCGAAGTCGCGAATATTTAAACCAATGATGAAGCAAGATTCGGCGTACGTGTCAACGGGTCCGTTTGCAAGATTCGGGGAGTACGGAAGGAAACACGTAGATTGATGGAAGTGAAGAATTTAGAAAGACGGTACCAATAGGGATAATCACAAGTATACCTAATACAGATGACAATCATCCGACAGAAGTCAAGCAGAAGAATGTAATCAGAATGCTAAGTGTCGCTCAGTATTCGCATGTCTTCTTCATTTGATATTGATGATGAGTATTATCTGGAATTTTTTCAAGGTCACAACACAAGTTTTGCAGTACTTAAGAAGGATTGTATAATTTAGCGGGGGGGGGGGGGGGGGAAGGAGGTTGTACTTGTTCGTGTGTTTGTGATACATGTATTAAGGATTGCTTTGGCAGTAACCTCATAAATGAACGGCAATCATTAGCAAAGATAACCTGATGCATCCTACAGAGGCAACATTCAATACTCTACAATATGCTGAGGTAACCTTTCAGAAACATAGTGCACATCTCTTAAATGAAGAAAATGTAAATGAGAAATTTTTAAAAATAATATTGGACTCTTTAGCTTACAAGCTGATTTTTTGCGTGCATACATGATATTACTGAATCTGTTAGTAAGATTACACATTTTTGCAGAGGATTTTAATAAAAAATATGCATGAAAAACAATGTATGGAAATTCTTTCATGAAAACCTCTACAGATACTTACAAGAGAATTAATGCATAAAAATTCAATTCTAGTGAAATACCAAGTAACTGTGTAAAGGAAGTAAAAACACCTCTTGTCCACACAGAAAGAATTTTAATGCACCGTATACACATTTCGGCCACCTTTTGGCCATCATTCATCGGAATACAAGGAATACAGATACAACAGGTTCAGTTTATATACAATAAGGGCCAATCAGGACAAAGAACATAAGGGCCAATGGGAAAAATCTAAAGTAACAAATGTTTCATTAACTCTTCACTGTTTTCCAAATTTTAATTTATTGCAAAATTCAGGTTTATGTAATTTATATAAAATTTTTTGTAATATGAGATGAAAACATGATCCGAGACCTAAAATTAAAATTGGTTTAAAGTTCCCGTGTATTTAATTAATTTTTTTGTAAGAAATCGACTGTATTTAACATGAAAATTGTGTAGAAAACGCCACATTTAGATCAAAATGGCGCCTCCATTTTCGTGTCCTGACTACGATGGAGATATAGACCTAGTTATATCTCGTGGTCCTGATCTTGCTTCGGACGAGCTTAAGCCCCACAATCTGTTGGTCAGAAATGTAACTATTCTGGTGTTAGGTTTGTTGACTGGTGTGTGGTTAATTAATTTTTTGTGCGTAATTAATTCACTGTAAAGCCTACGCTAGCGCTCTAAACTCTGTCCAATGAAAGTTTGACTGGGCGTATCCAATTAAATTTCCGATTTCAAATGTTAGACATTATTAATTTTACTTGGCAAATCAGAAATTTAACTGGACACGCCGTGTTAACTTTTGTTGAGCAGGGTCTAAGCGAATAAATTTTATCCATAATATTAAATACAGAGTGTCCCAAATAGATGTATACTCTCTTTGAAACGTTATAACTCAGCAACGAAATGAGATAGTACACTCTCAACACCGACGTCAAACAGAGCGACATACCGACTGAATTGTAGCTAATGGAATATCATTGGTGGAATATTCAATCTGATCTCTTAATTCCGTCAATGTTTGTGGGTTTGTGGCGTACACCGTGTTCTTTAAAGTTCCCCAAAGGTAGATCGGCCTCGGTGGCTCAGGGGTTGTGTGATCGCCTCTGATGCCCGAGGACGCGGGTTCGACCCCGGCCGAGGACGACGAGGATTTTTTCAGGGGGAAAATCCTGAGATCACGCACTTCCTTCGAAAGGGAAGTAAAGCCGTTGGTCCCGTTGGTCCCGTGTAGTCGTTTGCCGGCTGCACGTTAAAGAACCCTTGCGAGGCAAAATTTGCGGCCCCTATAACGCCGTCCTGAAATGACCATGGCAGTTGAAAAGGACGTTAATACCAAACAAACCAAACCAAACCCAAAGGTAGAAGTCGAGAGGGGTTAAATCGGGAGATCGAGGCGGGAACTCCGTAGTACCGACCTTTCGACACATCTTTCACTGTTCCTTCGGCTTCAAACTTGGCTCGGAGTTTTGTTATTGTTACCCTTGTTGGCGGTTGTGTACCAAATTGAACCCTCCAACGTCGTTGAACCTCAACAATATTCTCCACTTTCCAGTAACACTTCAGTATCCACTAAGTTCATCGAAAGAAAGTCTCACAGCCATTTTGATTTATAAACAAACGAACACCAATAAACGTGTTGCTATGCTTTCTAGCGCCGTCTGGATCATACACAACAAACATTACACTACATGATCAAAGGAGTTGGGACACCTGTTGCTCTACCGTAAAGCCGCAAAAAGCTACAAATCAGTTGTGTGTAGGACCACCCCGAGCTACTATCACTGCCTCCACCCTACATGGCATACTGTCCACAAGTTTACGGTATGTGTCCACAGGTATTGACCTCCATTCCTCGAGGAGTGTCGTGGTCAGTTCCTGGATAGATGTAGGGCGAACCATCCTGGATCTCACACGTCGTTCCAATTCGTCCCAAAGATGTTCGATGGGGTTGAGATCAGGACTCTGGGCGGGCCAATCCAGTTCTTCAACCCACATCTCGTCAAACCAGTCGGATATGGATCTTGCTTTGTGGCAAGGCGCATTGTCGTGCTGGAAGAGGAACGGCCCGTCACCGAAGTGTTCCCACAGCGCTGGAAGTGCCCCGTTATCCAGAATGGTCCTGTAGCCATCAGCATTGAGGTTTCCGTCCATGTTGATGAGTGGGCCCAGTCCAGTCCAGGAGAAACACCCCAGGTGTTCACAGGGGTGTCCCAACTCCTTTGATCATGTAGTGTATATTTCTATCTCATTTCGTTACTGAGCTATAACGTTTCAAAGAGTGTATACATCAATTTGGGACACTCTGTATAATAAATACCTTAAGACTGTGGATGGGAAGACTTATGAATAGGAGACACGAAACAAACCGCTTTACCACAAAGGATTTAATATACATGAATGTACATTTCGGTTGGTACGCGGCCTTCTTTCAGCATGACATTCAAACACTGAAAGCAAAACGTTAGGCCAATACACGAATTGGCTAAGTAAGACATGAAGAATAGTGGCGTTATCTGTTACCACACTTTCAATATATTTCATAATACTGTATCTCTATAGTAAAGATTTAAAGAAATTGTTGTTCAGATAACAATGATCAGATTACTTTTCAGTTCCAACATGTGCTTTATAATGCTGCGAACAATGCTTAAAAGTGCAAAAAGAATGCAAAACTATTTTCGTAATGCTGTTTGGTGTCGTTTTTTGCATCATATTTTTTGTAAAATGATGTGTAGCCTTAAAACATTATCATGTTAAAATAATATAAATAAAAATAAATTTGGACCAATCGTTACAGAGATATATCAGCCAAAGATACAATTTATCAATTCGAAAAACGAGAGCTATATTGCAACCATGACATGAAACAGGACATATCTCATTTATAAATATTACTTGCATGTGTTTCGCTATTTAAAATAACGGGCACTGGGAGTTTTAAATTCACATTATTCATGTGTAAATATTCGGTTTTTATGGTTTCAGCTTTATTCTTTCATACTTATCTACCGGGTTTCCCAAAAATGAGCGACAATTTGAAAAATCAATTCACGAAAAACTGAGGGGGATAAAAATGTACAGTTTGCTGCGTCGTTCTGCTTAGGAAACAAGGGAATTTATTCGCACCAAGTTTCAAAATTAGTTACAAAATTCGTCAACAGATGGCGCTGCTGACGGGGCAACTATAAAACAATGTTTTCAAAATAACCACCATTTGCAGCAAAAACTTGACGCATTCTGAGAACAAAATTCGAGGAGACCCGTGCAAACATTTCAGTTGGAATGGTCTGACATGCATCAGAGATGTATTGTTCCAGTTCATTTAGAGTATTCACCCCGTCAGCAGCGCTATCTGTTGACGAACTTTGTAACTAATTTTGAAACTTTGTGCAAATAAATTTCCTGGTTCCCTAAGCAGAACGCAGCAAACCGTATATTTCTATCGCCTTCCGTTTTTCGTTAACTGATTTTTCAAATCGTCGCTCATTTTTTGGGACACCCGGTATAACTCTCACGATCTTATACACTATTCACCCATTCAAAAATTTCTGCTTATTCAGACGCATCCACTTACTCACCTCACTCAAACAAGCTTGCATCGAATAGGAACCGAGAACGTTGAAGGCAACGCGGTCTGGTGGCGAGAGTTAGAAAAAACGTAAATGATAAGGAACGTGCTTTCACTAGACGAAGTGTGCTGCAGTTTAAGTTGAAAATTCATGACAACAAGAACTGGTCGTGCAAATTGTTGTGTTTATGGATGTGGTAACATATACACGAAAATAATTGCTGAAATAAATTTTAGCAAATCCCACGGCAGTAACACAGTTTGAAGTTGCTGCCCTTTTGCTATCGAAGGTCTACGAATCATTCACGTTGTCATTTATATTTTTTTCGCCGATTTGCCTCTAGGCAAAAGATAAAAAGTGGCCTGGCGTCTTGCAAAAAGATAGGCCGACCTACTAAAAATATGCAGTTAGAGTGAAAACAGTGTGACAAAATGAAATAAAACTATTATTTAATTACATACTTTGTAACACAATTTCATCAAAAGAAAATTCAACAAAAACTTTTTATCTAAAGGGATAAGGGATTTTAATAACACTGTAATTGTTCGTTAGTTGTTAGATGGCAGTACTTAATAGTTGCAAATGGTGGCAAATACATTTATCGTCAAAAAAGATTGCATTCATAGAAAACTTATGAGATGCTATGGGACTCCATGAGATGCTGTTAAGACTCCAACGAACCGCAAGAGCTATAAGTCAAAGTTCTGTGTGCATGGGATGAGCTGAATCAAGACTACGTTAAGAACTTGTACAACGACGTGTGGCAGAATGCAATAATAATGGCGGCCCAATGTCATTTTGAGAGTTGTAATGATTTCGGTATTTTGACCAATAAATTTTGTCATACACACGCTCATTTTTAATCATTTATTTTTGTTGGTGAATACTAACTTCCCTTCAAGTATCTTTTCAATCTGACGATTTCTTCTGGGTGCAACTTTTTTTTTGTCGATGAGTATACAGGGTGTTTCAAAAATACTTTTACAAACTTTTAGGGGAGGTAGTATGGGTGATTCTAAGCAAAAATGTTCATATGAACATAGGTGCGAACTTGAACGCTAACTGAGATATGAACAGAAATAAAAATGCCGCCACCATGATCAACATGTTATTAACTCAGGTTCTGTAATGCCTAAGATAATGAATTTTGCAGGATTAATAGGGTACATAAAACTGTGTACACCATTAAAATTTGATCGTATTCCAACAAGTAGTTTCCGAGTTACGCATTCAAAATCGTAACAGTGCTCACATGCGAGTACTGACCAGCACGTCTTACGATGTTGAATGCGTAACTCGGAAACCACTCGTTACAATTTTGATCAAATTTTAACGTTATACATAGTTGTATGTACCCTATTATACCCCCGAAGTTTATCATCGAGTTATTAACATGTTGAGCTCGAGATTTTCCGTAATACCCAATGGTAATACCCAAGATACTCGAACCCAGATGCTCTATGTAATCTAGCCACCTAGTTCTAGGCGGACTTCTTGGCCTCTTATGTGACCACCGACTTGGAAAATAGCAAATATCTAGGAACACAGTTGCGGCTCCGTACATGTGGCCATCCCGAAGGAACTGAGCATTCTCAATGCGAAGAAGTAGCGGTTCAACACCTAAAGACTGCCTTATAGTGATGCTGAACACTCTGTCCAGTTGGGAACATCCAAACCTCCCAGGATCTCATTTCGGCACTCTATCGATCATTACCCAAGACTCATGACCATAAATGAGAATGGGGACAAAGATGGATTTGAAAAAAGAAGGTTTGGCTTTCTTTCCCAGCTCAAGTTTGTTACAACGGATCACCACAGTTCGCGTCAGACACAGCTTGCTTTTGATTTTATTCCAAAGCCCGGCGTACGACAGTTACTGCAACAGCGTAAACTGTAAGTTCGATCTTATTTTAAAAATAATTGATCTGTGACAGAACTGTGATAATTGACAGGACTGCGATAATTGACAGTTTTGCCAATAGTAAAAAAGTCGCTCTAAGAATGAAGGCAATACTAACACAATGTGCCCTGTTACAATGTGATAATGTCACTACTGTCAATTGGACAGTTATAACCTAACACAAAAACACATCTCAATTATAACACCTTGCGCTTAGTGAAAATGGCTCATCGGTTTCTTTTTTATCTCCCTCATTGCTCAATTTCCTCGGCAGACTGTTGTGGAGGCTTATTGCACGACCACTATATTTTAAAACTAAAAAAAAATTAATTATACAAATTTAATGAATATTATAAAATGAGAAATGCTATTTGCTTTTGATTTTATTATATTGGATTTTTTTTGTAATTTATGACTTCCTTTTTATTAATTTATTCAACTGAAAATGTTTTACTATGCCCATATAACAAATTTCATAAAATGTAAAAAACTAATGTTACCTAGCTGTGACTTGAATTGTTAATCAGTTTCATAATTTTATTTGAATGTTATTATTTTTTATGTCCACATCGGCTAGCCATACCTTTCACTTCTTTACCCACTCGATAAAGGGCAGGGGATGAGATTTTTTCACCGGGTTTTTTGCTAAACCCACATTTTACATGATGCTCTCCAAGTTTCTAAATAACACATGGGGTCTAACCCTTACCCCTACAAAATTAAAGTTTTCAAAATTTACCCCTTCACCCCCAGGGACGCGAAATGTTTTTATTCTGAATTAGGGGACATTAAAACCAAATAATCAATATTCATTTTCCCCCAATCTCTTCCCCTTGAGTCGTTATTTGGACCTAAAGACGGGACACCAATTATGAAACACCCTGTATTTTTGAACCGTGGCCTTCGAAAAAGATAAGATTTCTTTAATAGTCATTTTCGTCGGCTACGATTTTTGGATTTCAACAATCAGTGCTCTTTCATTTGTTGAAAACAATGAAGGTTGTATTGTTGCTCGTCATTATGGAAATGGGCACGGACCAGGAGGATTTAGCATTTTATATACAAGACTAGAAGAGGTACCCGGCGTTGCCCGGGATAATTACACTTGCACAAACTTTTCCTTTCATTGTTAGTCATGAGATATATATTGTTGGTTCATGCAGTGTGTTTATGAATTGCGTGCTGATACCATTGTTGATACCTATTGTTGTACCAACTTTGCCTTGCATTGTTGGTCATGAGATATTTCTAACTAATATGCCTTGCCATAACCATGAATATCGATTTTTTATCGATATTTATTATTTTTCCGAAATCTGAGGTAGACAGTGACCTTCCTCGTGCTTTGAAGGTCATGTATGCGAAATTTTATCAAGATCGGAATAAAACTGTAGATTTGTATAAAAAACGTACACACAGACCCACAGACCCACAGACAAACATCCTTCTTTATATATATAGATAGATGTGGCAAGCCTCTCCATGAGTTTGAAAAAGGACAAATAACACTGGAAGTCACAGGGATTTTCAAATAGTGCTATTGTTAAAAGAATAAACGGTTCCCTTAATATTACGAACAAATTTTTAAAAATAGGAAACAATTACGGATACTCACACTCAACGGGACAAACTAGTAAATTAGCACCACGATACATACACGATTAGGTTAGGTAAAGACAATCCAACTCAGCTAGCCTTGGTGGTCTAGCTAAAAGGCCAGATGGCCAGGGTCAAAATCCATTCTCTCCAGATTAATAAAACAATTTCCCATCTCGTATACCATTCTCTTCAGATTTCTTGGCCAAGGGTGGCAGCATTTCAGAAACTGCCGAGTATGTGAACCGTTCGCGTGCTTATGTGGTACTCAGCATTTCAGAAAATAAGCGACGTAGAAATTGTGGTTCTCCACGACCCATAGATGAAAGAGGGGCACGGCGGCTGCGGCGATGCGTTCGGGCGAATCGATGTGCTACAGTTGAGCAACTTACGGCCCAAATGAATCGGGGGACTACCGCAAATGTGTCCATTTCAGCGAAGCATTCTGCGTATGGGGCTCCGCAGCAGACGGATGGAGACAGCACCTATGCTAACGATTGTGCATCGGCGGAAAAGCCTGGAGTTTACACGGAAATACCGACACTGGACATCCACTGATTGGCAAATGGTTGCCTTTTCAGATAAATCACGTGTTTTTTTGCTCCATTGAAAGGATGGACGTTGGCGCGTACGGCGAGAGAAATCAGAAAACAAACAACTTTAAACCACTTATGACGGTAGCAAGCTGGCGGGGGCAGCGTTATGATATGGGGAATTTTTTCGTGACATTCTCTGATAGCTATATTAATCGATTTAAGTACGACTCGATCCTTGTTGACCATGACATGCATAAATGGACATTGTTTATCCTGGGCATGATGGCATCTTCCAGCACAACAATGCGACATCTGATACAGCTGGAAATATACGTTAGTGGTTAAAAGAGCACGAGGCTCTCAAATTCCCCGTACTTAAAAACGATCACGCATCTATGGGACCACCTCGATCGGGTTATTCGCTCCATGGATACTCCCCTCGCACCTCCAACAGCTGTCAGCTGAACTACAAGAGCATGGCACAGCATCCGTGTGAACACTTTTCAATACCAGATTGAGTTTCTCCCAGGCCGTCTACTCGCTGTCCAAGCTGCACATGGTCGTTATTTCGGATATAAACAGGTGGTCACTTAATGTGCTACGAATATTGATGTCATTAAATATTATTAATTTTGTTTCATTTTGTCACATTGTTTTCACTCTAACAACATTTTATTAGGTAAATCTATTTTTTTTTTTTTGCAACGCACCTTACATTTACCCATTCCTGTTTTGAGATTGAGATTCCTCAATTTTTTTAAGTTCGTTTTGGTAATGGTTTCATTTCTTTTACTTTTGGATCATCCGGTAATAATTTAACATGCCGGCCTTATTATTTAATCAAAATATCTCTAGGGCCTTCGATTCTACAACGCGGTCATTTAAAAAAAAGTATTTCCTAAGAAAAACCGAATCCTCGAAGAAAATAATTTTTTAATGAATACATTAAGGGATTATTGTCACTTTCAAAATTTATCTATTTATCTTTTAATAAAAAGCCTCTCGTCGTTCTCAAAACATTTCCGTTCTTCCGGTGATGAGAATAATCTTATTTCTATCGTAGCTTTATGAATTTTTTTTAAAACAAGATTAAAGGCAGTCGCATCAAAAATTCTTGTTTTAAAAACAAAGTCGAAATTCAACATAACGTGAAATAGCGTGAATATTAAATGCTGTTTACATTGAGTAGGTTGAAAATTTCATTTTAAGCTTTCAATCCATTTTCGGGTCGTCTTTTCATTCAAAAAACAAAATTAGCTACTACAAGTTAAAAGAGTTTACTTCATTAAAAATACAACAGATGAAGAGGAACCTGATTGGTTATTAACGAGCGGAAATTTCTCGTCGTCATAATTAAAAGCTGCCTCCACCCTGCCCCGATCGGTAGAGGACGACACGTTTTAAGCCGATCATAAATTTAAATTATTGTCGTTAATGAAAATAATTTATTATTATTACGTTTAAGAAGGAGAGAACGCCGTCGGCTGTCTTGGAAGTTCTTCGTCGGAACATTAAAGCGCCGATCGAGAAATCAACGGTGCCTTGCCTTGTACTCGTTGTCTTGTTGCTCTTCTTAAGCCTAATCGATGGTCCATTCCGTTAATTGTCTAGGAATCTAACGGTAATGCTGCATTTCATCATCTTTCTTCACTAATTATTCGAGACTTTTTAATAAGCAAAGCAAATGCTTATTTTTGATTTTTATTCAGCTGATGTTAAACAACGTATTAAGTTTCCTAATGCTCATTGATTTCATCGCTAGTTTGCAACACAATTGAAGATTTGGTTATATGATGAATTACAAATTTCAAGTGCTAGTCATTATCACTAGTTTATTTGATGCAAAAATAATTCCAAAGTGTTGATGTACTTTAAAAAGTGCAAATTTTTTAAATATTATTTTAGATTTAAAATTTTATGATTTAAAAATTGATTAATATACATTATTTCGCAGCAACTCCACATGTATTAACTCATCGCAGCCACGGATTAAGTGTGAGCAGAGAGGAAAAAAACAGAATTCTTTTTAACAATGACAGGCATGACTTTATTAATGATTATTAAAACAACAGAACTTGAACTAACAAGGGAACTCCACATAGCCGAATCGCTTTAACAATGGAGTCGTTGTATGGCTATGTATGCTGAAATTTTTTCGGTTTCGCGATTTATTTCGAAAGAAACACACTTTCGCACTCTCTTATTTTGCAAGCATCTATAGTAGCTTCAGGTGAGTAACATACACTACTGTTTATAAAAATCGCAACACCCTGATGGAATGGTCTA